>JAJGOT010000291.1:657500-1085275 GCA_022457155.1 Cladopsammia gracilis
TGATACACTATACAACAAGTTGTTGACGCATAACTTAACATACTGATAAAAGGTCACGACAAATCCTAACGTTTCTATTATGATATCCTACACTGATATCCAATTCATTAATCTTGATTTCTTCTTTATCCTACATTTGTAGGTGACAGAATCCAAACTAATGTTTGACAAAGTTACTAATAGACATAGAGGTAACACACTTCATTTTTTTTTTAAATTCATTATTTTAAATTCATTATTAATTTTATTCATTTTTTCTTATTACCAAATTTTGTTAAATTTTAATATGTATATATATATTTTAGCTTACAATATTTATTAGACTGTAAATGGTTGTGTATTTTATGAGGGCCACAAGTTTATTAGCCTTTGGCTATTAAGTGCTACCCTCTTTAAATACAGGGTTCTCCCTAAATTTCAGCTCAGCAGGTAAGGGATTTTTGCTAAGCGGTAAAGGGAAAACTGTGTGTCTTAAAAATATTCCGGGGGGCAAGCAGTTACAGGCGGTAATAAGTGCTGTTTCAAGCAGTAAATTTTACCGGTTACCGCCTCATAAGGAGAACCCTGTAAATAAAGGCTTTATTAATATTATTAATATTATTATTATTATTATTATTATTATTATTATTATTACATTTACCTTGATTGTGTTACTATGATAAATCTGAAACTGTTTCAATAAGTAATTATTTTATTACATTTAATCTTTTTTACTCATGTTAAATAAATGAATTTAAAAGTTTATGTTCATTGTACTTGAAAGGTACAAAAAAAGGTACAGAAAATATCCATACCCAACCATGGACGGCATCCATATTTTAACTCCCCCTTGCCATCGGAAATTCCAAAATGCATTACCCCCCTCCCCATGTCCTTAGTATTCCAAAATCATTAACCCCCCCCCCCCCCCCCCCCCGTTTCGAACTTCCGTTTTTTTCGTCAAGCCCTTTGGAATTACCGGCAGGGTTCACATACTCCCAATTTGGCGTATTTTAAGCCAAATTATTTCAAATGACTCCACTTCTGTTACAGAGGGAGTCATTATGACTCAAAAAATCTGGGATGAAAGTAAAAGTTTTGTCCTGACCCTTGTTCCACAGATATAACCTACATCAACTTTACATTGCCCAAAACGGGTACAGAACATTCAAGTAAGAATATCGTATGATGTACGTGTGTACACTCAGAAGATATTACAATCGAGTGCATTGACATATCCGCCACCTTAAATTTGCGCCTTCAGGGTCAGCAGTCGCTCCCAATCCCACATGCTTCAAAATGGCGTCTTCGGCCAAAAGACCGGGTTTTGCACTGAATGTACTAAATAATTTGTGAGTCCGCTTTGACAAGAAAAAAAGAGAGTGTTTTGTATCAACGTTAAGGCCTCTGGAGCTTGATGTACAAACCATGTTTTATCAGTTTTCTGTAAATGAAACTGAACACATGCCTGATCAATCAATGCTTGTCTTCTATCCACGGCTGCTTCCATGGTCATCAGCAGTGTCGTCAGTTCATGCTTTATTTATGAACTAGTAAAGTCGTCAGCAGTGTCGTCAGTTCATGCTTTATTTATGAACTAGTAAAGTCCACAAAATTAGCGTTTTCAAGGAACACTCTGTTGTCTGTCTCCTCTGGAAATCTCAGATCTCAACCCCCCCCCCCCCCCCCCCATGCCTTCAAAAATCCAGTTCAAAGAACCGTCCCTTGCCCTTGGAATTCCAAAAAGCCGTCTGTGGTATAGGTATGGATATTTCTGGAATCACCCATTTTTCTCACATGGTTTAAATAACAGCAACTAAGGACTGAGTGGACACCAATTAATTTATATAGTTTCAGTATCAAAGAAGTGATTACAAAATGGGATGCCTTTGGCATCAATAAAATCTGATTTGTCAGCAATGAGTTAATGTCCAGCTACAAAATGATTATTGATTGCCAGGTAGAATACTTAAATGCACATGTATCTGTTTAAAGGTTTTGGGTTTGTAACTTTCCAAAATGAAGACGATGCTGATAGTGCGTGCGAGGAGCAGTTTCATGTTATAAATGATAAAAAGGTAAGAATGAATTGTTTCAACAAGTAATAATGAAGGACTATGGGCATAAAAATCCTTTGTTGAATTTTGAAATTGTTTACTCTCAAATTATTTTTTAGCCATAAAAAGCATTCTATTGCTAAAATACATTTTTTGTAATGTGTGGTAATAACAGTAGTTGAAGTACAACTGAGATTTGTTTAGATCAGAACATCTCACATTCTTCAAAACAAAAATGTTTTGACCTGAGGATTGATATAGGGCACTTTGTAGCCAAAATGATTTTTCTAATTGATTTTTTTTGTCCTCTTCATGAAAATACAGGATCATTTTGGCCTGATTGGCTCTCTTTTCTTTCAACTTACATGAATCTGTTACTACTTTAGCAAGAGATTATTTTTCTAATGTAATGTCTTCTATTCATGAAAATACTTCAGCAAGAGAGAAAGTTTTCTTGGCTAAAAAAAAACACCTGCAATTTGTGAGTGAAATAATGTCAAAATGTGACATAGGCTGGTTGTACTCCCAGCCCTTTTTTCTTGGCTATTGCACTAATGAGACCACCTGCTAAGCTGGAATAGAAGATGGCGCAGATGCTCCTGCTGTTACTTCATGGATTGAAAATGGATTTTGGCGAATTTCACAAGATGTTTCTTGATTCATAATAATACAGATTATTCAGGGTTCTTTAGAGAACATTTTAGAGGTGAAGCATTTGGATTCTTAAGTATTCGGATACAAAGATTCCACTGGAAAATGTACACATAGATTCATTATCTCACCCTATCCTATATTCATCATACATACACATACATGAAGATACATGTATGCACACACTCAAACATTTTTCTCTGGTGTTAACATAATTTTTTTTAGTCTCAAAGACTTAAAAGTTGATATGACAGATTTTTTTACTTGCTTTTTGGAATCTATACGGTGTTCTGCTAAGAAAATCAAAACACATTTTTCGATATAAATTTTTCTTTTCCATGTTTCAGTTGTCTAAAAATGTAAAATTTCACTTCAGTGGGGAACAATACCTGGTAAGAAGAAAGATAGTCAGCTGTGACATCAGTACAGGAATATCAGTTTTGCAGTTTCACAGTTTCTCAGTATTTTTGGTATGTCCTGAGGAAGATTTGAACACGGTGTTGGCTATAGTCAGAATTAAACCTATAAGTGGGTTGAAACGTGCAACTGTCTCTTGTACGCTTCAAAACAAGCTTCCGATTATTCAATTTGCTGAAGAAGTTGTTACAGCCATATTTTGAAAATCAAGTTAAAAATATTAACCAAACAATTTGCTAGAACAACTTGCTTCCAATCTCAAGGGACTGAGGGGTTTCCAAATATGATACTAAACAAAAAATGAATATTCGGAAGCTGTGAATGCGCGTTACACATTTCAACCCACTTATGGGTTTCTGCTATGGTTGTAGCAACTCGCACCAAAAAAAATGGAAATCACGAAACTAGCATTCTGGTATTGAAATCACACCTGGCTATCCCCAGTCTTTCTTCCTACATGTTATGGTACCCCACTGAATGCAAAATTTCACGTTTTTACATAGCTTAAACACGTAGAAGAAAAATTGATATCCAAAAACGTTTTTGACTTTCTTATCAGTACATCATGTAGATTCAATCAAGCAAATAAAAAAATATCTGTCATTTTCACTTTAAAAAAGAACCTGAAATTTAAGCCTTTTTAGAATTAAGATGCATATCAGAATCTTGAATTCTGAAAACTTGGCCAAAGATTATCTTTACATGTCACTTTACTCACTTTTTAAAAGCCTGTTGCACTAAAATAGTACATCATGCCAAAACCGCTGTGGCAATCCAAAATAATATTTTTTATGATGGATTATTTCAGATTGAGGGATTATTTGACCAAAGCATCTTTAGCGACATGCCAAAAATACAATTTATCACCTGCTGACTAAATAAAAATTCACATTTGGCTTGTTGTTTTTAATGATCACAGACAGAGGTTAAAAAAGCACAACCTAGAGAAGTCATGCAAAGTTTGCAGGGTGGACGTGGCAGAGCTGGTAGAGCCATGGCAGGACGTGGATTCTGTATGTACCCATGTAAAAATGTGAGGCAGGATCCCACCGATTGCACCCAGGATCCAGGTGGGATCCGGGTGGCATAGGTGAAATCCTGGGAAGGATCCCAACCAGGATTATTATCGACTAGTCCTTCTAGTACCAAGAAATGTGGATAGATTTTATGCCAGATGTCTTGCATTACACTAAGGGAAATTAATCACTTTGACCCAAAAATATCAAGGAAATCCAGGGGAGGTATTTAGGTTTTAAAGTAACATGAGACTGTGAATTAAGCCATAATTAAAAACCGAGAAAAATCCCCGTGGGTCAACACACAAAAAAACAAAAAAATCACATTCTTATTAACTTCCTTAAAAACGCCAACAGTATTAACCTATTGAAAAACTAGTAATGATCTCACTCCTAAAACAACACTACCAAGGATAAAATTGAGATTTTAAATGCAAAAATATCTTTTGCTTGCACATCACTGTCAATTAAATCTTAGTACCCCCCCCCCCCTCTTAATCTGAGCACCCCTCCTCTCATCCTAGGTATTACCATTTTAACCCAAACATATTGAGAAAACCCTTAACCCTTTGACTTCCAAGAGTGCTAAAAATCAAAATTCAAGGAAAATCCCACGGTGAAACAGCTCACTTGGGATAATAACATTTAGTAGTTAAAAAGTCAAACCTTCGTTAACATTGAACGTTGTGGTAACTAAGGCTGCCACCCCCAACCCCCTCCCCACTCCCCTTAACCCTTTCACTCCCAGAGTCAGTAATGGAGACATGTAGTGTAGTTCTAACTTTTGAGTCTGTCAACGAAATCCTAGGGTGTTACCATTCAAATAAAACCTCTTTGGCCATACTTTTGAATGGTATCATTTGTTTTTCAATATTTTACAAAATGAAATTTTGTATTTTTGGCACTCATGGGAGTTAAAAAGGGTTAAACAGAAATACATTTTGGCTTGTTCCTTTATATCCAGATATATATAACTAAGTTTTAACAAATCATTCAACTTACATTTTATCTGCAGTATATCCCTTTGCTCCTGGATTTCCTCGTTTTCCACCATCTGGTTTTGGCCCGGGATTTGGTAACTACCCTTTTGCAGGTAATACTCGAGACATCATTTGCTGGTAACTGATAAGAAATAAATAAAATGTGACTGTCTAATGTTTAATATAAAATGTTTGTTGTGGGTGTGTGACCCACCTGATGAAACCCTTGTCTATTTTTAGACCAAAACATATGATTTTCCCTATCCATTTTCAGGCCTACATTGTACCTGTTTGCTCCACATTGTCTCTCTCCACTGAGGTGTTTTAATGGGTACCAACGACATAATGTTGGGGGATAACCTGCAATAGACTAGCATCCCATCCAGGGGGAGTAGTAATACTCTCAGTCGCTTCATAGTATATAAACCAGGTCACCCTGTGATGGACTAGCATCCCATCCAGGAGGGAGTAGTAATACTCTCAGTCGCTTCATAGTATATAAACCAGGTTATCCTGTGATAGACTAGCATCCCATCCAGGAGGAGTAGTAATACTCTCAGTCGCTTCATGTCACACAAACTGGGTTGAGCTCCGGCAGTTGTGAGCCATTAGGCTTGTGAAAACATACATTAAACCCCTTACAACCGATTTCACCGTAGTCTGCAGATTCAGGTTTTTCAAACTTGATTTGCCAGCTATGATTTGTCCATCATGATTTGCCCAAGATAGAACAACGGTAAAGGAATTTGTCCAAAACATGAGCTCAAAGGCTAGCTAACTACTTATTTACTTATTTACTGAAATGGGAACATCCACAAAGAACCATCACAAGTAAATCATGATGGGTGAATCATGGCAGGCAAATCTGAACTAGCAATTCTGTTAACTCAGTTTATGTGAAGATTTTCTTCATAATTGTCTGATCATGCATGGACAGACCATGGCGGGCAAATCATAGCCAGCTAATCATGTTATAAAAGCTGAGATCTGCACACTGCAGTGAAATGGGCTGAAAATTTTCCCCTTTTGAATTCAAAATGGGAAAAAATCTACACCTATTTTCAGACAAAATTGTTAAATTTGTTAACCATTTTCAGACCAAAACATCTCAAAAACCATATCCTCTGTGGCTGCACATACCTAAAAAGCTTACTAGTCTTAGGGGCAAAGATGCACTTACAAGGAATGCGACAGTCCTATAAAGTGCAAGTGGAAGGCTTTTTAAAATACTTAACTTAAACCTGTGGGCTGACATGTGGCAAGGGATATGATTCTATTTGATTCAGCACACGGGGCGCTTATTTACTTTTGATAGCTTGAGGGAGGGCGTTTATTTCTTTTTTGACAAGAACATGTGAACGTAAACAAGGGAAAATGTTTAATTTGCATAGTCAGAACAACAGTAACAATGGTTCCTATTCTTGGTTTTCACTTACGTCATACCCAAAATTCAGAAGCATTAAACCCAATAGATTTTGAATGCAAAATGGTTATGGAATTGTAGAGAGTTTAAAACTACACATCTTGGCCAAATTTTGAAGCGCAAAAGCATTTCGTTCAAGAGTTATAGGCAAACTAGTGTTAGACATTTTTAGTAAGAAATATATGGAGCAGCTATCTTTGTGCCCCACTCAGGGGCACAAAGATGGCTGCCAAAAATTCAGAGTCTTAATTACACCAAAAATCAAATTCAAAAATATTGTATCTGCTATAAGCTCCATTAACTTGGCTTATAAGCACTTATAATGCAAACAATAACTTTCAGCTGATTCAATTTTGTTTATTTTCACGGCTTATCTGAAATAGCGTGACGAATTGCGTGACACATTTAAAACCTTTGTAAATCGGAAGCACAACATCGTTAAAACCTGAAACGTTTTGTGAAAGATTATAACACTTGTATCCACATACCATGTTAGAAACAGCTTTGTAGGACATATACTTTAGATTTTTTAATTTTTATGACGTCATGTGAAAAACAAGAATAGTCAGAAAATAATTTGCTATTGTACCTCAACGTCTTTAATGTCACTTTCTTTTGGCATAGCATGTTCAAGGGGGAGCGCTTATTAACAAAACAGAACTCAAAGGGGGGAGGGGGGGGGGGGTGCTTATTAGAAACAGGGCACTTATTGGAAAGAGGGTGCTAAATCAAATCATTACCTTAGCAGGCTACAGCCCAGCAGCTGCTGCAGCAGCAGCATTTGCGGCACAAAACAGGCCAGTGAGAGGCAAGGGACGAGGATATCTAGGAAATTACCCAGGAATGCTTGGTAATTACAGCAACTTAGGTATTGATATAAATGTTTTAAACAATTTCTCCCAAGTTTATGTGCATTTAACACAGCCAAACCGTTCCACAACGGCCACCTTGAGGACAGCGTTTACTGGCTGTTGTGGAGAGGTGGTCATTATGGGGAGGGAGGGGTGTAATTTAACACTACTCATGTGTTATAACTTATCTTACTTGGGGCTGTTGTTCAGGTAGCCAGCTATTAACTTTAAGCACACACGGGAGCCTTCATGCTTACAAAACTAGAAACAAAGATTCCGTTAGGCTAAAACGTCTAAGTACCAACATTAGGAAAGCAGTATCCTACACTTATTTAAAAGTAATGTTATTAAGCATTTTTTTAAGTCTGTATTTTGAATACTTTCTGTTAGGTATTTTAAAATACTCTTGTTCTATTCATCTATGTTATAGTTAAATCTATTGTAAATAATACGTTAGACAGGACCCTATTCAAACTAGCAATTATGCTATTTAAAATTAGATATTCCTGTATAAATCATGGTTGCCACAGCCACAGGATTTTGAAATTCCCTGACTTTTCCCTGACAAATGTCAAATTTCCCTGACCAACTAAATTAAAAAAATTCACAAATTAGTCCTGGTAATGGCCTCCAAATAGGTAAGTGGACTGTTAAAATAATGCGGGCGCAAGAAGGAACGGGGTGCGCGAGGGAGTTCCTCCTCGCGTGTCTCCCTTGCGTACCCCGTTCTTTCTTGCACCCATATTATTTTCATGCGCCTGCTACGCAGGCTACCAAAATGATGGATCCTTGCTTTTTTTAAAACAGTCCTGTAGTTGCCTTTGATTATGAAATTATCTGTCAGTGTAATTTACTGAACAAGCAGTTCATTATGGGGTTGGGAATGCAATTTGCTGGCTTTTGCCAATGTAGAGAGGTGGCCATAGTACGGAGGTTTAAATTAGAGGAAATGTATGAATCATTGGCCGAGATGAAAAAACGTGCCATTGTAGAAAGGTGGCAGTTGTGGAGAGGTGGCAGTTGTAGGGAGGTGGCTGTTGCAGAGAGGTGGCCAGGCATTGTAGAGAGGTAGCCGTTGTGGAGATGGTGGCCGTTGTAGGGAGGTGGCAGTTGTAGAGAGGTGGCAGTTGTAGGGAGGTGGCTGTTGTATAGAGGTGGCCATTGCAGAGAGGGCTGTTGTGGAGAGGTGGCCATTATAGGGAGGTGGCCATAAGCAGAGGTTCAACTGTATACTAGTCAAGTCCCAATACTATGACCGTTCACAATAACAGAAGTTATTTTCAGTAAATCACCTTAACATGTGACTTCAACTCTGTCCATAATAAAACTGTTTGTCTATTTTTGCTGTATCGATAAGGCAACAGTTTTCTGTACTCTCAATTTGAATGTTGAGCTGTATTGTTTTGTGTTTAAAAGGTTTTCCTGGATATCCCACTGGTTACATGAACCCTGCTGATCAGCGACGGACACCAGGAGCTGGGCAGTACTATGCTGATTATGCCACCATAAATAATCAGGGGGCGCGGTCAGGACATAACAGACCACCTGACATCCCACAAGTTACTCCAGCCATGCAGGATTATGCAGATTACTCAGGTGAGAGAAGCCAATCTACGGAATTGTGTAAGAGCTCCTTTGTTTCTTAATAACTTACCCTCTTGAGAAACACATGAGTAGGTCTGTAGCCCTCTCAAAATGTGATGGCAGCCGACAATTTTGCCGCCTACAGGCAATTGAAGGGCTCCCTGCAATAACGTCCTAAGTGCGTTTTTGGTAACTTTCACTAAAACTGTATGTTTTAGGCCTTTAAAAGCACAGTTTTGTCAAATTAATGATTTATTATTGTTAAGGTACTTAAAACAGCTCCAAAATGGGGAAGAAAAGCCACATCTTTGAGAAAATGTTTTGGGCCCCTATGAGACCCTATGGCCCCCAGGACACCCTATGTATCTTTTCAAAAATAAAAATTATTCTGTTCAAAGATAGAAGATTTGTTGACCTGGTTGAAATCCTTTCAGTCATATTTACATGATCCAGTCATAATTTTGGCAAGTGAGTCCCTTTTGAGGCCAAAAATCCAAGATTATTGCAGGGAGCCCTTCAATTATTTGCTGCTTAGTTCACACTAATTTTTCCCAGGACCCCTATGCACTTGGTCCTTTCTGCCTACTGCTCTGTTCATGTTGCTCTGTTAATACTGTAAGATATTTTGAGAGGGCTGGTTTTGAAGGCATCAAGGGTTACTTTCTTATGTCATCATGTCAAGTTCTTGTCACTTGTACATTAAGCCCAAGAGGAATCAACAAAACAAAATAACAGAAGGTGTGAAAAATTTGGGAGTGTGTATCATTAGCAAATTATTTACTTTTTTTCTGGGTCACTATAATTCTCCTGACAAATCTTTTTGGCACAATTTTGTCAAAAATTCTCTCCTATTTTTGTAAAAGTAACATTTATGATGTCATTTATTTCAAATTACCTGTAATAATTTATTGATATGTACAGGGAGTTTAAAGGCATGTTGGGGGCATATTTTTGCACATCAAATGGTGTTTATTACATTTGTATATTCACATAAATTCTTCCTTGATTAACGCTTTGCTCACTACATGTAGTTAACATTGAGTTTCCAAAATGTTTTATGTTAATATTGTCTTCTGGCACTTTGGTTTATTGAGTTTTAAATACATTATCATAATATTTCAAACAGGAGGAATGAATTTCCATCCAACTCAGCAGTTTGGTCCACCCCCACCCTCTCCAGTGTCAAGAGCATTTGCCACAGCTGCGACAAGCCCAGGACCTGTCCAGGACCTAAGCAGCTATATCAACTCTGCTGCTAATACTTCAGCTGATGGTTTGGGATACACAGCCACTAGCCCACAGCCTACTGGCTTTGGTCATGCCATGGCGGTGAGTGAAGACACTTTTTTTGTGAGGGAACAATTAAAACATAACTCAAAACTACAAGTGTGCTTTTTCTGCCTTCACTAAACTAAAAACTGCCTTTGTTTGCTTTCCTTTAGTTTTCATTAAAGTTTGCTTGTTTGTGGCTTATAGGTAACAGTGTTAGACTCCAGTCATAGCAATTTGGAAAGATGTTCTCACATAATAAATGTTAACTAACAGAATACCCCACATACACTGAAATTAGAGGTATAGAATCACGTCTCAACATATTACCATCAATGAATGGCCTTTGGCAAGTCAGTGCCTGGTAACCTCACACTACTAACCTTTCTCTAGATCTCTGCACAACAAGATAAAATTTTGTCACAAAACATTAATGCTGCGCACCCCAAAATTGATATCTCACATAGGGGCCCTCTGGGATTCTTATAATTTTACTTGGCACAGCCTTGAATCTGGGGCTGGCAGGAACAACAACAGTATTAGAAATTATCTCAGATTTTGACAAACCTGCATCTCTGTGATGAGATTGAAGAACGATTCCATTGTAACTCGGAGTAACTTAGCTAGTCGTAAGTTTGTGACCTTTCAGTAGAAGGCTGTTTTTCACAAATAATATTTATTAATCAGACTTAGTTCTTAAGGCATGAATAATATTGCAAATTCATCCAATATTATTTCAGTTGTACAGGTGCTAAAATAATAAATTATTTGTTTACTTTTATGCTTTGTTCCTTTTTGAAAATATATCCAAGTCAACTGAGTAAGTATCAAAAAGAAAAATATTAATCATAACAACAACAGCCTTGTATCTGATGATGAAATTAAATCATAAAATATATACTTTTTATCTAAAAGAAATTACTTTGTACGTATAAGACTGGCAACTGTACAGTGTCTATGTCATTTAAAGATTAGGACTCTAATCATAAATTAAAATTATCCAACATTATCATAAACTTATATCATCATAACATCTTTATTTTGTAGTAAAATAAAATCATAAACACCTTGAACACTGCATGTAGATGCCTCCTCTCGTCCTACAAAACACCAAAAGTTTATAACAGTACATCAGTAAAATTATTTACCAAACTACTGTGTGAAATGTGAACAACCAACATTAATTTCTTTGGAAATTTGAAAGAAATCTGAAATTTTATCAAAACAAAAAATGTCTAGCAGTATTACCAAATTATAGATATGCAATCCGTTTGACTTATTTTCATTCAATTTATTTTGACAGTTCTGACGGAGGAGTGCATCATTGTAAGTATTTTAAATAAATAAGGTTTAAAATTAACTTGTGCATGTTACTGATTGAAGTTTCCTTTATGAGTTGTCGGAATGTGCATACACGTGCACACCAATACTGCATTTAAACTCTTTAAAAGAAGATTTTTAGTCCCATTTCAACTTGAACTATTTGTAATAGGACTTTGCTCTGAAAGTGCTCTGTCACTCATGGCTGCTAATGTTTGTCTTCAGGCCAAAAAAACCCTTAATTTTTTAAACAAAACTGTTATGCTGGGCAACCCAAATCTTATAGCGAGGACCCTTTGGGCTCGCAATTGTCTTACTTAGAGCACAGCCATGAGTAACATGTAAACATGTGACTGGGTTTGTTTGCAAGGTGTGTTTATGTTACCACCAGTTTCTACAAATAATGTATGTTCTTGTTACAAAGGGCTTTTTTTCTATTAAATGAAATGCAATTACAAAGGATGATCTCCCAGCTCCACACATGTATATGTCAACAAAAGTTTGGATCCCTCCACGAAAATTAATGTTCTGAGTTCCTGACAAGAAAAACTTAAGGTGTCGGCATTTGTCCTTCCTCTGGGAGGAGTCAGATGCCAATAACAAAAGGGATGTCCCATAGGGTATTACTCCCAAAGTAACAGAGCCCAATAAAGTAACCTTTTTGCCCAATGTCACCATTATAAAGCCCACAAATGCAGTTTTGTATCCGGTCAGTACAAAATGCAGACTGCAGACTGCAGTCTGGGTATAAAATGCAGACTGCAGACTGGGTATAAAATGCAGACTGAGACCAAAATTGAGTGTAAAATGCAGACCGTCCAAGAGCAATGTTTTTAATGTACCCTATTATCACGCAATACAGGCAATAGCCTTCCCGAGTTTATCAGCCGCTAAAAGTTTCCTTCTTGGCGCCTTAACGTCAGCATTGAATTGAAAGGCTGTATTGCATGCATATAAACATCGAGCTCCACACAGCTATAAAGAGAAACGAATGGATGCTAAAATCACAGCCTTGACTGAGGCAAACGTCAACTCTACAAGGTTTGTTAAGCTTCATCTCACTTTGCTAAGCTTGGATCTTGAAAATTGTGACCTCTCAAGCCTTTGCCTATCGGCCAAATTTCTTCGAAACTGTATTTATCCCTTTGCGATTCTGATTGTTTACTCAAAATTTTTCGCTAGCCATTTTAGCCGTTTACAGCCAGCTGTTCGAAATGTTTCTTCTGCCGTTTAGCCCAAGCCGTTCGAAATAATTCTTTAGCCATTCAGCCGTTCACAGCCAGCCATTTGGAATAATTATTTTGCCGTTTAGCCATTCAAAATTTTTCTTCTGCCGTTTATCTGTTCAACTTTGTCCGTTCAAAAAATTTTCTTGTCGTTCAGCCTGTCACCCTTACTTTACACTCGAACGTGATGTCTGTCATTGTTTCGGCACAATAGAGTCAATAGACTGTTCGCAGTGTATGGATATGGAGAGGAAAATGCAAGGATACAAACTCGGAAAGGCGATTGCATGACAGTGGGGTAAATTAACGATGAAAATATATCGCGTATTGTACAAAATGACAATTTTTCTCTCAGTCTGCATTACATACCCAATAATATTATTTTGGTCTCAGTCTGCATTTTATACCCAGTCTGCATTTTATACTCAGTCTTCAGTCTGCAATCTGCAATCTGCAATCTGCAGTCTGCATTTTGTACTGACCGGTTTTGTATCACAATTCAAACTATTTTGACAAAATAATAATGAAAAAAAAACACAAAATGATCATTGATTGAAAGGTAAATTATGTTTACTCATTGTTAAAAGTTGTGAATTAAGATTTATGCAAACTAATGCAAACAGTAAAGTGCTTCTTTATATCAAGAACAGCTCCAAAGAGCTCCAAAACAACAAAGTTCTCTTTTGACAAATTCTAAAGCTTAAACTGCAGAATACCCCCTCAACCTATTTGCATCTCGTTGAAACAAAAGTGGCCTATTGTGTTGTGCTACGTTCTACAAAGCATTTCGACACATCTAAATGAAGTTGTCGGGAGTTGCGGGGAATTCTTCAATCGTTCCCTTATTGTCTATTTATCTATCTTCCAAAACTCGACTCCATCCATTAATGCATGTGTCCGATATATACACAGCTATTTGTTTAGCTATGTGGCGCGTACATGTGCTTGCAAGCTTCAGCTGAAGTTTAGCTTTGTAGAGTTAGCCCAGCTGTATTACCTTTTATACTGTTAGCCCCAAGCTAATTTTCATTCTGTCGCTATGTTTCAGATTGCCGTTGGTCACTGAAGGGGGAACGGTACGTACCAGGTTTGAAGTCTTCTTTATGAAGCAAACTTTTGACATTCTTCCACACCGCTTTCGTTCCAATGCTTGTAATTTCTTGAACTGAACAGACTAGAGTGGGTCTGGGACGAGGGACAATTGGTCCCGTTCCCAGTCTTCCCAAGAATTTCCTCTTTCGCGCGCAATTATTTTCATTTTGGCGCGAAATTGGTTTGCAAAGATATATTTGAGGTTTAATAGCGAGATTCACTGTGTGAATGAAAAATATCACAAACCAATTTTTTTTTTTTATTGTTACGTTTCTTTCCTGAAATAAATTTTCGCCATAATACAACGATTTCGAATTTCTCAAATGTGTGTTAACTGTTCTTATGTTATATTGTTCGATTGTATTTTTAGACTTCTTCGTGATGGAACTGTTGATCAAACAACGCCACTCCATTCAAAATCAGGATACTATTTGATGTTGCCTCCCCCAGGTTTGGTTACAAGCCTTCCTCAGGTAATCACTTCAACCGTAAGCGTCTTCAATGAAAATAATACATCATCTGATTAGAAGACGCCATGATAACATTTTTAATACTTAAATCAATCAGTAATTTCAATTTAGTTGTAGATATATTTCTAGTGTGTGTAAGGTTTTTATCAGTGGATGCCTTTGATTTACTCGATCATATTAGCAAGGCCTGAAGCTTTCATTTCATTTCTTGGCAGTCAGATGTTTAAATTAGTTTGACGGGATAAGGTGTGGGTAATTTTTTGTCTGGCTGTTACCACGGTCAGTTTTACTTGTAATCGTTTCATATCTTAGGTAATAAATTAAACTCGACTCCCATTCCACTGAGAGTCCAGAGCACAATGACTCAGGTATCATTGTATGCTACCTGAAATACAAGCACATAATTAGCACGTGATTAGAAGTAGTTTACACGCGATGAGTTCGTGATCAGCACGTGTTGTTCAGAGTTTTGCCAGCGTTTTGTGTTACAAAGATGAAAGGAATTTTCAAAGCCGTTGACATATTGGTAGACAGTACTCTTTTGATAAAGGAAATTGGTAGAAATAATCTAAAATCGCCTATAAGCAGAAAGCGGAGACCTTTCTACTGGTTGAATAACAAATAAGAACAAACAACAGTATGCTAGAGTTTCTTAGAAATCAAAAATTTGTTCCTTTTTATTACCAAATGTCTTCGCCTTGACAATTCTATTGTTAAAGTAAAACTCGCGTTTTTACAAGTAGTTAATTAACTTTAATTAATAATAATCGTAAAAGGAGCGGTCTTGTCAGTGCCAACTTATCAGCTATAAGTTCTAATAAGTTGGCGCGATTGAAGTAGTTCTGCACTTGCAAAGAAAAGGAATAGTTAAGGTATATTTGGGTATCAAGTTAAACTACCGTGTAGCGTCATAGCACTAGAAAACAGGGATAGCTATTCTCTCATCCCCTCCCCCAGAGTTTTCTTTTTTCTGTGTGTAAAATTGACATGAAATGTCACTCTTATAATATTATGATTCATTTTCTTTTTATCTGACCTGAATGTTTGTGTGAAAAAATGTCCTTTTGGTTTGTCAGTTTCAAAAACTGACTTTTTTCGAGAAGTAGATGAAGGCAAACGAGGCATAAAGTACGCAGTCTTCCTTTGTTTTATTCGCGTTGTTCATTGGCCTTATCAACAACATAATTTGCACTACACGCTTAACCTTAGATTTTATTACAAAGTCTTGAATAGACGATCGTAGGCCGGGAGTGATTTCAATTTTAGCGTAGTCGTTTGAAATGCGATTTAAAAGTCTGCCGTTTACCTCCATCTTCTCCTCGTTACTTTGAGAAAACTTAGACATCAGCATCAAGCTGATATTGCGAGGGAATGTATTCACTTAGCTTCAATTATCCGCCACTTTATAAGTGACGGGTATATGAGCGAGAGATAAACAAGCGAAAAAAAGTGCAGTGGTAGTGTTTTAGTTTAAGACGACGAACGAGTGAAGTTATTTAAGTTTTCTCAAAAGAAAAAAATAAATCCAAAGATTTTATTCGTGAGCATGCGCCGCGCACATGCGCACAGCCAAGAATGTGAAGCGAGTAGATTGGAGTTTAGCCACTCTAATAACCCTGTCAAATATCCACGGATGTAGATATTTAAAAGTGGTGAAACCGCCAAGTTAGATGATGTACCAGTGAAGCCCTGATCATTTAAATTATTATGCGTGTAGTTATGTTTATATATCGCAGGTAATTATATCAATTCAAAGCACTTTCGTTTGCAATTTTCAACCACCATGTCTAACGAATAGACCAAATTCGTATTCTCGGTATTAAACTAAACATAGCTTGCAATGGAGGCTCATGCGGAGGAATATCATTAAAAAATATTGGAATGTGAAAAGATTCCCCCCCCCCCGCATGAACCTCGACTGTAAGCTAGTTCCAGTTCAATACCGATAATACGAATATGAGAGCCGACGTTCCATTTGACTAGCGGTGTTTCCCGCTGGCTACTGTGGCATTTCTACAAGAAAAGGTGAATGGTTTTCTTAGTAGAAATGCCCATTGCGGTGCTCAAATGATCAGGACTTGACGGATATAGAGGGAGCCAACCGTTAATGGCCTGGCTGTAAAATAAAGAATAAATTCATTCATCATTCTAAAGTGAAATTTGAATGCGTACTCACAGAGAAATCGAGTACCTTCTATTTATTCTTATGTTTTTCTTGATAATCTATATTTCATAAAGTATATTCACATTTTGTCATTAGGCAAGTAATGCTCCTGTAACTCCAGCACCATTTCAGTTGTATCGAGTTCGAATCTGAATTGCCAAGGCTGCAGGGTGCGTTCGACTTCATTTTCGTCCACGTTCTTTTAGGTCAGCGCCACGAATCCAATTCCTCCTAGGTACTTGGTGTATCCCTGATCATAATGTATGGTACTTCATGTATCCCTCATTGTAATGTATTTAGATATATTGCAGTGTAATTTAGGGTCGGATTACAGTATCTAGGGTTGAAGCACTGATTTTAGTATTTAGGGTTAAGCACTGATTCCAGTATTTCCAGTGCATCGAAAGGGTTAGTTCTTAAATATGGTCTGGGCTGGCAGCATATTATCTTATATCCCTTAAAAATTACAACAGTTTCCGGCAGCTAGTCCTCGGTGGTACAGTGGATAGTGTGCATGGAGCAGATCATACGGCCCGGGTTCGATTCCCTAATCTGCTGTTTTTATCTTCTTTTTCTACTGAAATAAAAACTAAGTGTTTAAATACAAAATAATAAGGGATACACCAAGTACATACCCAATTCCTGGTGCTTGCCAAAAGGAGTGCAGGCTCTGACGACGTACGCACGTGCAATAAGTTACCTTTCGGACGAGGCAGCATCAGATGTCGTTGTTCTTTCCATCGACGAAAAGTCGTGTACACGTACAATTCAATCTCGTTCATCACTTCCTCGATGAGTAACTCAAATGTTTCTGAGAGTTGTGGAGTTTATTTCTTTGGTTTTCGTTTTAATTGTTTAAGAACAGCTTTATAGTCAGAGGTTGGATTTACGAAGTCATCCTAACTTAAGATGTGTCTTAAGTATTGTTTCTTTACAATAGCCTACCGTTAGAGTACGAATAAGCTATGACTACGAAACAAAACTTAGGATACATCTTAACTAGTGGGGGATCTAGGGGAGGGACCGGTTGTCCGAGTTCCCCCCCCCCCCACCCCCCGTTATTTCAGTCTTCCCCCTTCCTTATGATAGAATCTGTATCCCGCCACTGTTAACTTAGGATGGCTTCATGAATCCACTCCCAGTAACCACATAAAATAACCGAGAACGAGACTAAACAATAAGTAATCAGCTTGCCGCCAAATTTATTCATTTCTTTATTTTACTCTAGCGAAATGCAGAAGTTCTTTTCACCTTTCAAGGGGGTGTGCTTTTTTTTCGTAGAAGGGAAATCGCTGTGGCTACCTAAGCTTATGTCAATGCCAAGCAAGTCCTTGAACCTAAACCCAATGTATTAACATCGATTGATCGAATCGGTGGCTCATTTTTAATCCTAAGTTTGCAGAACGAGTATTGAGTTACGTTCCTTAATAGTTGTAACAATGACCTGACTTGTTTAATTTGGTCTTGCATCAGAATCACTGAATCTTTTTAACTTAGTATTATAATCATAGCAAAAAAATTGTGCGAACAGAACTGAAGCTACAGCCCAGAGAATCCCCGCTGAATTTTGTTGACTAGTTAGATTACAACCAGGTAGTAGATTTTTAAACGTAAGACCATTCATATGCGTAATTTTATATCAGATTTATCTTCTACCTCATGTTTGTACTCAGTGTTTTCCCGTGTAAAGGAGCCAACAAAGATTAAGAGATTAAAAAAGAAGCTTTTTGAGATTTTATTTTAGGAACTGGAAAGTAGGTGAACTAATGTTATTACGATTTTTAACCGTTGACTTTTTTTACACGGGAACACAAGTTTGTGATAAGAGATTATTGAACGTATTTTATTCCAAAGAGGAGAGTAAGTATATATTTTCAAAGATTTCTTAAAATCGTTTAAAACTTTGAGCGAGAAATCTTGATACAGAGAGTGATAATTTGTATCGCGATCTTCAATTGTTGTAGTGGTGGGCATCGCCCGTAGTTTAGTCTATAGCGCGCTTGATGCCAAAGCTTTAGATTAGCCACCGTCCGCTTCAATATAGGCGCATTTTGTACAGGCAATGCTATTTAGTACACCAAACAAGACTGGTTGTGATGCTAGTGGCAAATCAGTTGTATTAAATCCTCAAACTAGACCTTTGGTTCAGTGGTGTCAAACTAAATTACAAAACAGTCCCTAGGTTAGAAGAAAGATCCCAATTGAAATTCAAATTAAAAAGCGTTTTTACCATGCTTAATGTTTTGTATAATCGTTAGCAAAGTCTAGTTTGTTTTTCTTAGACCATGGAGTTTGATGCTTTTCAAAGCATCTTCCGCTGAAAACAGCCAGAAAGCGTCACTGACTTATCACGGTGTTAAAACCAGCACTACTGAAATAGTTGTCTATATTAGCTTTCATCATGAACCACTCTAACAGCGAATTATCATAGAGAAAGATAGAAGTAAACTCCATAGAGGATGTCGACCACGCCTTACAACCGCCGAGTTCTTAAACTTGTCCACACGTTTTTGTTACAACAGAACAGAACGATCCATTTTAAACGATGTTTGTTCTTGTTATATGTTAGAGCTGTTTTCAACTGAGTGTCGAAAGTAATTTACTACTCTTTGTGATTGGCTAAAAAAATCTCGCGCCACTTTCTCAGCCAATCAGAGGCTTCGAGTTCTGATTGGTTCATTGGATTGTCTGCCTCTGTTGTGTTACTGCACTCAATTGAAAACCGCTATAATTTTCCTTACCGTTATAGATATCGGAATAACATAACAAATGATAAAGCCAGTTCGGAATAGCCGACTAAATTAGAGCACAGTAGCATTC
This sequence comes from Cladopsammia gracilis, assembly GCA_022457155.1. Taxonomy (NCBI): domain Eukaryota; kingdom Metazoa; phylum Cnidaria; class Anthozoa; order Scleractinia; family Dendrophylliidae; genus Cladopsammia; species Cladopsammia gracilis. The sequence continues at coordinate 676,820 of JAJGOT010000291.1, forward strand.
TTTGTTTCATAACGGATCAGATCAGAGCTAACATTTTAAACTGCAGTAAACTGGGCGTAACCAAATCGGAAACTTGTCGGAGCCTTAGCCTAATTGACTTTGCGTGTCGATATCCTCTAGGAAAGGATGTGTAGTTCATTTGTTGCGTCGGTTCCATCAAATGGAGCCGTTTGCTACTAGTTTTAATCTACCTAGTCATACTGTGTTTAACACTGGAAAAGCTAGTCCTCGAAAGATGTATATGGCTGTATTTGAATGGATAAAATTTGTACAGAGATCACTCCTTGTCTTGGTTTTTGTCTTCTTCTTTATGTAAACAAATCACCTCTCTTCTGTTCTCTCTTTCGCGTGCCTCGTGTTCGTTGCTCGCACTTCGCGCTCGCGTACCCCAAAAGCGCCTGTTGTGCGGGCTACCGTAACCGGTCCTTTCCAAGTTGGACTTCTCTTCTGCAGTCGGGTAATACATCTCACGGACAAATTCTTACGTGCTGGGTATTTTAAAAAGCCCTGGCCAAACGGGGAGGACAATTTGACGCAGGGTAAAAACTTGCATCGACATGCCACTCCGCCTTGATCGAACACAAGCAAACGCAAGTGAGCGTAGTTTTCTCTCATTAATAATGACAATCTTACCTTTGAAATGATCGCTGGCGGGTAATGCTGCATTGAAGTGTTTTTATGTAATTTGAAAACAATTTGTGAGACCGTTTGGTTACCCAAAGAAGAGTTGTCTCTATGCTGGCCGCTTGACCAGGGCTTAAGAAGATTGCATCGAAATAGCCTTTTTGCAACTTGCGTCTCCGTCTAGGGCTTAAAGAACGGTCTCTGCCAAATGACAACATTATGAACCTAACGAAATTCGATACAACCTGTGTGAAGCGCGGAGAAACGCGCGCAAACCAAGTCCCGGTGTAAAAGCGCAGAAAATGGAAACGTACAGTGGGTGCAAGGGAGCTAAATGAAAATGTACAGTGGGTGGAAGGCGGCTAAATGAAAACGTAGACCTACACTCCGCAGCTGTTCAAAAGATGGATAGCGCTATCCACTGGGTAAATCTCTATCCAGTGAATAACCAAATCTTTCTCCACTGGATAGTGATTTATCCGATGGATAGCTTTATCCGCCTTTTGAACAACCAGCGCTATAATGCGCGCGTGATTGCTCATCTGAGACCGTATCAACATTTAGACTTAAGTCAATTTTCGTTTCGCTTGGTAAACCATTTCCCGCGGGAAACGCGAGCGACCACATAAGAGGACATATGAGCGCTGCTAAAATTGGGCTGGATCGCAGGTAGCTTGCGAGTAAGCTCTCGGACTTAGGGGTTGGAGGAGGGGGAAGGAGCGCTCCTTTCCCTCCCCCCACCCCTCCCCCCTCCCCCAAACCCCGAAGCCGGGCCCAACCCCGAGAGCTTGCTTGCAGGCTAGATCGCAGGTCCACCGCGGTCAAACGTCCGAGGCGTTTTTCGTTTTATTTAGTGGGATTTTATTTAATATTAAATGGAAATATGGCAATTATTTTAGTCCATATCTTCCCAACGGTGGGCGGCACGGTGGTCTAGTGGTTAGCGCGTCGGACTTTCAACCTGAAGGTCGGTGGTTCGAGCCTGGTCTCTGCCGTCGTGTTCTTTCCTTAGACAAGAAACTTTATTCCACACTGTCTCTCTCCACCCAGGTGTATAAATGGGTACCGGCGACAACAAAATGCTGGGGGTAACCCTGCGATGGACTAGCATCCCATCCAGGGGGGAGTAGCAATATTCCTAGTTGCTTCATGCTACGGAAACCGGGTTAAGCTCCGGCCGTGTGGGCCATCGTGGCCCGTGTGCGACTTTACCTTTACCTTCCCAACCGGCCGTAACGCAGGCCGTAACGGCCATCTTCAATTCAAATTTGAAACCAGAGGCGCGAATTGGGGGAGGAGCCTGGCCTTTTATACCGGAACTTCGTGTTTAAAGATGTTTCGCATTTGGAGTCTTTTATAATGCAACATTAAAATAGATCTGAAAGGATTTTTCAACCGAGGCACGCGTTTTGATGCGTATCTACCTTGAAATAATTAACAACTATTCACCGAAGTGGAGGTGGGTAGTGGTGGATATTTACCGAGCCGCGAAGGTTAATATAAGCTTAGTATGACCAGGGTTTTCATTAAGATTCCAAGGCCACGTAGCAGGAGATTAGTGTAAAGTCACAGGAGCCGTCGTTTAGAAACAGCTCCGCTGTTTCCTTCCTAGGGGGATCAGGGGATATTGTCCCCCAGGAAATTTTGAAAAATTAAAGCCTCTGAGATGTGTTTTTCGTGGAAGACTAGTGTAACAGAGTGTTTTCACTGACGTCATATCAAAATTCAGAAGCAGTTTCCGATTCTAAAATGTTTATAGAATTGTAGAGAGTTTAAAACTACACATCTGAGCCAAATTTTGAAGCGCAAGAGCATTGCATTCAAGAGTTTTTGGCGAATGAGTATAGACATTTTTGGTAAGAAATGTATGGAGCGGCCATCTTGGTGTCCCACTTAGGGACACCAACATGGCGGCCAAAAATTCAAAGTCTTAATAACACCAAAAATCTCATCACAAAATATTGTTTTCACTACAAGAGGCATGAAATCGGCTTATAAGCATCTATAATTCAAAAATAACTTTCAACTAGTTCAATTTTGTTTATTTTCACGGCTTATCTGAAATAGCGTGACGAATTGCGTGACACATTTACAACCTTTATAAATCGAAAACGAAACATCGTTAAAACCTGAAACTTTTTGTGAAAGATTATAACAAACACTGGTATCCACATACCATGTTAGAAACAGCTTTGTAGGATGTATACTTTAGATTTTTGAATTTTTATTACGTCATGTGCAAACACTCTATACCGTGCAAACGTATCATTATAGCGGAGCTTTGCGGGCCGAAGGCCCACGCGGAGCCCCATACTCATAGAGTGTTTGCACATGACGCCATAAAAATTCAAACTCGGGCGGGCGCGTATACCGTCGTAGAAGACGGAGAAAAAATTGTTTTTGTGTACGGTCTCAATGTACTGTGCAAACGGTCGCGCAAGTCTGTTTTTGAGAATTGCTAAAATTAAAAAATAGCCCGGTCGTCAATTTTATTCTTGTGCTTCCGACTTTTCACCTCAGTTACGTTTATCATCGGCTTTCTGTTCAAGAGCGACGCCGTTAGGCTTAGCCTATCTATATATATATATTAGCGTGGAGAAGATAAGACTAAAATACCGTACGCGTACGGCGTACGAACGTACTAACCAGTGACTAACATATAAAGAAACGTCGTAAAGACGAGACTTTTATCGTACGAATGTTATAACATACGGAGGAACACTGATCTCGAAGACTAGTCTAATACCGTAGGAATGAATTTACGTATGGGAAATGTAGAGGAGACTTTACCGTACGAACGTACTAACAATTGAAGGACATCGAAAAGACAGTAATTACCGCAGGAATGTGCTAATGTATAAAGAAACGTCGAAAGGCAAGACTACAATAATAACCGTAAGAATGTACTAAAAGTAAACTGAGTACGCGGAGAGACGTCTTCATGTAGAAGATCTGTAGAAGAAAAGTTTAATATCAATGTAGGTACTAACGTGCGAAGAAATGTCAAGAAGACAAGACATATATCGAAAAACGTTCAAATGACAGACCCGGCGTGTCGTAATAGGCCGTACAGCTGAAACGTTAATTCATAACTGTAGTTAATGGCTATCCTTGTTTGTTGTTTGATAGGTGACCAAGAGCAGTTCAATTAGAATCGGATATTTTTGACACTGCGTCTCGGGCTCGGTTTTACCGCACTGGATATCGGGCTCGGATTTTATAACGTAGCTGCGGTCTCGGTCTTAGATTTTGAAACAAGGGTCTCGGCGTCTCGGCGAGTCTCGGATTTTACCATTCGCCACCCCTTATTATAACTTATTATTACTTGTCTGATACTTGGCGGTTTTATTTACTTGTGTTATTACTTGCCGGTTTTAAGAAGATCGTCTATGCGTAATGTTAAATAAATTTATCAGTATCCAACCTTTCATGTTCATTTTTTTCGCTCAGTAGAGAAATAATTATATTATGCATTAAGGGTTAATTTACGTCAATAAAGTCAAAAAATCTCAGGGAATAACGGTTCGCGCATAGCCCTCCCAATACTCGGCGAGATGATTTATTGAAAAAGCGTCACGCCAATATTTATATTATATCCTAAGAATATTCTAAAAAAAGTGGACATTTAAACCTTGTTTCAATATCAATTACAGCAATTGCAGTTATACAAGTGTAATACTACATTTTGTATACACTGAGTGGACCACAAACAAACGGATAAGAAGAGCTGCGAGAAGTTTTAACATCTCGTCGTCCGCCATCTTGAATGTCGAGCTTGAAATCACGTGAGCTCGCCATGCAATTTTATTGGCTAATCGATTAATTTCGCTCAGCCAGATTCTCGCGGCGCCCGCACACGATGAGGAATTTGTCTCGTGAGGCAAAAAATATCAAACACGACAGATATTTGCCTCACGACCTCGCGAGGCGAAAAACTCACCAAAAATCCAGCGCACACTTGAGGAAACAGCGCTGAGCTAACTGCCTCGCGAGGAATTTTGCTCAGCACTTTCCTCAAGTGTGCGGCAGGCTTTAGCAACTATCTGATCAGCGATCACACTTAGTTAAATACAGACAAATGCTTTATATATTATTCCAAGCATTAAGTTCTCAAATTGGCGAAGAACACATCAAAGGGATGGCAAATAAAATAATATGTGTTTACGATTCAACTGTGAGAAGACATGATTATGTATTATAGTTCACCCTTAAGTCCGAATGTCAACATACAAATTCTCTTTACCAATCTCCTTTCATCCATTATATTACTAAATAGGAGAAGTTGTTTAAAGATCAACGCAGTTCATACATTTTGTGATCATTTCCTTAATTCTCGTGATCTAAATGACTATTGATGCAGTGGTATCGCAATGAGAAATTTGATGATGAACACTATTGAGACATAAAGGGTTAATTTGAATAAAGTAGTTTCATTAAGTCTTCACCTGTCCAGTTGTGTTTAGGGCCCGGGGGCCGTTTCTCGAAAGCCCCGGTAATTGCCGAGCCCGGAAAGCTGTTTTATTTTCATTGAAGATCGAGGTTTCAAAAGTTTTGCAGATAATCAGGAGCTTATTACCAAGCTCCTGAGATGATATGATAAAACTATCAGTTAGCAAAACAAAATGGACTGGTTTCTTCGCTAGGACCCGCGCTTTTATTCTTTAGATTTTGATTTCAATATTTGGCTTCGGGCCCAAAAAGTTACCGTGAGCTTCGAGAAACGGGCTCCTGGTCGCACTACAGTCAAAAACACTGAAAAATCCGCCCGTGCAAAAATCGAGGAAAACAAAAGAAACTGCTCTGGTGGGACACGCTTTTTGTGGAATTTTTTTTTGTTTCAGTTAATGTTATTTTGCACGGACTAATTTTTGCTTTTGAGTGTAGTGCGACCAGGCCCTTACTCCTTTTAAGAGAATCGCAGAAAGAAAGTAGTTTTTAATACGCTCAGCTTTCTTATATCGTTCATGTTACATTTAAAAAACAAAACATGCATTTAACAAAGAAAGAAAGCGATGATATCTGTAATTGTATGTGTTAGTAAGGCCGTCCCCTTTTTTTTCTCCGTTTACCGTCGTCCGACCGACCCATATTTTTGCGTTTTCAAAAAAAAAAAAAGTTGCGAGGAAGGTAAAAATGACCTAGTTGACCTAGACTTGCTGACTATTAGAAGTTACGTTAAGTTAACTTTCATAAATAATAAATGTGCGATTTTCGTTCAAGAGAACCAGAATTGAGACGCTCGCCATAAATGTTAAATCGCGATCCAAAATACGTTTATACAGAACTAGTACTCGATACTACAATTTAACACAATGTTTAGGCACTGGCTTATTCCTTGTAATGGGGCTTTTTAACAGTTTTTCGTTTTCTTTTTAAACTTGCATAATGGCATAAATTTGGCTGATATGCAAACACGGCACTTACAAGAATTAAGAATATATGAATGTTGAAAATATATTTCGGACCTTATAATCTATGTACTAAGCAGTGCAGGCCAGGTCGAATTTTAAAATGAATATCTTAAAGTTGTAATATATAAAGATAGGCTTAGCCTAACAGCGGAGCTCTCTGAGCAGAAACGATGATGATAAGCTTAACTTGGGTGAAAGGTCGGAAGCACAAGAAAAATTAGAATTAAGATTGACGACCAGGCTATTTTTCAATTTTACACAATTTTCAACACATCAAGCGAGAAATGGTCTTTTGGGCTAAAGAGTATTTAACACATGTAGTCTTTGTTTTGATCATTGTCGCCCCGAGAAACAATGTCAAACAGGGACAGTTTCAAACAAAGGAAGTTCAAATATTAATATAAATTTGGCAAAATAATGGTGCATAATAAAGACCAAAACACAACTCATTTGTCAGTTATTAATATCAGGATAGCGGTAAATTGAAAAAAAAAATAGATATAGCAAAAATCTTGCTTGAAATGTATAAATTTTGGTTTTATTTTGGCCTACTGAACGTTCGAAGTACTGATAAAAGTAAGATCTCTCATCATTTTACCGTTGCGTAATTAACGTTATCTGTAATTATGTTACGATGTAAATAGTCTTTTAATATTTTTATAGTTTTTAAGGACTTTTAGGGACTTTTATTCTAGTAGTTTTAAATATTTTTATATCTTGTAGGGATTTTTTATTCTAACATTATTGTATTTTAGTAATTAACAGGATCCCCTTTGATACCAGTGTTATTACACTGGGTTATCCTGTATAAATATTGTTATTATTATTATAATTATTATTGTTTAATGTGTTATTCTTTTCTAGAAACGATGGCCACTGTGACACAAAATTGAAAAACAAAAATATTTGTATTTTGCTCCAATTTGTCTTTTTTATTGATACATAAGGACTATTTTTGAGATTAAAGACTAAATGATAAACCTCGGATATCTTTTTTGCTTAACCCTGGCTGACGAGACAAACTTCATATTTAATTCACTCGTCAATAAAAGGTGCTTTCTTATTGAAATAAAGCTTTAGAGACAAACATAATTTTTCATAAAATTGTCTTCAAGAATTAACGTGCTGAAGCTGACATCTCTTCATCTCTGAAGAGAGCGTGAACAAAAACCAAGCACGTATTCAAAAAATATTCACCCGAATTTTCTTTGCACTTTAATACTTAACACATATCGCTTTGAAAAACAAAACCGCTCAGATGACCAACTTTCTAAACGAAATACCTAACATATATTCTTTTGTAATAGAATATATGTGGAATTTACCGATAGCACATTGTTTTTATTGGTCACCAAAGTTAACAAAACTGTTTCTATTGCATCCCGTCAAATAATGCCGCACTGCAGAAAACAAAAATTAACTATGAATTAACAATGCTTTAAAATTGTTTACAAAGGCATGTGGTTTTATAAATAAACAATTTCTATCACCTTATATAATTGAAAGCATAATCATTTGTTCGGTTCTGAACGAGCCAACGGACTTATTAAATAATGATAAGCTTTTAAAACATCTGGTATCTTTCCAGGGTAAACGATCACTATTTTTTTCAAGTGAAAGTTACAGCCAATTTAAAATACGGTTTCATTCCTTGGCTAATTTTGCACAAACAGGTATAACTTTAGACGTAAATTGGTTTAAACAAGAACATAGTTCAGCTGTTCTGAAAGAAGGAAAACGCACCAAACAACGAAAGGCAAAACGTCGGATTATGGAACAAGGCTAAAAGGCAGGCAATTGAACTGATGCTTCTTTAGTATCAAACCACCTTCCTCGTCACCATCAGCCTGAACTAACGTTGATATTGTAACAAATCGCGATTTAGTGTATAGAAACATGAACGTTCTTAAGCTAAATCGCTTGGTTGGCAGTTGGTTGCTATTTGCGATCTCCATGACCGGTGAGTAACCGTATAAAGCTGCATTGTATTTATCTCTTATGTCGATAGAACCAAGTGAATAGTTAATAATATATAGATAGTTTGTTGGACAGAATACATGTGCAGCGAAAAGCTGAATTTCGTACTTTAAAATATTACGTAGGGATAAAATATTATCTAGTATATGCATTAACGCTATTCAGCCCGGGGGAGGGGAGGGGGGGCACAAAGTGCCCGCGCTAACTTTCAACATTCATAACTTCTTTAATATGTATTTAAACGCCATCAAACTATGTGACTTTTCCTAAAATTTATCTGGCAACAATTTCATATGACAATTTATTGATCACGTGACTTGATGTTTCCATGGCAACAAGATTTTGACAGCCATGTTTTTTGAAATTTGCATATTTGTACCTTTGAATGAAGAAAAACAATGTTTATTGGTATAACTTTTATATTTTTACGTCATTTAGCGTTTATTTATTGGTTTTGATTAATTGTGAGTCAATTTAGACGGTTTTTAAGAGGTTTTGAAGAATTTCAGAAATCCCGAAGATGGCGGCCGTATAACTAATTACCTAATAACAACGTCATATGACGTCATCGTTCCATTGTACGGACCGCAAAGGAGACAGTTTTGGACGCACTATGTACCCTTTAGGTTTCATTGTCATAGCCTTAATGTTCTTGAAGTTACAAGGGGGGAGGGGGGCGCAATGTGCCCCCCCCCCCAGTCTCAGGAACTAAAAAAACAGCCCAGGCTGAATAGGGTTAAGGTCGCGGGGGACAGGTTCCGCTCATCAGTATGCATTTATGAAAAGAGTATGCACGAAGTGCGACGGCTGATACCGAAAATGCGCGAAATATTCACGAACAGGCTCTGTAATGTTTCTGCATCAATAATTGCACGTACAAAGCGTGTCAACGCTTTGTTCTTTCTGCATGAAGTGTTGACAATAGCCCGTGGATTAAAATTAGCAAAATTACCATATATATATTTTTTTGCATTCGTGTTTGCTCGGGAAGCCTTCGGGAGCGTAAAAACAAGCAATTTTGTGTCCAAGAATTCAGCGCGGATAGAGAATTTTATGAGTTGACACTGCAGGGAGATAAACTAGGTGTATCGTAGATTGTCATATCTGACTCAAAATTTTTAAATAGGCTTTCAAAGGGAAGATACGAGGCTTCAAATTCTAACATGGACAATTTTACTCCTTTAAAAGCTAATAACTTTTAATTAAAGTTGAAATCAAAAAATCGGAGTCAGATATGACACAATAGACGATTTGACGGATCAGTGATTGGCGAAATCAACTCGCTTTGTGTTCTTCTCGAGGAGCAAACTTGGACACAAAACCACGTTTTAAAACAAACTAACTTTAGTAGCTTACAGCATTGACACAAAGCGCGATCCTTTCAATAAAAAACAATCCTTATGCACTTCCATTATTCTCCAATATCTCTGTTAAATGCTAGCGAAATCGGCTCTCAAACGTTCACGATATAACGTTTTTCAAAGTGACACCCCTGCTAAAATTTTGCCTTATGAATTTATTCATGGACAGGTATCCCCCGCGACCTTAAAGTATAATCTAAGATATACACGGGCATTGTGTTACGATGAAATGAGTATTTGGGCATGGTAAACGTAAAGGGTTTCGGGGAAACCTATTTGCTGATACTTAATTCAAAGCTTCGAAAAATCGGCAAGGTGTTTGTTCCAAGTATGACGATGGATTTCCCGTCAAAGCAAAATTCATCGTTGACAAGCCATTGCAAATTGAAAGAATCAATCCTTAGGTAGCACCTGAGAGTTTTACCAAAAATATCTTCACTAACCATCATGAGTTACAAAATAAAGTTTAATTTTCTTGTCTTGCTCACGAGATTTACCAGACAGGATGCCAACTAACATGTTCTCATTGTTGTCATTTTTATGAAGGCCGTTGCCATAGCAAAAAGCATGTAAAGAATAGGGGCAGTACGCAGCTCTTACAAGGTCTTCTCTGATTTGATGAGAAAACAATAGAACAAACAACACAACAATGGCTAACAATAGACCCTAGACCTAAAAACAATGGAGCTGCATGATATACAGGTCCAATGAAATTAGAGGTTGTAAAGAGCTGCGTGGTATCTGAAAGAATAGGCCATTTGCACGATGACGTCATTTGACTACTACTACCAGAATTCATTTCGCTTTTCCTTTTTTATTTAAATTTTGTAATCCCAGTGCGGTTTAAATAACAATAGCCCTAATTTGCACTACAAAACTAAAAACTGAAGGATTCTGGTAATGGTAGTCAAATGACGTCATCGTGCAAATGGCCTATTGCAAATATCGTGCAACAATTGACCTTTATTATTCAAAATTTCGAGTTTTATTCGATGAATTTGTTAAAAACTTTGCTATATTGCAAAAATGGTTATGGCCAAGTGTTTGGAAGTAAAAAACATAGGATCGTTCATATGGTTTTCCCAATGTCGCGCAGTTTTGTATATTTAAAGTGCTCCGACAGATTTGTTTATTAAAAATATATGCCAAAGGCAGCATTTCTATCTCAAAATTTGAGAAGTTTTAGAAAAATTCACCGAAGGAAACTCGAGGAAAATCTGCGGTTAACTTTCCTTTTGCTTTACTGACGTCTTAAAGTATCACAACAAACCTACATGTTCAGTCGCGTGAGCGCGCGCAAAATTACTAAAGCTCGGGTCATCAGAATCATCAGACGACAACAGAATACGATCTTAAGAGCAATACTCTGTAAAATTCGAACTTTATACAAAAGTCGTAGCCAGAGAAAACATACGTCGTTTCGCGGCGCCACCACTGGGGCACCTGTGAAACGGACGTCTGAGAAATGAGCGCCGAAATCTCGTACGTGTCACATAACCGCTACCCAGATCTGGGTAGTGCTTCTGATTGGTTGAAACAAATTTCCCTCGCGGCACGTGTGGATTACGCGCGTATGTTGTTTTCAAGATGACAGGAAGAATATATCCACCACAGATTTCTGTTGTGTGTTATGTGTAAATCTAATCAAAGACACTTCGTCACGATACATACATGTACTACATGGGACATCAAAGAGCGGAGAAGAATGTCTTCATTTTAATGAATTGCCGTTTGAATAACCATGGATGACAGTATTATGTCTAAGATTAAAATTAAAATCAATGATTATATGCAGGCATCTAAAGATAAAAACGCATCGATTTATGTGTCGTCTTTGATCTAAACGCTTCCACTTTTATATCGTAAGAGCTTCAGTATCGGAAGAGTATTTTGCTTTGTCGAGAATGATTTTCGCTTCCCGGTTTTGTTGGACAAGAAGGTGTATATGTACATATTATGTATATGTATTATGTATACACCAAATTGAAGAAACGTTGAGCCGTGAAACGCATAAACCATGAACGATGAGACCGAATGGGATTCTGGGTAAGCAGCATTGGCAAGCTTTCTTGATAATCAATTTTTTTTCTTTGCTTGAGACATTTAAGAGCATGATTTTTTGGCATCCTGTGTTAATATAATGTATATTCCGTCACAGACGAAGATTAATTTTTCCAACTTCCCAGTAAACCTTTGGGTCGCATCGTTCATGGTTAATGCTTTTCACCCGACAACGTTTCTTCAATTTGGTGCATGTATATGTACACCTAATTGAAGAAATGTTGTCATAGAAAATACAAAAACAAAATAGGAATTAATTACCTTAATGATATTCGAGGTATTCTTTCGCATACATGACCTCTCAACAGATATTTTTTTAAAAAACAAATTCTATCAAATGAATGAATTAATTTTTATCTCTAAGAATACAATTGAGGTAATTAATTCATATTTGGTATTTGGTATTTTTTATGACAACGTTTCTGCAATTAGGTGTATGTATCTATTCGAAATACACTGAATCGTTTCAAAATTTTACAAACCTGAAAGGTTCAGTTTCTTCAGATTGTCAGGGTTCTATCTAGGGTATTTGAGGGGTAGAAGCTTCCCCCCCCCCCAAAAAAAAAAACGCCAAGCTTCCCCCCCCCTAAAATATTGTTATCATTAGAGTATATAACTAACTATGTCGGAAAGATCATCCAGAGGTCAGTGCACATGAAGTAAATATTCCCTTTCTAAGGACACTATATGACAAGGAACATGGAGTATTACAAACTGCTGGCCAGTTGTCAAATGATGTCCTGGAGTCACCAGATCGTATCTCAGCGCATGTTCATTTCAAAAAATTTCCGGGGGGAGGGCAAGCCCCCGGACCCCCTATAAAGCTTGTGGCCTTCGGTCTCTCGAGACTTCTCCCCGAAACGATAAATCCTAGATAGAACCGTGATAGCTTAAGGTTTCAATGTTCCTGGATTCATCTGTTATAGAGTTCCACAACTATACTGCAGCGTATCAGCCGTACTTTGTTGAGTCCACTTTCGGTAAATCCAGGAATAAAGAAATAGTGAATTGAAATGTCATCAAAACTATGCAGTATGCCACATGGCTATTTATAGGCAATCTAAATTAGATAAGTTTTCTAAACGGCGTCTATCTTCCAAGGCCGATTTCTTTGGTTCATCTTTTGATCATTGCTCCTCAGTTGTTCAAGCGTAATATTTTTAGAGATGCAATTTTTCACTTGGCGGACGTTGGAGTCATCCCTAATATGCCATCATTTTATTATGGGTGTACTTAACTTTTTTTTTCTTTTCTTTCATTTTTTTTGCAGAAGGGAACGTTAATAAAGTGGGATTAAACAATTCTGACATCCTCGGAACGAACACAACATACTTGCCCATATTAATTAACATGTTAAAGCCCGTAGTGCAGAGCGGACAAGACTGGAAGCTCTGCTGGCGAGCATCACAGGATGGTTGGAATTCCACTCGATTCCATTCCTTGTGTGACGGAAAAGGTCCAACTATTACTATTATCAAGGTTGGAAAATATATCTTTGGCGGATACACAAGCGTATCATGGGGTAAGCATTGTTATCGTTCGTATCTTCAAGAGTCCTCCCTCGAATGGAGGAATGGGTGCGCGGAGAACACAGGGAATTTTGACTATACCTTCCTTGGTCCCCGAGTCATGGATTTTGACATGTACAATGACATTGACATTGACACAAAGGTTGATAATTTGAAAGACCGCCATCTTTGAAAGGTTGAAAGAACCTAATACTTAACTTGCACACAGGCAATACCTAGAAGATGTCGGAGACGTTTGCGGTAAATTGGTATTTGCGGGTTTTTAAGTTTTGAATATGCAAAGCGTAAAATGAGTTATAGTGATCGGTATATGAGAGGGATAGGTGCGCGGAGAACACTGGGAATTTTGACTACCTTCATTGTTCTCCGTTCCCAGAATTTTGACATTCCGGCATACTGATACTGAGTCAAAGGTGGGGAATTTGAAAGTCTGCCATCTTGGAAAGGTGCTACTGGTTCGTCAAAAGTCTGCGCCTGAACTGGTTGCGGATTCTACGGTTTTTAGTTCTGGTGGCAGAGAGTTCCAGAGTGATACTATTATATAGTCCCTTGTATATGCGTTTTTAACCGTGATACTAGAAGAACGTAACATTCCCTTAGATTATAGGTAAGGCTTAGTACCCGGAGATATTCCGCGCGATTTTGTGATAGAAATGTTTAATGTTTTGCCCTCCTTGTTTGCACAATAGATTCCAGCTGCGCCTATCAATACGATCCGCAAGCATTTCTATTTTCAATGGTAAACAAGCCAGGATGGGCGCCAGTGAAACTGAATCAGGCAGGGAAATACGGCTTTCACAAGTCCCAATCCGTATACAGCTGCTCATCTCGTGGGCCAACATTTGGAGCAGGTTACGACCTTCGCATTTGCAGCTACGCTTCATCCTCGTTAAGGTCCTACTCAGACCTTGGCTACACTTACAGCCCACCGAGCGGGTACAAATATAAGAGCGACTTTGCTCGAGAATTCCTGGCAGGATCGTATAAGTTTACACCAGATGAAATAGAAACCTTTTACGACAAAACGTTTATATCACAAGGTGGGTCATTTAATGATTAATCATTTCTGTATATACCCTACTCCATAAAACAAGAAGAAACAAATCATTCGATTAAGAAATGGCATTTACTCCATCCTGAAAAGCTCCGAAACTTACGCGTACTTCACAACATTAAATAAACCTTCTTGTATCCACCAATAATGTGAAATAAACTAGCCTTGTTAATGAACGAGTGAAGAAATGGTTACTTTGAATATTATCTGAACAAAGTACCGATGCGCTGTACAACATAAGAATTTAGAGGAAGAACCCAAGTTGTTCAGTTTTTTTTTACCGGATATAACTCTTTCACTTGGCGGACGTTGCAGCAACCCATAATATGTTATCATTTCATTACAGAATACTCGATTTTGTTTATTCTAATTTTGTATTTTTGTTGCTTCAGACAAAGAGAGCTTAAGCAATTCGCTCATTGTCGGAAAGAATGTGGGATACTTGTCCGATTTAGCTTACTTGTTAAAACCCGTCATGCAGAGTGGACAGGACTGGAAACTCTGCTGGCGAGCATCACAGAATGGCTGGGATTCCAAACGATTCCATTTCCTGTGTGACGGAAAAGGACCAACTATTACTATTATCAAGGTTGGAAAATATATCTTTGGGGGTTACACCAGTGTATCGTGGGGTGAGTATCGTTATCGTTCCTATCTTCAAGAGTCCTCCTTCGGCTGGAAGGATGGGTGCGCGGAGAACCCAGGGAATTTTCACTACCTTCCTTGTCCCCCGCTTCCTGGATTTTCACAGGCACACTGACGTTGACACAAAGATGGGGAATTTGAGAGTCCGCCATCTTGAAACGGTTCAGACAATTCAATATCTAACTTACTATCTACCAAAAGCAAAACCTAGAAGATGCCAGAAACTTCTGTGGTTAATTGGTATTTGCGATGTCTTTTAACTTTACCTGATTACCTTTTTAACCTATTTACACGTGATGTTTTCTTTATCCACTTTGTCATTGTTGTTTGTTTCTCTTGCGTATGCGTTTTTATCCGTGATTCTAGAAGGACATTCCCTTGTCTTAGTTGAATCCCGAGTGTTTTGAGTACTTTTACGGAGAAACATAAGCTTAAAATTATGTCTAATCAAAGGCTCCTAAGAGCCAACCCGTGAAGAAATGCTAACGTGTAACGCAATATTGCGGTAAGCTTCTGTTTTCACAGACACGGTTCGATATATATTTTTTAAATTAAACGTAAGGATTTTTGACGAACGCCAAAAAAAGAAACAGTACATCATTTTCATAATGTCCATTCCGAAGAGAAAAAAAATAAAAGGTCCTGAGCGTGACTTGAACTCGGGCGTTCCGACTATCACTCGCGGCCCAGCACTAAGCCACAGCCTCAATCCACTACACTATCGAGGAACACATACTCAATTAACACTAAATTTTATTATTTCAAGGTAGATTCGCATCAAAACGCGTATCTCGGTTGAAAAATCCTTTTAGACCGATTTTAATATTGAACTGAAGACTGCAAATGCGAAACATCTTTAAGCTTATTGTTGTTTATATTCGTTTACATGAAATTAATTATTGTTATCGCTGGATTCACGTTGGTTTTGTTACGAAATGCATTCGTAACAAAGCATTAATCACTAAGTTTAGAGCTGATGGAAGGAGCGAGTGAGTGAGTGAGTGAGTGAGTGAATTTAAATTTGCCACCGTTACCGATAACCCGTTCATTACGCTTGCACGTATTCACGGGTTCAAAAGTAAGACTACACTACATTCATTACCTTCAGTAGCCGACACTTCAAAGCTCGATCGCTAAGCAAATTACAAGTTATATAAAACACAAAACTTGACGGAACAAAACTCCCACAGGAATAAGAGGCGAACACAATATCAAACGATCCTATCCATCCCTGAACGCCTTGCATTGTCTTGAAAACTTGCAATTGTACGCTGTAGTTCTTTCTTTTGCTTCTCAAGTCAACACACAGAGATTTTGCGGTATGTATCTCATGGCTGAAAGCCATATAGTCGTCGACATAAACTAAAATATGCGTGCAAACATTTTCATGCGCTAATGTGACACGAAAAGAAAAGAGAAAACTTAGAGCCGGATTTACAACTCGTGTGCTGCACCACGAATAACTACTTTGTCATACATGAAAAGCTAATAGACGAAAAGGTAATAGAAGAGGAAGGTATCAAGTAAACCATAATCAGAATTTTAGCGAATTAATTTTCCAAGACACAAGGCGATACAATTGAAAAACATGGTCCGATTTTTTAAGTTGCAATCCATTTCCATCCTGGCCATCGGCAGTCCAATACACTTATGTTTACTGTAAGAGCACTGGACTATTAAAGCAGTTTTCAATTGAGTGTCGAAAGTAATTTCGCAGTTGCTTTGATTTTGCATTGCTACGCTTTGTGATTGGTTAAAAAATCTCGCGCCACTTTTTCAACCAATCAGACGTAAAACCAAAACCAATCGTGACTTGCTCGCACGTGTTTTCCCGCGCTTGGCGCCTGCTACGTGTATTTGCTTCGAGTTCTGATTGGTTCGTTGGATTGTCTGCGTCTGTTGTGATTGGCCAGAGTAATTACTTTGGTTTTGGTTTTACGACACTCAATTGAAAACTGCTCTAATATTTATGATTACTGTCTTTCCGCTGATACAAACATATCTTTTAGCTTAATAAAGCAACATTAAAAATGATGTCATAGCCTCTTTAAATGTTTTGCACTTCTTGTTTGCACAATAGCTTCCAGCTGCGGCTACCGGAATGATTCAGAAGCATTCCTGTTCTCGATAGTAAACAAGCCAGGATGGGCGCCGGTAAAACTGTATCAGACAGGGAAGAACAGATATTACAAGTTCCATTCCGTATATAGTTGCTTATCTTATGGACCAACATTTGGAGGAGGTCGTGACCTTAACATTGACACCTACGCGTCATTCCTGTTAAACTCCTACTCAAACCTTGGCCTGACTTACAACCCACCAAGCGGGTACAGCTATGGTAGCGAGTTTGCTGAAACATTCCTGGCGGGATCATATAAGTTTAAACCAGACGAAGTAGAAACGTTTTACAACGAAACGTTTATGTCACAAGGTGGGTTATTAAATGATTGTTTTTTCAGAATCACCTTTGTCAATTCCAAATACAAAACATTTCAAAATGTTAAAAACTCGAAAGGTTACGTGTTTTTGAAATTAAGCCAATAGACAGAAAAATATAGGATGAAAACTTGATAAAATTAATTAAACTAACTATTTTGATTACTCTAACAACAATGCAAGTGTTTTTCGATTTTCCTTTCTATTAAATTGATTAATAGTCCAGGCATTTTATCGTCAAAAATAGGTCAACCTGTTACTAATTGCAACAGAAGGTTTTTTAACGCCTTTTGGTCCAGGAACATGTCCTCTATAGCATAGCAAAAGTCTCTGAAAATCTGAGTGGGGGAAGATGACTAAAAACGAGTTTTATTAGAACCCCATATAATACAGCATGGAAACGAAGCTGCAAGTACTGTCTGCTGTATCGCGTGAGTTTTTACCACGTGCAGCATGCGCTAGCAGAGAGAGAAAGAGTTTATCGTGTTTTCTTCCTTAAGGCAAGTCCATTTACATAAAAGGGTACAGATTACATCAAATAATTGCTCACTTAAAATTCTTTAATCAGCAAAAAACACAAAGCTTGCAGAAAGCGTCTGCGCTGTTAGCTATCTGGCTGAGGCATTTAGTAAAGAATTTTGTCTTCCGCGAAAAAAGTTAAAAGTTGAAATTTTTATGCTAAAAGAAACAGTACGGTTATGTGCTAAGGTTATCGGTAATTCAGGAAAAATTCATTGCGACCTGAGTAGTGAATCCCAAAATGATCGAATTTCATCTCATTGAAAACAACAGATATTGTACTCATCGCTTCGCGCTTCGTGTGTTATCTTTTTCTCATAACCGTAAAAATCACTAAATTAAAACCTTTTCTAAAATTAAATTTTATCATGCGAACAATAAATGTGCTTTGAACACAAAACAATTTGTCTGCAATTCATTCTCACTGAAGACATAAGTTCGGCAAGAATAAAACCAAACTTTTAAAAAAGTTCAAGAAAGCCAATTTAAGTCACATTTATGAAATCAACCTAGACGTTCTCGAGTACCATATAGCTGTATATAGAAATTGCATTACGTATTTGAGATTTGTTTTGGGCAGAAATAAATCTATCGTTGTCTTAATGTCTTTTACACTATCCAATTTGCCTATAATTTCACAAAAAAAGATTTTGAATCATGGCTGAAACAGTAAACTGTGTTTTTTAAAAAAATATCTTGCCGTGGTGAGGGTGACGTCGTAACTCTAAGAGAAACGGGAAGCGAGGGAATAAATCGGGCGAGCACAGAGCGGAATGATACCATCACTACGGTTCCTGGGCAGCAGGTGCATCAGAACTGTCAGCGAGAGTATTGCCTTCCCAGCAACATCAAGCGAGCTAAACTAGTTGTTTCGTCTGAAACAACTAGTAATCGTCGCTCTCTAAAACGCAAAGCAGAACAACGTTTCTCATTCAAGACTGACTGTATCTTTTGTGGCACCAAAGTTGAGTTCGGAGAACAGAGAAAAAGACTGGGGGAAGCATTCAGGGTTGCAACAATTGATAAGAGAGACACAATATTGAAAATTTGTTCAGAGAGAAAGGGCGAGTGGTCTGAAACGATAAATGCTAGGCTTCTAAGTGTGCACGATTTGCGTGCTGCTGACGCGGTTTTCCATCAGACCTGCAGTATAAACGTCTGCACAAAGAGGCAATTACCTAAAGTTTATGAAGCGGATGAGCTACCAGCTGTCAAAAAGAGGAAAGTAGGTCGTCCCCGGGATGAAGAAAAACGCGAGGCTTTTTTGATATTCACGAATTTTCTTGAAGAAAATGACGTCGAACAGATAACAGTGAGTGATCTAATGGAGATAATGGAAGAATATTTGAGTGATACAAATAGCGGCAGCACATGAAAACCAAACTTCTTGAGTATTTTGGAGATAAGATCATAATAACGGTTATTAACGGTAAGCCGAGCGTTGTAACTTTTTGAACCACTGCTGCTACAATTTTACAAGAGTTCCACGAGCAGCGGGATGACGTGGATATCGAAGAACATAAATGAACATCATCAAAACAGCAGCTAAGCTAATAGAAAAAGGACGTCAAATCAATTGCGACATAAAGTGACAACTACCCCGCGATAGCCACCGATGCCGAATCACATGTCTACTATCTTCCCGATACACTTTCAGCATTTCTGGAAGTTCTTGTCTCAGAAACAAATAACTCGTTAAAGGTAGCGTCAGTCGGGCAGGCCATTGTTTAAGCTGCGCGGCCACGAGTCGTTGTCGCACCTTAACAGATCGGGCTTGCAGTTCAGTTGCACCACAAGTGTGCCTCGCGCTTCCTTATTGGCACCTTGCATCAACACGGATTTTGTTCATCATAACCAAGAAGTACAAATGTTCAACCAGAATGCTGCGCTTGGCCAGGGAACTAATATACCTTATTTTAATGGCGAGTTTGTCCAGTACGCGGCCTACAACGTTGACCACAACACTAGGACACTGGACATCAATAACACCTTCCACGGTATGGGCATGATTGCAGTCGTTTACACCTAGCACCAAACACAATCGTGATGTCCCGCGACGCGAAGTTACTCCAGAAGAAATTTCGACAACTGGAAGGGTAGAACTATATCCATGTGGGCCCAGACAGGCGAACGTGGAGATCAAATATAAAGACCCTTGTTCTTGTACGAGCGGAAGACCCAACTGCTAACCTCGGCGTCCTGTGGAAGGTATCTCTACTGTTTGGCATCCCGCGCCCATCTTGGAGTAGCATGATACAATCTGTTCACCAAGGAAGGCACCCCGCAGGGCAAGTCTTCTGTTATGTTTCTTCCTATGATCGATATGAATCCGAGCGATGTCACGTCTATCTCTTCCGCCATGAACTTTGTTCACGTTTGTTCAGCCCCTGTGGTTAAAGGCCTTTAATATAATACAGACGGAACCAGCTAATAGCGTTTTGCCCAATGTGATCGTGCGTCTTGGTGCTTTTCACGCGGAGATCAGCTTTCTCGGAAGTATCGGCCTTCTGATGGCGGGGTTCGGTTTACGAGAAGTCTTAGAACTGACATATGCGTCTAAGGACCAGAAAAGCTATTGCACTGGCAGTGCGTGCGCACCTCACTGTGGACGCTGCTATGAGTGTGCTATATTCGGACGTTTTGGAAGTACCTGTACCGCATCTACAGCAGCCAGGTAATAACCATTTATTTTGTCGATAAAGCATATCTGGCTTTGACCTTTTTATATCGTAGTTTCTGAGGAAAACACCACAATTTGCGATGTGAACGGGGAAGTTGCAGCAAACAGAGAGACTGAGATTGAGCATAAAGGTATTGACTTCTGTAAAATTAATACGATACACTTTTACATGTCACCCAAAGCAGACAACAATTACATCAGATTCTTCTTCATTTTGTCGTTTCAGGTAATGAGAGTACTATAGCGTCTGTATTAGCTGATGAGATTTCCGAGTCAGATATCCATTCCCCCATTGCACAGAGCACTCATAACAGTAAATATTAAAAGTCAATAGTTTTATCCCCAAAATTGTTGGATTAATAGAGAAAATGCAATAAGACATTTTAATCTAATATTGCAGGCCGCCAGCTTCGCTTCGAGATTTGCTAGTCCTCTGTGTATGCTTCCGAAGATCGCTGTAATCCCTATTTTAGACCAGCGCCAAAGGCAAACGCGAGAGGTGTACGAGTTTGGCATATGAAGAAAGTCAAAGATCAGCTGGGTAGGGAAGTTTGCGGAAACCCCCTGTTTCTTCACGCCGTAACCGGATTTGACACCACTTCGCGCCTGTGTGGAGTTGGCAAGGCACCGACGCTGAAGAAATTTGAGAATGTACCATACTTCAGAGAGCAAGCTAACGTGTTCAGCTGTCATTCGGCTGTATCTGACGGGCACTCGTGTCACTTTTCAGTGGTAAGCCAGGGGTTGGTCTTGACGCTCTTAGGTATCAGCGATACTTCGAGAAACGTGCAACGAAGACATCTCATATATGGCCACAGAATCTCCCTCCAAGTGCAGCAGCGGCCCGATTTCACAGCCTGCGCGTCTATGTACAAGTGAAGTAGTGGCAAGGAGAGGATGCAGAAATGTTGCTAGAGGACTGGGGATGGAAAGTCACTGGTGATTAATTATTTCCTGTTGCGACGGACTTGCCGCCTGCCCTAGACTCGCTTCTTCAGTTAATCCGATGCAACTGTTTGTCTGACTGTAGCACTATGAGGTGCATGTGTCGCAAGAATGGTATGCAGTGTTCTCCAGCCTGCGGCCAGTGCAAAGGGTCTGCGTGCACTAATTATCCTAATGCTCTGGACTACGAAAGTGAAGATTCGGAAGACTAACTTGTATAGCATGTGTATATTAGAATACAATTATGACTCTCTAGCGAGAAGATAGGTTTGTTTTGTTAATGTTACTATTAATTATTAAAAACTATGTCTCGGCTAATGTAAACTTTTGAATAACTCAACATTTTACTAAGTTACTATTTTATGGGAACTTTTTTCCAGATTAGCTCCTGGAATCATTGTATTAAGAGTATGTTTTTAGTTTTGAAGGAAAATGGCTCGATTTATACCAATAAAAAGCACTTAACAGCGAATTTCGATTTATAGCCTCGTTTCTATGTTGCAGCAGAGAGCGAGTTTGACGTTGATCGTATTTGGAGGTGTCCTCATGCTTGGATCTTTAGAGACTTTTAGTACATTCGTAAATAGGTTATTTCTAACTGGTTTATGATGAGAAAGCTTCTGTTGCAATTAGTAGCGGGTCCGATTACAAAATGACTGGACTATAACATGTATCACTGTTCTAGCTAAGATGTCTTCTGATAATTAAAGTCAAGTATTTCGTGTTCAATTAAGTTAATCTTGCAGCAGCAAGGCAAATAATTTGGGGCAAAATTGAACAAGGTTTCCGTATAACACGAAATAAATTTGTGTGATTAGTCATTTCAGGGGTATGACATATATTTATTAAACAATTGCTTACTTTTTGTCTTTCTAGGGACGCCATTTCCAACAGCCACAGCACTACCAACAATCATACCAGGTAAGGCTAGTGATCATTGCCACCAAGTAATTGTGTGAGTGATTGGTAGATATTCCTCACAGAATCACATACGTCAAAGAAAACTCGCATTCTTATTGGCTAACGAAGCGAGGGTATTTAGCGTTGAATTGCATACCTGCATCTTCGAAGGACGATGTTTGTGTACTTTCTTTTTATAGTATGTATACTTTCTTGTAAAATAGTGAGCTTTGATTTGAAGCGAAAAGTACAGACGTCAATAAATGATAAATTTATCAAGAGTGAGCCATAAAATTTGCAATCCCAGTGCGGCTTAAATAACAATAGCCCTAATTTGCACTACAAAACAAAAAACTGAAAGATTTCTGGTAGTTGTAGTCATATGACGTCATTGTGCAAATGACCCATTCCTGTTCTTTCCAATTTTATAACCAAAATATGAACTTTGTAAAGAGTGAAGGAGCCATTCTCACTGCAGTCCTACAAGGAGAGAGCGAGCTACTGGCAAAAACTGATATTTCATGCTCAGAAAATAAACATGTCTAAATCAAACAAAGAAGTTTATGAAAACAAGCATACTGTACTGAGCTAATAAAAAGTAATTTCTATTAAACACCGAAACGGCCGTCTGGTTGATCTAAATAAAAATAGTTTTCTATAAACGGCCTCGTTTTTAAATCTCGTGAATACACGAAGCGTAATGAATGAGGTATAGTCTCGATCACTGCGCCACGAACAATAGTTTGTCAGTTGCCCGAATCAAAGCGCTTTTACGAGAATCAAAGAGAGAACCGTCGACACGAAATAACGAGGGCATTATTTTTGTTCTAATAACGGAGGTTTTGGATAAACAATTAAGAATAAAAATTAGCGATAATCCTTTAGAATGACGTTTCGATGACTCACTCATCATTTTCAAATTCGTGTAAGAAAGAAAGAAAATCGCAGATGAGATCAAAGTAGCAGAAACCAAACAACCGTTAATAAATAAACAATGCGTTGTTTACGAATTCAGATGTGATCTGTGCGATGGAGATTTTACACGTACGCCGACACCTTTTTCAGCTCATTGAGGAACACAAGCACTCTGCTATTGGAAAACATTTACGCGACGCTCACAATTAGGTGAATAAAGATTTTCAGGAACAATTCGCCATTCTTAAGAAATGCCATGGGAAGCTGGAATGCTTAATTTACGAAATGCTAAGGGGGGTTTTTAAGGTAACTAAAACGTTTATTGCGCGCATTCCACACGGTGAATTTTTATAAAAATTGACAGATTGGTAGGATCTTCTTTTATTCTCGATCACAAAGAAAAGACAACAATTTTTGTGCATACACAAACCCAATAAACGTAAAAAACGAAAAGTGAGTAAATTGCCGAAATTATGTACCGATTTATTTATGGCTTTGTTAGATTAGACTTACTGAATGTTTCTTCTGTTTCACCATGGATCGTGAATATTTACCGTGTAAAAACCAAGAAGATCCGTTGAGAGGTTTGCTAGCCTTGAACAACAGGCCCAACAACTCAAACATTGGTTGCCATGGTAACGAGACAAGCCTGCCAAATTAGACTTCTCTGTAAAGGAGAAAGCCTAAGCTACGTGTATGTGTATATTATGCCTATTATCGCGAAACAAAACTCTCGAAAGACAGCAATAAGGTCGCGTATATTTTATTTGGAAGGCAATAACCATATGGAGCCACCTTAAATACTGAGAAAACGAAGGAATAAAATCGCCAAAATCTATGCAAATTAACACCGGGTATCCGAACCTCCCTCACAGTAATGATTTCCTTTGTGTTTTCGTCATTAATTATTAATGAGTTTAAGAACGTCGATTCTTGGCGACGGTTAATAGACAAATTCGGCTAACGATTTGTTGTACCCAATTCAAACCTTCTGGGAATAAGATTCTTTGTTCACAATATTTCCATATAATTTCCATGACAATGCTTCATTGATATGGAAATATGACGAACAAAGAGTTCTAATCCCAAAAGGTTTGAATTGGGTACAACAATGCGTTAGCCGAATTTGTCTATAGTCCAGTTTCGAATTCGCTATGGTCGCTGAACGAAAGCACCAAAGACGCATTTTTACAGGGTTAGCCTCAATCTGAAGTGATAAATTCACAAACTCAGGCGAGAAGATGACCTGTTCAGAGTTCTGTCTATTGTTTAATGAATTTTCAAATTTCACGCACCTTCTGCCGGTATTTGTGAATATTTTACATCAGGTCGAGTCTAACCCTGTATCAATGTGTCATTGGTGTTTGAATTCAGCGGTAATTTTAAATACGAAAATGGCTTATTGCTAGATTGTTGTTTTTCTCTAAGAATTTCAACAGTTAAATTTGCATGCATTCGAACTTGCATGGTGTCAGATTTTAACATTTTCCAAATAAAGAAACCTCCAGTAGTTCCAGTCTTTACACTGGCATTTGCGATTGAGTTTTGCTTAAAAATTATTGAATTTCGCTTCGGGGTTAAGCGAGAACAGCGAGAGCTCTATAGTGGCTGGGATTAAAGTAAAGTTCACAAAAAGAGCTTGGGCAGCTTCTGCTTTATTTCTAGCTAGCGTGCGCATTTTCACACAGCCAAAGTACCATTTCGATTACAAGCGCGCCATTGTTTTTACCGTGTAACATGAGACAAAACAACCTCGTTCCCAGGGTCTCTCTTCTTCCCGCCCCCTGGAGCGCTCCAGGGGGCGGGAAGAAGAGAGACCCTGGAAACGAGGTTGGAGACAAAAGAAAATTTAAATGACGCGTGCCGTGTTAAAGAAATTTTCTTTTATCCTATTCGCCGCAGCATTCACTATTTATTCGATACATTAGTTTTATATTTTTATTTTTGCAGATAATAATGTGGGCTTAAACAATTCCGTCATTGTCGGAACGAAAGCAGAATACTTGGCCAATTTAACTGACTTGTTAAAACCCGTCGTGCAGAGCGGACAAGACTGGAAACTCTGCTGGCGAGCATCACAGGATGGTTGGGCTTCCACTCGATTCCATTCCTTGTGTGACGGAAAAGGTCCAACTATTACTATCATCAAGGTTGGAAAATATATCTTTGGCGGTTACACCAGTGTATCGTGGGGTGAGTATCGTCATCGTTCGTATCTTCAACGGTACCCCTCGTTTGGAGGGAAGGGCGCACCGAAAACCCAGGGAATTTTGAAAACCTTCCTTGTCCCCCGGTTCCGGGACTTTGACATGCATACTGGCATTCACACAAAGATGGGGAATTTGAAAGTCCGTTATCTTGGAAAGTTAAGAGAACCTAAGACCTAACTTGCACACAGGTAATAGCTAAAAAATGCCGGAGACTTCTGTGGTAAATTGGTATTTGCGTTAGAACAAAAATTACAGCAGTATCTAAAGGGAACAGGTTAATTTGGGAGATAGCACTCATAAGCTTCAAAAATGGAATTTAATCGAGACAGCAGGAGTTAGTTGTATTCCTGATAAACAAACTCTCACCCAATCAAAATAAACAGAACATGGGCCCATGTCCACAACAGTTATATACATCCACTTTCAGTCCAATTTTCCTTCTGTCAAAAATTAATGAAGATAGGTTGGTGGGGGGGGGGGGAGGAAGGAAGGGCCTGAGGATTGTTTGGTACCCAGTTCCATAGCAGTCCCACAGCTCAAAACCCAAAACTGGCCAGTACCAGCTCCCATTTATTTTATTTTAGGAAGACTGGGCACTAAGTACAAGTTAAATGGAAGCGACTGGGAACGAAAATGTCTCAACTTTAAATTTCGGGCCATTGCCGGCATGTAACCCAACCTCTCCAGTCAAATCAGAAATTCCATCTCTCCCTCCCGCATCGCTAAAATTTTGCAGTGCATCCTCCTCCGAGCTTCGCCGCCGGTTCTGTGAGACACGTATTTCTAGTTATGCATTAACACGTGATGTTTTCTTTATTTTCTTTGCGAGTGTTGTTTTTATTTTCTCTTAAATAAATACATACATACTTTATTTTACTTCCCAAACGAGGCTTTTCAGCGAAATGGTTTACAATAATGATATAAATCCAAGCTAGAAAATAACACTAAGTTAAAAAATAGGTTAAAATCTACTGGTCCGTAAAAAGTCTTCATTTAAGCAAGCGCTTAAACTTGGTTAGTTACACAAAAATAAAGTAAATTCAAACTAAGCAATAAAACCAAGTTACAAGCTACTGGTCCGTTAAAAGTCTGCGCCTGAACAAGCGCTTGAACTTGGTAGCGGATTCTGCGGTCTTTAGTTCTGGTGGCAGAGAGTTCCAGAGTGATACTATTCTATATTCCCTTGTATACACCTAATTCAATAAAGGTTGCTTTGGCAGTTGGTCATTGGTAATTGGACATTGGCATTTGGCATAACGAACACAATGCAATGCTTCGCTTGAGTGACCGCCAATCAATAGCTTCCCAATGCCCAATTACCAATGACCAAAGCAACCTTTATTGAATTAGGTATATGCGTTTTTAACCGTGATACTAGAAGAACGTAACATTCCCTTAGATTATAGGTACGGTAAGGCTTAGTATCCGGAGATATTCTGCGCGATTTTGTGATAAAAATGTTTAATGTTTTCCCCTTCTTGTTTGCACAATAGATTCCAGCTGCGCCTATCAGTACGATTCGCAAGCATTTCTATTTTCAATGGTAAACAAGCCAGGATGGGCGCCAGTGAAACTGAATCAGACAGGGAAATACGGTTTTAACAAGTCCCAATCCGTATACAGCTGCTCATCTCGTGGGCCAACATTTGGAGCAGGTTACGACCTTTACATTTCCAGCTACGCGTCATCCTTGTCAAAATCCTACTCAAACCTTGGCCACACTTACAGCCCACCGAGCGGGTACAGCTATGAGAGCAACTTTGCTAAAAAATTCCTGGCAGGATCGATAGATTTTAAACCAGATGAAATAGAAACCTTTTACAACAAAACGTTTATATCGCAAGGTGGGTCATTTAATGATTACTTTTAAGAATCAGCTATGTATACCCTCCTCCATGAAAACAAAAAAAAAAGAAGTAACACATCCTTCGAGTTAAAATTGGAATTTCCTCTTGCAAGTTCCACCTTTATTCAACAGTTTAAAGGTTCAACAATTGTTTTTTATAGAATTTTGATTGAGTTATGAAAAAAATTTAAAACCTCCGGCTGCGCGCTCGAGTAATTAGCATACCTGTAGTTGAAGACCTTTTTATTCAAAAGTGGGACCTGACCTAGAGTCAAGTCTATCATAAATCAAAAGTACTAAGACCAATCTTTCAACTTATGGAATAACATTTGTGGGCACTCTTCTTTTCACGCCGTACAGAGCTCCTCCAAATTTCCCAAAATCGCCATTTTGACTGAAACCGGAGATAAAGCGGTCCGAATGAACTTAGAACAAATACTTGGAGATATCCTGAAAATGTTTTTAGATATCCTGATAGCCAATAAATATTATATCAATAAATAAATTTTGTCTTTTTTAAGCCGGTATTTTTGAAACATCCTCATGATTTATCAGTAACAACGGTACTTTAAACTTATCTGCTCGTTTCATGCCCTCACGGTTTCGAGCATCTGACGTCATTTCACTGGATGACATGTTTTGTACAACTGGACAGCAAATCTCTGTTACGCTTTCTTGATGCTTTTGTCACTAAAATGGCGGTTTTAAATAAATGCTGGCATGATTGACAAAGTCCTAGTTTTCAATAGGTTAGTAGAAAACGTGGTCTGTGGACTACGGACTGGGTGTAAAATAAAGTCAAAAAAGTTTAAAGAGGGTCTGGATGGGGGGGGCGGGGGGGTGGGGGGTCAAACGTCAGTTGTCAGTTAAAATTAATTTAGGCCAATTTGTTAGTTGTCAGCTAAATTTTGGATCATTTGTCAGTTGTCAGTTAAACGACTGTTAATAATTAACTGAGACCTTCAATAACTGTTTTGGCCTATTTTAGACGCCCTACGCCCAAAACAATGGCCAAGAAAGGCTTCTAATGTTAAATGTTTCCCACATAGAATTTTTGTTGCATTAAAACTCAGAAGAATAGTTTTCACTAAAAAGGAATCAATTGGTAAACTAGAGAGAAATAAGTGCACTACCTGGTTAAGTTATGGTAGATTTTCACGTTTTAGCGAATGAGGTGGACGGTTTTAACAATATCACAATTAACACCTTTCTGTATTCCCTGCCGTTAGTTATATTTAAAACGACATAGAAAATTCGAGTCTGCGTTAATCTCCTGTCCCTTGGCGTAAAGAGACATTTCATGATACTGTCACTAAAACCGTTTTCTCCGCTGAACACAACAAAGGTGTTTACTGTAGCTGACGTAACATCGGCCGGGTAGCCGCGGGAAGCGCGAAAGAACAAAGCCTCGATTTGGTATCAAAATTGCTAAGATCCCGGATGTTGCGCGACTTCGTACGCGCCCGCCAGCTAACCCCGCGCGAGTTCGCACCCGCGAAACATTCCGCTAGCCATGACGATGAAAAATGACGGGCATGGTTCTATGAGTATGGAGCTCCGCGGGTGGGCCTTCGGCCCGCGAGAGCTCCACTAACAATACTATAATTAACCTATATTGCGCAGATATAATACCGTGCCTGTAAAGATTCTTCTTCTTCTTCTTATCTTGTTCAGTCAAATTAACCTTGCAGCAAAGCAAGAAAAGCGGTCAAGGGTGCCACAAAACACAACATAAATTTCGTGTCATAAGTATTTAAGGTGATTCCTTAGTATTGCATTGTGCATCACGTTCTGCGCATAATTTCTTTCGTCATTAGCGCGCGCTCGTGCGCGCGCACAGTCCGAACGAAGATGTTTTCCTTTGAGGATAAGTTCGCCAAATGAATAAGAGATTGTTTTCTCCTAAACGAGCACGGTGACCCGTATGTTTTATTGATGTAATTTACTCGTAATAGGACAATAAATAACATATTTTAAGCAGAACTTGTAGTAGAATTTGTATTGTGTGTAGATCGCGTGAAAACTCTTAGTTAATGAGTTTCTATTTGCCCTGTCTCGAACTATACTTTGGATGTGACTACCTACTTGTGGCCGTAGGAATTCTTTGCAAAGTCTATGCTTTAATTTTGCGCATCAACTCTACCAAGTGAAGAGATTCTTAGATTTTATTTGTTTCCATTTCTAAGCTCATTGTTACGGAAAAACGTTGCTCATTAATTTAATGTTTCGTTTTTTTTTTTTTTTTTTTTTGGGGGGGGGGGGGGTTCTTTCTTTTTCGATCACTTGTTCTTCCTTTCTGTTTCTTCTATTTTCTGCTGTTTGTTCCTTTCTTTTTCATTTTAACAAATATAGTGTGTGTAGCGATTTCTATATAAAAATCACTTAATTAATTTGACTGGCTTGCCAAGATTAGCTTTTGCTACCTGCGGGCCTGTCTTGTAAATTATTGCTGCGAGCCCTTTGGCGAGCAGCACACTAATCGTGACAGGCTCCCTGGGTTTCATTTGACCGAGTGAGACCTGGGCGCTTTATATACGGCGCAATAGCTCGTTTTGAGGATTTCGTGGACTTTTTCGTGGACTATGATTTTGAGTGAGGATGCAGTATGTATCGTCAGCGGCAGTAGTTGTAGAGTTCTGCGTGGTCAGGATAGGTCTCAACATGTACAACTGTATTAGTAACTGTAAAATCAACTGTATTAGCGCGCGCTAAAATAGCGAATTAATTTCGCGATCATATGGCGAGTAAAATTGTCATTTTAAGAGAAAACGATGATTGGTTTTGACCGGCTGTATTAGCAACTGTAAAAACAACTGTATAAGCACGCGCTAAAATTGCGAATTAATCTCGTGATCATGTGGCGAGTAAAATTAGGAGACTTTAGATCGGACGACGAGTACGAGATTGAGTACGAGTACGACTTTTAAAACTTAGTTCGCCGTACTCTAAAGAACCATTTACCACACAAATTTTATACCTAGAGTCTTCTTATCTTCTGGTTTGCAACAGGAGGGACCGATAGTTTTGGGGACGTGACTGGCTTTAAATTCAAAAGTCGTACTCGTACTCAATCTCGTACTCGTCGTCCGATCTAAAGTCCCCTATTGTCATTTTAAGAGAAAACGATGATAGGTTTTGAACAACTGTATTAGCAACTGTAAAAACATCTGTATTAGCACGCTAAAATTGCGACTGAATTATTTTCGCGATCATAGTCATTTTGGGAGAAAACGATGAATGTTATCGAGTTTCTAAAAGTAGTAATTTCTCTCGAGTCTGCAATTGCATGGTTGAAAGATAAAAAAACCTGATAAAGAGCAACCACACAAGTCCGGAGTGTGACGCTTTGTTTTTTTGAGCAATTTTTGAGTGACATTTTGTTGTTTTTTTAACTTGTCAAATTTGAATTTTTGCCATTTTTGAACTTTAATTAGTACTTTGCTGACGCAATTTGATGACATTAAATGCGCTATTTCAGCGCGCGCTAATACAGTTGGTTTTTCGCTATATAGCGCGGCACTCCTAAAGGTAACCAAAGCCGAGGTTTTGCGTTCTTGCTCGAGGTAAGCTGTTTACTTATTACGCAGAGTTATCAAGCAAACACAATTTTATCATTCGCTGGAAGAAGTCATGGAAACTACCGGAAAATATGGATTACGAAATCCTTTAGCTTGCGACCGCTGACCAATGTTTTTGTTGAAGTTAATCGCCCCGTCCGGGCCTCGTTTAATTTTGCGTCAAATTTCCTACTATGTAGCACGAGGGAGGAAAGATTGCGTGACAATCCCTAAGGATGTCTACATTGGACTATGACTATGCGGAGCTAACCCCTCCTCGTCGTATACACGGGGGCATAAAACATTACAAGCTAAGCAATGGAAAACGACGAATTCTGTACTATTTAGTACTATATTTATATTTAACACAAATTCATGCTTATTATTCAAACAATTCACTTACATTTTTGGGAAAATATATACAAAAAAAAAACAGTAATCATAACATAACCTATTGAAAATCATAAGTATTGACACTACACTGTATTCCACCCCCGTCCTCCGATTTTTTGCTCTCGCCCCAATTTTCGCGCGGCCAGAATGCGGGAACGCTTGCTACGCAGGCTAGAGTAACATCGCAGCACTTCACTGGCTCTCAGCTATTTCTAGTATAATGATTACCTAATAAAGACCTTTGTTGTTGTTGTTGTTGTTGTTGTTAACTTGTGAGCTTACAAAATGGAGACGAGAGAGATGTATGCATCGAGGACACACGATGTTGCATGTTTTTTTTTTTCAGCAAAGGTAATAGGGCACATATTGGAGACGTGTCTTATGCCGTTATAGTTTTCTATGCACTGGTAAACGTTTCAGAGGTTCATGGAAAATAAAACGAAAATTTATATTCTTTTGCAGCAATCACTTCAACAACGAGTTCCTCAGATTTGCAATTTACTGCTTCATATTCTGGTAAGAAGGCAATTCCAGTTTTCTTTTTACAGTTTGAAGGAATACAGAAGGATGGACCAGAAATTGGCCGTAGCTTTAATCTACAGATGAGTTGGTAAACCGTCAGCGTACTACATTCACACATACACACGTTGGACACAAACATACCTAAATAATAGTTTTCACCCACAAATAGAGCACAGTGAAACAGAAAAGCCACATTTTGTTAAAAAGCTCGCAGTACATTTTTCACCAAAAGGGGTGAAAACTTCCATTTGTCTTTGCGGAGCTTATTACTTTCAACTGTTATTCCATCAAGATCTATTATCCTCTGAAGATTTAACGACAGCTTTATTTGAGTGACTTTATATATTTAGCGATTTTCAGCAATCTTATCAGACACAGATAACTGTTCACTCGAGGCTTGTTTTGTCACGCCATCCTCGCACAATAAAAAGGAACATCTTTAGTTTCTAGAATGTAAACAATGTACAAATAACTATTCTAGAGTGGGTGGCCCCGGTTCCATCTGATCTGTACTCCCCCCAGGTAGGGCACCCCATCTTCTGAAACTTGCGCGAAAGGTGGATCCTTGCGATAACCTTCGTGACATCGCAAAAATGTCATTTGCTTCGTCCCGAAACCTATGCGCATTTCAAAACATCACAGCTTCTTGTGTACATTATATGTCAAATGAAATAGCCGTGTCAATGAACGAGTGAAGAAATGGTTACTGAGGGATGTTATATGAATTAGGTGCCAATAAGCTGTGCGACCTAAGGGTTTAGAAAAGTAGCCAAGTTAATAAAGATGCAAGGAGTAATGAAATAAATGTATGAAAAATTAAGTTATAGAAATTAAATGGGGTAACAAATGATGACTTAGGATGATGACTATCAAATACTGATCGCAATAGTTAATTGACACCTTCTTACAGCCTGCAAATAATAAGTACGAAATATTTACCAAGCTTGGTTTGTCAATGTTCAAATAAGTTATTGCCAAAAAAAAATATTGCATGAAAACTTGTTGAACGTACTTTAGCCAACCCTTTATTTTCATTATTCTGTTCATTTAAGTGAAAGTGCTTCGTGTTTAACCAAGTTAATCTTCAGCAAAGCACTATAATTTGGAGAAAAAGAGAACAAGGGTGCCTTGAAACAGAACATAACTTTGGTGTCATAAGGGTTCATGGGTATGACTTAGATTTATATTAAGACAACTTCCTACTTTTTATTCATTCCAGCGACTCCAATTCCAATAAACACAACACTTGGACCAACAACCATGTCAGTTTCAGCAACGACAACAGTGATCCAAGGTAAGACTGGTATATTTAACCGCCAATTTTGTTTGGGTGTCTGGTATATATTCTTCAGTTGGTTGGGAGTACCCTTAGTTAACGAGTTTCCAGTTTCCCATTCCAGAACTTTTTTCGTAAGTTTGGGCACCCAGTACTCATTATCCGTACCATTTGAATAAAATATCGAAACTTGCACGAAAGCTAGGTCCTTTTGATATTCGTCGAGACTACATATGTGGCCACTTCCGGTAAAATACTTCGCGCAAAGACTGCTTTTAATGTTCCGCATCAACTCCAAGTCCCTCGTTAATTTTAAATCTTTTCTGGGATCATTTTCTTAAACTGTGAGCATAAAACAGGAAGAACCTCTGAATCACATATCGTCGCTTGCAAGAAACGTCGAATTAAATGTATGCAAAATTAAGATTTAGAAATGACGTGTAGAAATGATAACTTGGGACAGGAATCGAACCATTGACCAATCAAAGGGCTGGAAATTGCTAGATTCCATAGCTGAGAAGGAGGTCGGACACCTTATTGAGACTTATATAACGGAGTAACTGGTTAGCTTTCAGTTGAGGTTAGGGTTGGCAGTTCATATAGTTAGATTTAGGCCTAAACAACCCGAGAAGCTAGGTGGTACTGTGGTACGGTAGGCTATGTGAGCCTAAGCCTAGCTAAGGTCACAAGTTCAATCCTGACTGGGGATTTTATATTTTATTTTTTACACTTAAAAGTTTATTGAAAATAAAATTCTAAGTGTCGACATTACGTTATATAATTCTCAATAAGTGTCCGACCTCCTTCTGAGCTATAGAAGGTAGACTCTACCTAAAGGGATAAATTCGAAAGATTTTACCAAGTATGTTTGGTCACAGGGAGCCCATACAATCTGTTTGTGTAACACAATGACCATTTGTAATTTTATAGGAAATGTATGGGATTTACCTAAATTTCATATTATAGCGACGTATCGCCAAATGTATGTACTGATGAACGCTAAATAAGCGTTAAATTACCTTATTTGTTGTGTGTTGTCGTCCTTTTGCCGTAAAAGTGATATTTTGAGCGATTTTGAAGGATTCTGATTTCGCCGTTGACTGTACGTTAAGAGAAGGTCTTTCTCTTAGACGTACAGTCAACGGCGAACTCAGAATCCTTCAAAATCGCTCAAAATATCACTTTTACGGCAAAAGGACGACAACACACAACAAATAAGGTAATTTAACGCTTATTTAGCGTTGATCAGTACATACATTTGGCGATACGTCGCTATAATATGAAATTTAGGTAAATCCCATACATTTCCTATAAAATTACAAATGGTCATTGTGTTACACAAACAGATTGTATGGGCTCCCTCTGGTTCAAATAAGATTAAACTTGTTGGCTGAAAAATATAGGATAAAAACTTGTTAAAAGCACATATTTCTCTAACAAGTGTTTTTTGGTTTTTCCTTCTATACAATTCATTTACATGTAATACCGTGTCAGACAAGGGTGCCTTAAAACACAACATAAACTTCGTGTCATAAGTATTCAGGAATGTGACTTAGATATTTACTAAAATAACTGCGCTTACTTTTTTCTTTCCAGTGACTCCAATTCCAACAACCACAGTAATACCTACAACCATGCCAGTTGCAACAACGACAGCAATGATCCCAGGTAAGACTGGTAATTATTGCCGCCAAGTGTGAGTGTGTAGTAGATGTTCCTCATGGGGGGAATGGTTGAAAAATATCGAAACTTACGTGAAAGGTGGGTTCTTCGATACCCTTCGATACTTTAGATGTGGCCACTTGCCGTAAGAATTCTTTACAAACCCTGTGTTTTTATGTTGCGCATCAACTCCACCAAGTGAACGGAGATTCTTAGATTCTAATTGTCTCCAGTTCTGTTAAAAAGCTCCATGTTACGGACAGACATTTCTAAGAATTTTCAAGCATTCCTGGAAAACAACGGTAAAGAAAATAACATTTTTGAATGTCCATTTACTTTGTAAGAAACATTTCATAGACTGTTTCTTTGTGTTATCAGTGGTTTTTGAGAAATATTTAGAAAACTTGGCCACAGAACATTCGGTCGAGCAATTGTGCGAGAAATTCTTCGACATGTGCTGAACAACTTTGCTTGCGTGGCCGATAGTTTCCTCGACGGGATAATTTAACACGTTTTGCTCTTGAGACTAAACTAGTGGATATTTGAATAAAACTTTCAACTGAGAGAATTCGTTGTTCTTTTTCCTGTGTTTGTTCTTTTAAGAATTGGTCTGGAAAGCGATCTTTTGTAAACAAAACCAGATTTGCATTTCGCAGTGCTAATTTCTCTCGTGTCAAGTTAATTTTTTAGGCTGTTTTTCATACTCAACCTATGTTTCTTATTCGAAAATTGTTCACACTATATTATTCTAGACTGAGGAGATGTTCTTTTTTTAAGTCTGTGTTCGCTTTTGTGTTTTGTGCACATTGCCTAGTTTATTATCGTTCCTTGATTCCCCTGGCTTGATTCCGTTGATTTGATCAAAGACTGAAAAATCGCGCAGGAGTCAGTCAATTTTAACTGATTTTATTCCCTTTAAAAGTAATCTTTTCAAATGTAACAGAAATAATTCACTGTTTGGGAAGTATTAGACGAGTGTGGATTTGATCGGAAATCAATACATTTAATATTCAAAGCGAGTACAGAACAATTGGTAGCTTCAATCAACGTGTCTCGGCGTGTTCATGAGGGATGGTACAATGTGTATCACGCAAAATTCGTTGGGAGAGGGGTTGCGTGACTCGTTTAAAATAAACCATAAAACTTTGACCACCGGGGTCAACTGTTGCTGCCCTATTTGTAGAGACTAGTTATTACAATTTTTTTAAATTTACTTAATTGTGTATTAAGTTAATAGTGTTACTTTACCTTAAGATTTTTTATATATTAGATTTTCATGTATAGTTAATTTTATTAGTTTTATTTTGTAATATGCACGTCCGCATTGAAACGAGTCTTAACTCAACCGTGTAATGTGGGAGCAGGGATGGCGTAGTGGTGAGAGCACTCGCTTCCCGGTTCGATTCCTGGAGTCGGTGTCACATGTGGGTTGAGTTTGTTGTTGGTTCTCGTCCTCGCTCCGAGGGTTTTTCTCCGGGTACTCCAGTTTTCCCTCCTCCACCAAAACTAACATTTACAAATTCCAATTCGATCCGGAAATAGTGGTAGTAAGAACCACCTCGTGGATTCCACTGAAATTCCTATTTATTTATTTACTTATTTTATTTATTTATTTAAATAAATTACTACTACTACCACTACTACCACTACTACCACTACTACCACTATTTTTACTACTACTACTACTACTACTACTACTACTACTACTACTACTACTACTACTACCACTATCACTACCACTACCACTACCACTACCACTACAACTACCACTACCACTACCACTACCACTACCACTACCACTACCACTACCACTACCACTATCACTACCACTACCACTACCACTACCACTACCACTACCACTACCACTACCACTACCACCACCACCACTACCACTACCACTACCACTACCACTACCACTACTACTACCACTACTACTACTACTACTACTACTACTACTACTACTACTACTACTACTACTACTACTACTACTACTACTACTACTACTACTTCTACTACTACTACTACTACTACTACTACTACTACTACTACTACTACTACTACTACTACAACTACTACTACTACTACTACTACTACTACTACTACTACTACTACTACTTCTACTACTACTACTTCTACTACTACTACTACTACTACTACTACTACTACTACTACTACTATTACTACTACTACTACTACTACTTTCTTACGCATGCGCATGAGTATAGGCTGCTGGGAGCCTCTTGTTAATTTAATGTTTTCGTGATGTTTTTCGTAACTTTTGAGCATACAAAACAGAGACGGAAAAGACGTATGCATCGCAAACGCACCATGATGTTGCATGATTTTTCTCAGCAAAGGTAAAAGGGCAAGTATTGGAGACATGCCTTATACCGTTATAGTTTTCTATGCACTGCTAAACGTTTCAGAGGTTCATGGAATATAAAACGAAAATTTCTATTATTTTGCAGCGATCACTACAACAACGAGTTCCTCGTATGTGCAATTTACTGCTTCATATCCCGGTAAGAAGGCAATTCCTGTTTTCTTTTTCCAGTTTGAAGGAATATGAAAGGATCTACCAGAAATCGGCCGTAGCTTTAATCACCAGATGAATCAGTAAAGCTTCTGCGTACTACACACACACACACACACACACACACAAACTGGACACAATTATAACAGTGAAACAGAAAAGCCACCAAAAGGGGTGAAACTTGCATTTGAATTTGTGGAGTTTGCTGCGTTGCAATGGTTATTCCCTACAGATAATTATATTATCCTCTGAAAATTTAACGACAATATATTTCAATATTAATCTCATGACACACAGATAGCTGTTCACTTGAGCCTTCTTTTGTCACGCAATCCTCCCCAGTAAAACGAACATCTGTAGTTTATAGAATGTAAACAATGTGGGTGGATGCCCACTGTTCCACCTGACCTGTTCGTTCTACCCCGAGGTAGGTACCCCACCCTCTTCCTCGTTCTAAACTTGTGCGAAAGGTAGATCCTTATACGATATCTCTCATCAGATGTGGCCACTTGCCGTAAAAATGCTTTGCAAAGATACAAAAATGGCATTTCGTCCATCTCGAAACTCATGTGCATTCCACAACATTAGAGCTTCTTGTATCCATCATAAATTATATCAAATGAAATAGCTGTGTTAATGAATAAATGAATAAATGAATAAATGGCTGCTTTGAATATTATCTGAATAACGTAGCCACGCGCTGTGCAAGAAGCGTTGAAATAAGGTATGCACAAACAGGTTTTAGAAATCGGGAGTAAAAATGATGACTTGGGATAGCAATCGAACCATTAACCAATCAAATAGTGATAGTGATGCTTTATGACACCTTCTTGCAACCTGCAAATAATAAGTACGAACAAGAGAACTTGGTACGAAACATTTTACCAAGCTTGGTTTGTCAAAACCAATAGTCCTCATGTATATTTACGTACGTAAGTTTAAACCTGTGACAATCTCATCAATGTACTCTCAAAGGAACAAATATGAAAATAATACCCACTCAAAACAAGGTGAACTTGTCAAAGTTCAGCAAGTAATTTCGTACAAACGAGGCTTGGTCGTGAAGTTTGAGCTGGTGACGTCATCATGCACAAGGCCTGTTGCCAGAAAAATATAGCATGGAAACTTGTTGAAAGTACTTAAAGCCAACCATTTTTTATTACTCTAACAAGTCAAGTGTTATTCGGTTTTACTTTCTATAATATTGACCTACATGTAATACTATGCCAGAAAAAGATGTCATGTCTTCTGTTCATTTAAGTTAAAGTGTTTCGTGTTTTTTTTTTTTTAATAAGTTTTATTGATTTCAACTAATTACAACTTTAACACTGCTTAAACACTAATTACACTAATTTAAACACTAATTACACTAATTACAACTTAAACACTAGAAATATATTTCCAAGTACTACAGTACAATTGAAATACAATTCAGAGCAATTCATCAGTTACAATTACAAAATTTATGTAAAAGGGTTATTTATCTTAAGCGATTTGCAATACTTTCGAAAACTATTCTGAAATTCTTTTACTACAAGATTATTATCCCACACTTTATTAGATATAATATAATGTCTCAAGTATATGATAAAATGATTTTCTATAAGTTTTTTATAATCAGTTTTTAAATGTTCTATATTGTTAGTTGCAGATCCAAAGAGAAGATAGTGGTTATTTAATTCAAAACTTTGGTTTGTCTCCCGTTCAAACCAATTGGATATACTAGAAATAAAATCTATCACTATTGGACACTGAAAAAGACAATGTTCTATAGAGTCTTCTTGTGCACAATATATACACTTTGCGTCGGAAACAATACTACAGAATTCCAGTTCTTTTTTGGTGAAGATAATGCGGTGCAATAATTTAAAAGTTGTTTGTATAACTTTTGTATCTTGACAAATACTTCTAGTCAATTTTAAACTGTTTTCACACTCTTTTGTGACATCCCTACCAAAGTAATTCGACCATTTTCGAAATCCTGTTGGACGCACATATTTTGCTTCAATAAACAACAAATAGTAGTCCTTACACATCATTTTTAATAGATCTATTTCAAAGTCTGGGCCTAAGGCTACAAGCCTTCCTGTCTTAAGGTTCTCTTTATCTATATCAATATTTTTCGCTAAAATAAAAAGACGTTTTGGAATCGCTGATAACATCTGATAAAACTGAAGAAAGTTTGACTTAATATTTTTGTACTTTTTAATAAAATCTTTGTATGTCATTACTGTGCCATCATCTTTCAGTAAGTCGTGAACGGTAACAACATTGTTATCGAACCAAGACTTCCAAAATACCGACTTTTTATCAATGAGGATAAGTGTGTTGTTAAATAAAACATATTTTGCTCTATTTTCTTTATCATAAAGATATTTCAATTCTTTAAAATATAATAACATATTCCTATAAAATGCTGGTATTTGTTTATCTAAACTTTTACCATCGTAGTTGCATTTAAGTAAGAATTCAATTCCTCCATATTTGTCAAAATAGTATTGAGGGATTATCCTCCAATTGCCAGGTTTGTTCACCACAAGACGTCTTATCCAGTTCAATCTCAATGCTTTATCCATAAGGAAAATATTTGGCAACTTAAGGCCCCCTCTATCGATAGTTTGATACAGCACATCTCTTTTTATCTTATCCGGTTTGTTCTTCCAAATGAATTTAAAAATTAGTTTATTTACTTTTTCTAATTCAGACTTTGGAGCTTCCAACATAGACATGGAGTACACAATTGGGCTAATTCCAAGTGCTTTTGTTATAACTGCTTTTCCAAAAACAGTTAAGTCCCTACTGCGCCACATATCAAGTACTGTTTGTATTTTTTGAACTTTAATCGTAAAGTTCTTTTTCAAGTTTTTCAGTTTATCGTATGAGTGGAAGGTTCCAAGGATGCGGATTGGATCATCAGTCCAATTTAAATTGAGAGGTTTAGCTTTACAATTTTTATCTTTTCCTAACCAAACCGCTTTAGTTTTCCGTTCATTCAAACACAGCCCTGATATCTTCCCAAATTTTTGTAATAGAATAAGTGCATTATTCACGGATAAGATATCTGCGCAAAATAGAGTCGTATCATCAGCAAATTGAGTTAGCTTGATCTCTTCGTTTAAAATCTCAATCCCTTTAATGTTTTCTTCTCCTCTAATTTTATGTGCTAATATCTCCGCACAAAGAATAAAAAGGTAAGGAGATAGAGGACAACCTTGTCTCACACCTCTACTTACCTGAAAGAAATTTGTCATAAATCCATTATTTAAGACCGCTGTTTGGATATTCTGATAGAATATTGACACCCATCGTATTATGTTATCGCCAAAATTAAACTTAATCATAGAAAGCTTAATAAAAAGCCATTCTAAAGAATCAAAGGCCTTTTTAAAATCTATAGCAACCATTATACCAGTACTGTTACAGTTATCCAGATAGTCCATCACATCCTGTATAAGTCGGACATTCTCACCGATAAATCGATCTTTAACAAAACCCGTTTGATCTTCATGGATTAGCACAGGTAGAAGAGTTTCTATTCTCTTTGCAATTACTTTTGCTATTATTTTATAATCCATATTTAGAAGTGTTATAGGCCTCCAATTTTCAAGTGTGAGAAGATATTCATCATCTTTGGGGATGAGGGTAATAACACCTCTCCTTTGCGAAATTGATAACTCACCTATATTAAAGGCTGCATTATAACTATTCATTAAATCCTCGCCTATAATATCAAAGAAGGTTTCATAGAACTCTTTTGTAAATCCATCACAGCCAGGAGTCTTATTAGAATTAAACGTTTTTAGAATTTCCTTACACTCTTCTTTAGTAACTGGATGTTCTACACTTTCACGTTGTTCGTCTGTTAACCGAGGTATATCTAGGTCTTCTATAAATTCATTAAATTTATCTTCATCCAACAGGTCTTTAGATGTATACAACTTTTCATAAAAAAGTTGGATTCGATTTAAAATCTCTTTTTCATCTACTAAAATTTTATCATCCTCGACTTTTAACTCTGCAATAATCTTTCTATTATAATTCCGCTTTTCAAGATTAAGAAAATATTTAGTAGGTTTTTCTCCTTGCTCATTCCATCTTACCTTACAACGAAAGATGGATCGTTCTCCCTTAATTTTGTAAATTTCCTCGAGTTCTTCTTTTAGCTTAGTGTAATTATCCAGTTCTACCGAATGAATACCAAAATCACATAATCTATTATCTAGGAGATTTAAAGATTCTTGCACTTCTCTCTCTCTTTGTCTAATCCGGATATTTTTTTGCTTAGAAAATTTTATCGTAAGACTCCTTATTTCCATTTTGATTAATTCCCAGAGAAGCTGGGGATTTTTAACTTCTTCATATTTTAACTTAATGTGATTAAATTCTCGATGGACTTTTTCAAGATACTCTTCATCTTCTAATAATGTGTTATTAAACTTCCACGTTCCTGGACCTCTCAGCTTTTCGTGTTTCGTGTTCAATCAAGCTTATTTTCAGCAAAGCATTTGGGGAAAAGGGAAAAAAGGCGCCTTGAAACAGAACATAAATTTGGTATCAAAAAGTGTTCACGCGTACGACTTAGATGTATATTAAGACAACTGCTTACTTTTTGTTCATTCCAGCGACGCCAATACCAACAACAACAGCACTACAAACAACCATGCCAGTTGGAACAACGACAACAGTGATCCCAGGTAATACTGTTAATTGTTGCCGCCAAGTAATTGAG
Organism: Cladopsammia gracilis; assembly: GCA_022457155.1. Taxonomy (NCBI): domain Eukaryota; kingdom Metazoa; phylum Cnidaria; class Anthozoa; order Scleractinia; family Dendrophylliidae; genus Cladopsammia; species Cladopsammia gracilis. Next base: position 718,605 of record JAJGOT010000291.1, read on the forward strand.
TGAGTGTCTTGGTAGATATTCCTCGCAGAGTGTGGGGGACTGTTCGTAAATGAGTTTCTTGCGCTGTACCTTCAATGTTCATGATTGAGTTTGGTTCACACGTTTGGTTCCCGCGAATGGATGCCATGAACCATTTAAAATGACAGAAATGCCAGTGACTCCGTAGAGAAAGGTCAGTGTTGACCTCTGTGGATCACTCGCGAGTAGAGACCGCGCCTTTGTCTTCTGCTTTCAATTTAGATATGAATGAATCCCACGATTCGTCTTTTCCTTTTTGGGTTTGACGAAATTTATGAAAGAGAGATTAAGCTTCGCGTATGTTTCTCCCGCGAACGGCAGGGATACAACTTTTGCCATTTGGGGCTTGCCGTTTCTACGTGAAAGTGAGTATTGAAGCAGTTAAGTAACACAACGGGTGATTAAAAGTTACGTCAATTTTGACCTCAAAAGTTTTAGAGCAAAAAACAAATAGATAATAAAACTTTTAGCCTTTCGCTCCCCTGACAAAAGGTTCTTCAGCAAGTGGTGTTATTTAATGAGGCTCGCAACAGTTTTCTTTTTCGCCGTGGGGTGTATCTCTTGCAATCAAAATTTCACAGCTGAGGGAAGACATGATTCGATTATTTTTTTAATGTGGCTCGTCAGGTTTTCTTGCTTTCAATAGTGTGTCTAAATGATGTAATATTAAAAAATGACGCAACCGATGATATGGACAACTTTTGGTTATCTATACGACGCTATCAACAGGCAATACTTTAAGGGTGCTTACGACGCCATAGCATTGCCCTGGCAACAGTACGGCTCACTGAAAAGAGCCTTTGAAACTCAGTTTTCGCTAATTATCTTTAAAACTAACCCGGTAACCAATTAGTTTTTTTCTCAATTTGGAAAGCACCGCTAACTTTCTTTTCTTTTTGGCGTTATGACAAAAATCTATCTAGTGGAAATCAAGTTATTTCCAAAAAGGTTGTTGTCAGATAAGAAAAAAATCCTGCTCGATATTTTTTTCTCAAACTTTTCTTTAAGATAGGAAATGCCGAATACTGCTTACACGCAGAAAATCAGGATAGGTCACAGAACAAACTTTCGAGATAAAGAGAAATAAATTATGCACGGTTTATTTTCGGTTTGCGCGATTTTACGCAGTATTTTCAATTCCGGTGAGCTGCACGTGCTGTGTCAATGCATGACGAGTGCACGTCGTGCGCACGCAGCTGAAAACCCTATCTAGCCTCCTTAATTCGTAGCGGAGCTCTCGCGGGCCGAAGGAACAAAGAACCCAAAAACCCTCAAAGAACCCTCAAAGAACCCATGCCCGTCATTTTTCATGGTCAAGGCTAACGGAATGTTTCGCGGGCGCTCCTCCGTAACATGTGTGTCCGAGCGAACGAGCGAGCGAGCGTTGGGCAGGAATAGTTCGCGGGCGCGTATGATGTCGCAAAACATGCGCGTATGACGTCACGCAACATCCGGGATATTAGAAATTTTGAAACCAAAGTGAGGCTTTGTTTTTCGCGCGGCTACAAGGCTGAATGTCACGTAAGCTCGGTAAACGGTGGATGTTTTGCTGTGTTCAGCGGAGAAAACCTTTTCAAATTAAAGTCGTTATTTCCCTGCATTTTTCGCGGTTTGCTACTCAAGACAAGGATACTAATTAAGGGATACTCAAAAGCCGCTATAGTGTAAAAAGAAGAAGAGCTTTCAGGGATAAAATCTTGCTTCGAGGAACTTCACACGTTTTTATCAATGCGGAGAGATGTTTCTCACTTCGGGTTTCAGAACTGAAGAAGCGGAGATTTAAAGAATTTCCAAGCAGTCGAGGGACTTAAAGGTAAAACAAAATACATTTGTCGATGGGAATTTATGTTGATATCAATCTGTGATTGACTTTTTCTTTGTGTTCTCGTTAGTTTTGGAGAATGCTCAAATTCAGTCGTTTTGATTTCTTTCATCGAAGACAGCTCGGCCTCGATGCGCTATAAATGGTTCGCGTTTTGGTTTTAAACATTATCTTATGGAGATTGGAATAAAATTTTTCGAAAGATTGTGTTGTCCATTTTTATGTGTTTGTTCATTCATTACATAGATTTAAAAGCGATTTTATATAAACAAAACAAGACTTGGATTTTATAGTTCTAACTTCACTCGCGTGGCCTTTTAATATGCAAATATGTTTGTGTATTTTTTGCAATTTTGATTTCCAAATCAGTTTCTCGGGCAATTTTTGATACGCAACAGGTTATTTTATTCGGAATTTTTTTTTGTGAACTTTTGTACGGTTTTTTGAACTTTTGTTCAGACGGTCGCGTAATACTGTTTTTGAGAATTGCTAAAATTGAAAAATAGCCCGGTCGTGGTTTCCAGGGACGGTGGTTACCATATCAACACCAGCTTATTGCCCTTTGTTTTAAACAATGTTGTTTTTCTTTCCCGTTGAAACATCTTTGATGATAACCGAGACTTATTAACTGAGTATATTTAACTCCTTGGATGGCCTCGATTTCAAGACGTTTCTGTTTTTAAACTGTTGCGAGCCTCCTTACCTGCCTTGTTTTGCCACCCTTTCGTAATACGTGAGAAGACGTGATTAAAATTCGCTGTTAGATCGCATCTCCCATCATGTTTAGTCCCGGCTGCCTTCTTCTAATATGAATGGCCTTCTTGACATTTTACCCTGAGGAGGCTGTGATATGAATAGTATTTGAACCATAATCCCTACCATGTTCACTATATACTTAGTTGTTAATATAGAGATATCAGCGGTGTGCCGATCGTGTGATTTGCAATTAGTCAGTTCATAGGGGAAATTGTCAAAACTATTGTACTCCGGACAGATTTATCGTCCATCATCGTGGTCTCTTTATGTACCCCCTCCCTACCTCAAAGAACATTATCCTCCACTGTATAAGAATTAAAGAAGAGATTGAAACCTCGTTGTGCCGTTTTACTGGCAATACAATAAAAACTGAAACGTCTGTGAAGTGCCGCTCCTTTTGCGCACTGTGTTAACGTTTAGGAACCTGCTCACAAATTATATTCTAATTTAGTTACATGTTTTGCAGATGGAGGGATTCGCAAGAAAAGACCTAATCTTGTTGCAGTCATCTTCGGAGGAGCCGTGGTCCAACGAGGCCTGGAAGAAAACCTTACGATGAACGGCTCTCTTTCCTATGACCCTGAAACTAACGACAACACGGGACTAAACTTTACTTGGCAGTATAGAAAGATGAAAGGACAATATCACGCCAGCATAATTTCACTCAATAAACTAGATTCATTTACAGAAAAGAAGTACTTCACAAGTCATGAATTAAGGGACGCTACCGGTCCTATTACTACTATTGATACAAGGTTTTTTCATTATAACGAAATAGTCATTGTCAAGTTAACAGTAGCAAAGGACCATCGTGCTTCAAGCGTATTCCAAATTGTTCATTTGTTGAAAGGAGATCCACCTAAGATATTCCAAAGGTACGTTCCTCATTTGTGCTCACTTCGACTTCCAGATATTCTATAAATGTAATGCGTTAAGATTGCACAGTATATTGAAACTGATTCATTTGCTAGAGGAATTTTCAATTATTGGACGAGGTTGATTTGTCAGTGGTAAGCAGATCAATTATTTGCCGAAGCCGAATAATTACAGTAGAACCTGTACTAAAGGCCACCTACCCGTAACGGGCACATCTCCACAACGGCCAGAAAGTCTGTCCGAAAGTGGCCGTTGTAGAGAGTTTCGACTGTAATTAATAATTTTATCTGCGAGACACTGACAAATCACGATATTTTGCGATAGCCCAGTTCAATACAGTAAAAACCCGCAAGTAAGAACCTGAAAATTAAGAACCTGTTAGCCTTAATTTTGTCATTTATACCCCCTATAAACAAGAACCTATTTAGCCTAGAAAATGAAAAACAGGTTCTTATTTTCAAAAATCATCATTTAATGATATAATTTTTGTAACAATGACTTATAAAGACCAGAGGCCAAAATTTTTGTTACGGTTAATTCTTAGTGCAGCTAGGCAAAATATGTAAATGTCTATGTTAATGTTCTAGGGTGTTGTTGAGGGGGGAGGGGTGGGTGGGAATGACTGAAAAATAGGCTGATTACCATTTTATCTTGTAGTTGGATTTTATTTGTTGTTACACAGAAATAAGAACCTATTTAAGAACCTAGATAGCCTAAAATTGTGTTAACTAACATTTAAACAAGAACCTGTTTAGGCTAATTCTAAAAAATGTAGGTTCTTACTTGCGGGTTTTTACTGTAATTGTTTTATCATTCGGTCAGCGAGTTTGTTTTTCAATTTAATACTTATTCGTAACTGCTAAAACAGAGCAGAAATCGGGCTGCCATTGTAGAGGATGTGGCAGAACAATAATTATTCGCAGCGAAACAACTTTTCACCGTTGTGCACTTGAGCAGAATTATTCGTAGGCAGTTATTCGCAGGTCACGTGGTGGGCTCTCGGCCAATAATAAGGAAGAAAAAATGCATCGAATGATAATTATAGCTGTAAATATGGGATCATAAGTGCAAATATTTGATCGAAACAGCAAATATTGGATCATAAGTGCAAATATAGGATTATAAGTCTTATAACTGTCGTTTAAAAATGAAAAGTTTATGCAGGAGACCCTCCACTCCTACGATTCCGTGCTGAAATCTTTCAAGTTATTGAAGCAAAATAAAGCCGACCGTTGTTTAAAATTGCACATTGTATTTTCTTCAGGTTAATTATACGTTATTGCGCCCTGTTTCTTAGTGTTTAGCAGTGAGAATTATTTATCCCGAATGATACGAAAGTGACATACGTTTGACATTAACTATGCGGAAATAAATTGGAAATAAACTAAAAATTTCATCCAATAGTTAAAAAAGAAATTAATGTGACAAGAGCTCACACGCAATAATTATCATGTATTTCGGTTTCAGATGCGTAATTAACTGTGGACCGGCGGTAATTCCATCAGTTAAACTGAGCATCGCGTTAAAATGCCAGGGTTCGCAGTGCTTCGATGTCACGTCATACGATTGGATACTCTACGAGAAATATCAATCTATTTCCAACGGAAGCATGTTGTGGCGAAAAAGAAGCGATTTGAAAGTAACAGCAAGCACTCCACTTAATTCAAGTTTTTTTGTCATAAAGGAGAATTCACTTGTGGGGGACCGGAACTACCGCTTGGCAGTAATTGTTGGAACTGCAGGAGGCCTTTCATGGATGAGTGTCTATGATATCAAAACCAGGTCAATCCCGACAGGAGGAGAATGTTACATAGCACCAGCTTTAGGAATCTCTTTGGCGACTTACTTCAATCTAAGTTGCAGAGGCTGGAAGCCCAGCAGCCCCCCTTTAACGTACGAGTTTCAGTACAAACTACAACCTGGTTTGAACAGCGTCATTTACCACGGCTTGAATAATTTTGTTATTTCTCAGTTACCCCCTGGAGACTTGTCACATAATTTGACGTTGAATTTTACTGTCACTGTGACGGACAAGAACGGTGCCTCTGTCCGAGTCGTGAACTTGTCTGTTCAGGTAGGTTTTACATATAAGTTATGCACTACATGATCAGAGTTAGCGAAGAGAAAGTCCGAATATATTTTGCCAAATATAATCGGCTGAAATAGACACTCCGCAAACTACCTTAATCGTTCTTTGTACAACAGAAGAAATATTAGCAGCAGGATGGTATAATTCATAATCATCGGCCATCTACGAGGAAGTAGAGCAAATAAATCGAAGGCAGTAGAGGAAATACATTAATCAAAATTCAGCTTTAATAATTGATGCTATTGTGTCCTTCACGTACGTCAATAGACAGCCAATGAATGACAGCTTGTACTCACCATTTAAACATTAAGTCATACAGCTATTTTAATTAACGTTGCTCAAAGCCAAGACCGCAAGGTAGTATGGGTAGTTGTGAATAGCTATACTACCTTGCTACCATACTACCTTGCGGTCTTGGCTTTAAGCTTTCATCCGACAACGTTAATTGAAATAGCTGTATTCCAAATAAGCTTAACTGTCAATTAAACAAAGTTTAATATAATTCTGTTTCCGTTCACCTCCTGTCCAACGACAATTCACAAAACTGAATTGTTCAAAATTAAAAAAAAAGGCCTAAGAAACTGCCGGCTTTCGTTCCGGGAAGCAGGTGGCATTGACATTTTTTTTTTGTTTGAGTAATACTGAAAACAACTTTAAGTTTGCAATAATAAGACTTGTCAGTTTACCTGCACTATATATGACTATACTGGATATGCTTTTGAAGATCACTGAAGGACTAACATGTTCACTTCTTCCATGCAGCTTGAATTTGTTATTTTTACGTTAATCCATCTTTGTAAATTACGTTTTATCTCCCTGTTGCAAGGTATTGCCAGCGAACAATATTAGTTCCGAGAAAGTAGCCACGTTGATTTTAGCCAATGACAGCCTTCTGAAGAAAGCAGTCAGAAGCAATAACCTGAACAAAGCAGTGGAATTAGCAAATGCCGCGTTACAAGCATTTTCACATGATGCTTCAATGGATCAAAACAAGAAAACAGAGGTAAACACATTTGTCTTGCCTTGTTACTCGTGGCGTAGACGACGACTTTTGTTTGGCCGTCTGAGTTTTCTTTTATTTTTCGTGTCACATTAGTACATACAAATTTCTGCACGTATATTTTAGTTTCACTGGTCTCATCGGTTGACACGCGACCTCGTGATCTCGCTCTGATTTGAAGAGAGAGGCAAAATTTCTCCGTGATGTGTTGACTTGAGAAGCAGAAAGAAGAATTTATTACAGCGTACAATTTTTCAAGACAATTCAAGGCGTTCATGGATAGATAGGACCGTTTGATATTGTATTCGCTGCTTATTGCTGTGGGATTTTTGTTCCGACAAAGTTTGTGTTTGATATAACTTGCCATTTGCTTAGCGATCGAGGAGTTCAAGTGTTGGCTACTGTTTTTCCGTAAAAGCACTCAAAACACTCGGGAATCAAAACTGCAATAGTTTAAATACGAACGGGTTCAAGCTATGTACAGCTTCTTATTTGCATATGTAATGACGAAGTCTGTTGAACAACTTTTCAGAAAGAATTGGCACCTCTTGGCGGTAAAAATTAATGTGAGCCACACCCACTGAATGGGTTTCTGGTACCTTCGAGGGGTTCCTTTCAAAATGTCTGAAAGTCACCCCGTCAATGTTATATGAGAGTTCCTCCCCCCCCCCCCCCCCCCTTCCCGGATCGGAGCTATCACGCGTTTGTAAGTTACGAATAAATTGGTACAAAATCAGGTGCATAAAAATTCGTTTTTGTATGTAAATATGAGAATGTACTGTTAATGCTCTTTATTTAGTGTGCACAATTCAAGCCGGTTTTTTTTTGTATTTAAAGAACTTTATTAACACAAAAACAGTAAGAAATTGTACATTAATAGAAAAGAACAACAAAAATAATGTAAAGGAACTAAGCTACAAGTCAAATTTCAATATAATGTTATGTTATGTTATAAAAAATTAGCTTACTACAAGTAGTATTGTACGGTAAATAGATTAAAAAATAATTGGTAAACATAAAAAAATAAAATAAAAATAAAATAAAAGGAAAAAAGAGAAAAATGGTAAGCTGGGTGTTTTTGAGTAAAATTATCAGCGGGAATTCAAGCCATTGTGCCATCTACCGAACTAATTTAAAATATGCTGTACTCGATTTTGGTTATTCAATTTCTGTTATTTTGATCGGTTCAACGGACACAGTTTTTCAGCTCATGATCAAACCTAGCTGTGGCAAATAAACGCGTTAGCGACTGTTTTAACCGAACGCCGCGGATGGGAAGCACACGGCTACACAAATCAGACCTCAATTTTTATTTGTGCACTATTTGTTTCGAATTTGTGCTATAATTGGTGATTGGGATTCAACTCGGGTTTGGGTTTATAACTAACAGGGCGCTAAAGGGCCTCGTTGGTTACTAATCATTTCATGCCAGGCGCGCTCTTGTGAAAAAAATTGTTAAATAGTGCACTTAACTATTTGCATATTTTACTATCAAATTTAAATGGAAGCTATTTATCATGGTAATCTACGTATGTCTGTCAGAATTTGTTTAGCTCTTGCGTTGAAGTATAAAACGGATAAAAAAAAATCCTATAACGACGCTATTTTTATGAATTTGTCTATAATTTTTTTCAGATTAATGAAGTCATCGTGAGAAACATCATTTCATTGCAAGTGAACAGCCTTGTCGACCTTTTGCAAATTTCATCAGTAATTGGCTCTGCCACTCAAGATTATGAAACAGTGTCTGATAAGAATCTGGTAAGTTCTAGTTTCCCAGGGTTAAAAACAAATGTCAGCCACAAAAGACTCTTTTCGTCTGATCATAAGACGCACAAGCAAAGGTATGCCCCCACCTAGTGACAAGGACGGAGGGACGATTGTTTGCTCCGTTCTGAATGCCCTTACAAGGATGCTAATTGGTCCACAAAACATAGAATTTAACCTCCAAAACACTACTTATTTGTTGTTTTATGTCCTTTAAAAACCGATTGCCATGGAAACATAACATGTCGTCGTACCAGAAAATAATGAGAATTTTCAAACAATAAGAGGGAAGACATCTCCTTTGTACAACCGAAGGTTGAAAGCGGTCTTCAACGGTCTACCCTCTTTGGTTTTCTTTTTAGGTAGGACGTGGCTTTGTCGAGCATGTATATCCGGTATGTTTCGCTTGCTCGGGCGTCTCGGCGTATGGGCGAGGAGATTTTATATTGTTTTTAAATAAGACAAACAATACTTAACGTGGTGTTTGAGGCGGGTGGACACTTATGTTCAGATTCCACGTTTGTGGGCCATAAAAAGCTGTTTATGTTTGCTGTGTGTTTAAAAGTTTCCGAAAAAATCAGCAATCTTCTACATTCTTACTTTGATGATTGCGAGCTAAATTTAAAAGAAATCATCATCATTATCATCATTACTTTTGACTCCCGGGGCATAGGGCGTCTACAATCATCTGCCAGCGCGCCCGGTTCTTTGCCACTGATTTAGCTGTTTCCCAGGTATAGCCTATACCTTCAAACTCCTGCAACATGGATCGCCTCCAGTTCCTGGGCCGTCCTCTTTTCCTCTTTCCTTGCCAGTAGATGGTAATCTGAGGCTTGTCTTGCTATCTGAATACTTTCTCTCCTTACAGGATGGCCAATGCAGCACCACTCACTCCGTTTTCGTCAGCAGCTCTTTATTGCTTATTTTGTTTGGCCACTGGACTCCCAAGATGGATGAGAGACATCTCTTTACGAAGACTTGAAGCTTTTTTCTGCGAAGAGCCTTGGTTGAACGCCAGGTTTCACAACCATGCAGAAGAACTGATTTCACGTTCGTGTTGAATATCCTCAATTTGGAGTTAAGAGTCAATTGTTTTGAGAGCCACACTGGTCGTAGGGCCCTAAAAGCATGCCTGGCCTTTTCAATCCCCACATTAATATCCTTGTCCGTTCCCCCATCTGTGCTGATGATACTGCCCAGATAGCAAAACTCTCGTTAAAACAGTTTCTTCACCTCCAAGTCATATTGGGCCGCTCACTTTACTGTTAACCTTTAGCACTTTGGTCTTCGGGACATTGATCTTCATTCTCGATTTGCTAGCGACTACTCTGAGATTTCCTTTGGCTGTGTGTTGCAGGTATTAAACATACATCATCAGCAAAATCTAAATCCACTAGTTATTCAGTGAGGATCTGCTGGATTTCAGTTCTCTCGTTCATCAAATATTCCCTTTCTATCTAATCCATTACCATTAGGAAAAGAAGCGGTCTTGACTCCAGTTTGGATTTCGAATGGATCTGCAAACTTGTTGTGCACAACTTGTGCTCTGAAGTTGTTGTACGTGCTTGCGATAATGTTTACTATTTCTACATTCACCGGTATTCCGTAATGCCGAAAAAGTCTCCAGAGCCTTTCACTATCAACACTTTCACATGCCTTTGCAAACTCCACAAAGTTAAGATACAGTGTGCTTTGCCGTTCAATGGACTGTTTCAACTATTATCCTCGGTGTTGCTATCTGATCTGTGCAAGATCTTTCTGCTCTAAATCCAGCCTACTCTTTCCTCAATTTGGCATCCAGCGCTGCCTTCAACCTTTCTAGGATGATCCTAGTTGGTCTCTACTTGGAACTGACAGTAGCATAATAGCTCTCCAATTTCCGTAATGGCTGAGGTTGCTCTTTTTTGGTAACTTGATCAAGAGACTTTGCATATGGTATTGCTTCCCTCCCACATTTAAAACGTTATACAAGATATCTGCCGTGGTCCTCGGATCTGCTTTCAAAATCTCAGGAGGGATATCATCCCTACCGGAGGCCTTCCCGTTCTTGAGCTTTTTAACTGCTTTCATCTCGCTCTTAGATATTCTACCACAGTTAATATTAAGCTCCTCTTCATTCTCGGCGAGATCTGGTGTTATCTCCGGGATTGGTGTGTTAAACCTCTTGAAAATGCTCTTTCCACCTGTTCACAGCTTACCATTCTTATCTCTCACTGGCCTTGTATTGCTTGAATTCTTTCCAGCCATTCTTTTGGTGAGGTTATATAATTCCAGATGTTGTGCTCTGTGGCACCTTCTTCAGCATGTTGTGCTTGATCTTCCATACACTTCTTTTTATCTCTCTTTACTTTCTGTTTTATCTCCTTCCTTTTCGCTCTTGTAGACTCTCTGTAGCTCTCTCTTCTTTACCATGTTCAACTTTTGCTTCATCTCCCTCCGGACTTCAATATTTTTCCGTGTATATTCACTGATTCACTTCATTCTCTTTGATTGCCTATATCCCAGTACTTCTTTGCATGTATCAGTAAGGATGTCTTTGCGGTGTTGCCACAGTATATCCATGTCCTCCTTATTAACTTTCTCCACTGCAAGAGCTGCGAATCTGTTCTTAGTGTCGTAACAACCTCCTCTCACCTCCCAATCCTTCAATCCCACTGTGTTGAATCTTTTCCGACCTCTGCCTCCCCTTCGCAGCGTCATTCTAAACTCTCCTATTACGAGGTGATAGTTAGAATCGATATCCGCTCCCCTCCTAACTTTGACATCCAGAAGCGTACTTTTCCACCTCTTTGAGACTGCAATATGATCAATTTGGTTGTGAGCGTGAAGGTTTGGTGAAGTCCGTGTTGCCTAGTGTATTTTCCTGTGTTGGAAGTTGGAACCTCCAACGCAAAAATTGTTGAAGGCACAGAAGTCAGTCAACATGTCACCATTCTCGTTGATCTCTCATAATGCTTCCCTTCCTTCCCCATTATCTTCTCTACCACTGTTCTCCGTTCCAAGTTTTGCATTGATATCACCCATTAGGATCAAAGTCAGTCCCTTCTCGGTGCCTCTGCAATGACACCTTGCATCTGCTGATAAAAATGTTCTTTATCCTCTATCTCTGCTAAATTTGTAGGCGCATAGCGTTGTATGATGGTAATGTACGTCCAATGAATGCAGCCCTACTCCATTTTCATGCACATCATCCTCGTTTTGTTTGCCGGAGTAAAGAAATATTTCTCTTGTTGATGTAGTGAACTCCCCAAATGTGCTCCACCTCACCACTGATACTCCAAAAACAGCTATTAAGTACCACATCAGTTCGCTAGCCAGATGAGCGAGTTTGCTTGCTTGAAACAACGTCCTCATATTCAAAAAACCAAGCCTTGTCTTCACGTTAAGTTTGAGCAAGTTCATCGGCCCATCGGCACCCTACTGTTGTCTCTGGGGTCGGTTTTATACTCCAATACTGATTTCGGTTCTTGCTGTTAAATTACCACATTAACATTATCTTTTTATCATTCAGAATGATTCACTAGATGCAGTGACCTCGATGACGTCACTTCTGATGTACAAGGCGCAAGCAAAGAAAACGACTGACATACCGCTTATTATAGAGTCAGCAGAAAACCTTGGCACGTGCCTGAATAACATGTTAAAAACTGGAGCGAGGATTGCTGCTTCATCAGATGCAAACATTGCGGATAAGGCAAGTCGCGTTATTGAGTTCGTAATATATATAGATAGCCCAAGCCTAACAGCGTCGCACTTTGAACAAGCTTAACTAAGGTGAAACTTAACTAAGGTGAAAGGTTGAAAGCACAAGAATTAAGATTGACGAACGGGCTATTTTCAATTTTAGCAATTCTCAAAAACAGTATTACGCGACCGTCTGCACAGTACATTTTTATAGACCGTACAAAAGTTCACAAAAACAACTTTTCTCTTTCTAGAATAACTAGTACCACTAGTTTCCGAATAAAATACAGTTTTTGTTTGTCAAAAATTGCCCGAGAAACTGATTTGAAATCAAAAATTGCAAAAATACACAAACATATTTGCATGTGGGGATGCGAGTGAAGATAGAACTGTACTATAAAATCAAAGTCTTGTTTTGTTTACATAAAATCGCTTTTCAAACTATCTAATGAATGAACAAACACATAAAAATGGACAATACAATCTTCTTTCGAAAAAATTTATTCAAATCTCCATTAGTTTACGTTTAAAAGCAAAACGCGTACCATTTAATTATAGCTCATCGAGTTCAAGCTTTCTTCGATGAAATTCAAGAGATCGATACAACTGAATTTAAGCACGTTTTAAAATCAATTCTCCAAAACTAACAATAACACCAATAAAAAGTCACACACAGATTGATATCAACATAAATTCTCATCGAAAACTGTAATCTGTTTTACCTTTATGTCCCTCGCTTGCTTGGAAATTCAAATCTCCGCTTCTGGTTCTGAAATCCGTACAAAAGAAACATCTCCCGCATTTGATAAAAACGTAATACATGAAGTTCCTCGAAGCAAGATTTTATCTATGAAAGCTCGTCTTTTTCCACTAAAGCGGCTTCTGAGTATCCCTTAATTAGTATCCTTGTCTTGAGTAGCAAACCGCGAAATATTCAGGGAAATAACGCCTTTAATTTAAACGGTTTTCTCCGCTTAGTAAATTCACAGCAAAATTTTTCTAGCTGACGTGACATTCGGCCGTGTAACCGCGCGAAAAACAAAGCCTCGCTTTGGTTTCAACATGACGTCGTACGCGCATGTTTTGCGACGTCATACGCGCCCGCGAGCTAGTCCTACGCAGTAGTCCGGTCCTGTGCGACAGCGGACGGAGGGCACACGCGGACGGAGGGCACACGCGCGCCCGCGGAACATTCCGCTAGCCATGACCATGAAAAATGAAGGGCATAGGTTCTGGTTCTATGAGTATGGGGCTGCGCAGCCAGGCCTTCGGCCTGGCAAGTGCTCCGCTAAAATAATGTATATAGCGGAAATCAATTGATCAAGCAACCTCTTATTTATCTGGCGCAAATTTAGTGGAACATGATATTACGGAGGGTAGTTTCACATCACTCACGCGTCGTGTTCATACAGGATATCTTCATCGTATAGGGCTACCGACATGGAGAGCGCTATGGTCATATATAGGCTGTGTATCAATGTAAAATCATGGTCTCTATGCACGTTTTCTCTCGCGTACGTTCTCCATATTGCGCCCTATACCTTTGCCTTTGATATCAATAATTAATAGTTATGTATCTGGGAAATTAGAAACCAATCAGTTACGTAGCAGCAAGCTCATTTACTCCTGCGCCTATGGGGAGTGGTGAGAGCGGCCGACACTTTTAACAACTGTTACTATCGATTGAACTTTGTTATTATCGTACAAAATTATTTTCATTTAAAAGTATATTTCATCGAGAGTGTATTAATCTTCTTATTATTCTTACTGTTTTTATTTTTATTCAGGGTATTAATGTGGTTAAACGCTGTATGAAACTTGTTAGCAATGTAAGTGACGCGGTACTGGAACTGAATCTCCCAGATGAAGAAATTATATCGATTCGAACGGTTGGTATGACCTTCGCTCTAGGACGTCATACAGTTGCAAGATTGGCTGGATTACAAATTGAAAGTGGAGATGGGAAATTTGTTCTACCGGCTGAAAGTGCAGCGGGGGTTTCCCGCGTCACCAACACTAGTTTCGTGGATACTCAGGTATAAAAACAAAAACTTCATTGCAGGGAACGCATTATTTTTTTAACTCTCTCGAGAAACAATATCGTTTCCAATGATATCTAGAATAATCAAATTGTGAAAGGATTATTTGAAAAAAAATACTTCTTATCTGCAATAATGATAGCAATTGAATGCGCTAAAATTTATTCGATTGGGCGCCATATATGGATTATATTTGTTGCTGGTTCTTGTCATTGTCTTGTAGATTTTTTCCTCGAAAACTTGGCAAATTCCAGGTAGATCTGTCTGCTGGTTATACGGCATAACAATCTGAGTAGTATGATTTAAGATGTGCTGATTATTTTGCTGCAAACCAGGTGCTAAATTAGATATGTCCCCACAGACTTGTCACTTATAGCTAGAAATCATACTTATAGTACGAAACTAATTTACATTTCATACTTGACTCGTTTTTGTTGGCAATCAAAACGTGAAGATGAATAAAGTCAAGCGTTTTCCTTTGCGCTTGGCCCTGCCCTTAACGGACTTCGAGGAAATTCTGATAGAATCATGACGCATTGATTTTTTTAAGAGCGTGTGCGCCTTGCTAATAAAATTAGCATATCAAAATCCAAACAATCAAAATCATTCAAGACTGGGGTTGTGGGGAATAACTGTTCTTGTTCTTGTTTTTTTTTTTCAGCGCTTTGTGGTGAACTGCATGCTTTTGAGAATAATGTCATGTTTGCGTCATAAACTGAATGCATGTCATCTTACGGCAATTGAATGTCAATTGGGTTGGTTCCCACTAGCAATGGAAGCGGAATCGGAAGCGAAATCGGAATCTTACGATCCTAGTGGACATCAAAACGACGGATGCGGGTAGTAAGCCACGGAATCAGAAGGAAAAGGAAACCTGATCCTTCCGATTCCAATTCCGTCGAGCTTCCGATTCCGATTGCGACTCGGTTTCCGATTACGTTGCTGAAGAAAAACAGCCCTATATGTTAAAACGAAGATAGATGTGAATATGCGAATGTGCTGTTTGGTTCGTGTTCCCCTTCACGTGTTTGTTCTTACCAACTTAAAGTTTTTAGTGACCGGCAAATTCAAAATAGCTTCCGGTTGTGACGGCAGTTAGTCGTTTTGCAATCCAGGCAAGGCCAGTTACATAAGATTGGGAGAGTACAAGTATCCACATTACCGTCGTTGCCGGAACCAAAACTTGTCAAAATTTATGCTGTGCTCAATAGTTTATTCTTTCCAGCTCGAAAGCTTGGAGAAATACGCACTGCCCTCTTCTTTCATAATTAGTTTTTTTTTTTACAGAAATTGGTTTGACTAAGAAAAATTATGCTGCGTTCGACCTGTTATTTGCACCAGTTTGCAATCCAAAAAATGACAACTTTGCTTAAATGTGTCAATTGAAAGCGGTGTGTCAATTCTGTGTTGAATCAATTACAACGACTCATCTTTTATGTTTTCAGATGGTATCTATGCCATTTAACCCATTTACCTGGGACATAACAAGAGAAAGGATTTATTCAGATGTGTTAACACTGGAACTAAAAGACGACCAAAGAAAAACGGTCAAGGTATCGCAACTTCCAAGTGACGTTACTATGAAAATTTCTCTCAAACAACCTTACGGTGGTGTTGTCGAAAACCCTCATTTGTTCATAAAGAAAAATGGTTCCCGTTTTCACGAAATAAATGTTGATTATGAAAAGACACTAATACAAATGGAAACACACGCAATTGTTAACCTCATTATATTTGTGAGATTTGGAAGCCGACCAACCAGCCAAAACCACGATCTGAATGGAACTGTATCCAGAAACGAGATTTGCGTTTGGACAAGAACCCAAGGAAACCTCGACTGGAAGCGACTTTGCTCTCCAAACGGAATGAACCCTATTCAGTTTTTAGCACAGAAAGTTGGAAAGTATTATGTCGAGGTGCAAAGTGACGAGAGCTTTATAAAACCTCAGCAGAGGCAGAAACGTTCATGTTTTGGACGTGGAAGGCAAAAGCGTTCTTGCGTTCAGGTGAAAAGCCCCCCTCCAACACCAAGTCAGATAAAAAATGTCAGTGTTGTGCCTGCGTATGATCCAAGCGCCGATCACAACTACACTTTCAGAGTGGCCCTGGCGAGTTGTGTTTATTGGTCAGATGATCGGCAGATGTGGACAACAGAGGGTTGTCGGGTAAGATTGATCCAATTTTATCATGGTATTGATGGCATCGGTGGTATTGCTGTTGATTGAGTGAACGATGTGAAGATACAAACTACTATAACCTCAGCTACTAAAATACGAATTCTCTATAATGGACCAGTAACTTGTGTCATAGAGCAGTTTTCAACTGAGTGTCATCAAACCAAAGCCAAAGTAATCACCTGGCCATCACAACAGGGACAGACAATCCTATGAACCAATCAGGAGTCAAGAAAATGCATGTAGCAGGCGCTTAGCGCGGGAAAAATCGCACAAGCTATCACGACCAAAAAACCAATCGTGAAACCAATCGTGATACAAAACACGCAACAAGTAGAATCACGATTGGTTTTGGTTTTACTTCTGATTGGTTAAGAAGGTGGTGCGAGATATTTTTAGCCAATCACAAACCATAGCAATACAAAATCGAAGCAGTCGCGAAATTACTTTCGACATTCAATTGAAAACCGCCCTATATCGACTTTGTGGAGACTGTTATTACAATATACAGTATTAATTACAATGGTGGACAAACTTCTTGGGAAAAATTCTAATTTTCGTTATCTTTGTACGCAAGACAAAAACCCTAGCAACCCCCTCCTCCCACATCTTATACAATGTTGAGCAAGCCCTTCCCCTTCCTCCTCATTTCCCCATGCCACCTCCTCCTCCCCCACCTTACAATGTTGGGCCCGTGAATCCGGAATGCTTCGTGGCTCTCACCATTGATTTAGTGAACAGGGGGTACAACTCGTTTAAAACCGCGAAGAGGAGATTGTCTTTCAGATAAGGTCATGCATCCATGTGATGGTTGTAGGTTTTAAGGTGTTAAGGTTCGTCCAGCATTGTAGGTTGTATATACAGTCGCTTGCTGCCTTTTCTCGGAACGTCGCAAAGAATAAAGGTTGTTGTCTCTTCTTTGTCCGCTTATACATGTAGGAAGAACTTTGGTATAAAAAGTACAAGTACTTTACAAGCAATGGAGCAACTCTGAATTGAAAATCTATCTACTTTCTTAGGCGTGATTTTAAACATGATCTGTTAACGAACAGCGTCTTTGTGCTCAAGTCCGTTCATTCAAGGCTAGAAATGAATATATCTGCCAATTTAACGTTTCGCTTCTTACAATTTCCACAGGTTCTATCTGCCACTGTAAATGGATTTATAAATTGTTCTTGCAACCACTTGACATCATTCGGAGGAAGTCTTCTGTTGAAACCAAATCGAATTGACTTTGACAAGGTCTTTGTAGAATTCGCAAAACTTGGAGAGACGGGAAATGTGTCTGTCATTGTGTCCATTTCGTTGGTTTTTGTAATTTATTTTGTCGTGATCATCATTGTCAGACGAGAGGATAGAAAGGATGCTGCTAGAATGGTAAGTTTACCAATTTTACTCTTTTTATGTTGCCTATAGTTTTTTCCACTTCCATTCGTTCGTTTTGAATTAAAACATGTCTACCGAGCAACGGCTACACATTTTGATATACTAAACATTAACCTTTAAGTTTAGTGGTTGGCGCAGTGGACTTTGGATCAGTGGTCGATCATTGATGCTAACGAGGAGAAGCTGGGAAAAACATAATACTGTGCTGGGAATGACTATAATGTATTAGTGGAGTGGGAATGACAGGAAGGTGGTTTGGTTTAGCAATACTATTACTTGCCTTCTCCTTGCACGTGGGCTGTCTGTAGCTCGTGTGAGAATAACTGCTAACTTCCAAGACATCATCAAAATAATACAAGGGGATCAGTACCAATCACTCTCGATCTCCAATCTTTAACCCTTGGGTTTTTGTGATGTTGCAGTATTTCGGAAACATTTAACGTCTAATAGATAGCCTGTGATGTGCTCTACAAGAAAAGGTAAATATTATGGGTTGTGGCGCTGCTGGGGTCCGTGACGTCATCCAAAATGGCCGCCAACATGGCCGCCATCTTCGGTTTTACTAAAAATTTAAATTATCGGAAAAAGGCGGAAATTGCATATATTTTTTTGCTAGAATTGCAACATAAGATACAATTTAACATTGTGATTCTTTTGGTAGCAGTTTATATGTTATTTTATCCGAAAAAAGTTGAAAAATACGTTTGACTTCATGCTACATATGACGTCATATCTCGTAACGATAGCAACCGGTTGTCACCAAACGTTACCAAAATGTGTCACCAGGATAAGCGAACAGCTACTGAAGACGGCATGTGCTAACCATAAATGGTCTTGAAAAAATCGGAGAAAACACTGTAATTTAGCGGTTACTTTTGGGCACATGCTGCCCGTTTTAGGAGCCCCTTTATGTGTTTTTCTTGCTAGTACGTGGACTTAAAGTCCTATTACACGCGTCCATAACTATTAACTAATGTACGAACTTACTAACGTACTAATTACGAAGAAACATAAAATTCTAACTTATTAACGTACTAAAGTACTAAATTGTAAGGGAATTGTAGCCAAGATTAATATTGACTTTTACGAACGTACTGCGTACTGATAGGGTAAGTGCCGTAAGTACTATAAACTTGAATTGTACGAACACTACAAGTGCCGTATGATGAACCAATGTACGAACGTACTTTTTTAATAATTACGAACCATATGACTTGTATAATATGTCTTGTACGAACGTACTTATTATGAACGTGTGCGAACGTACTATAGGGTAAGTGCCGTACGTACTATAAATCTGAATTGTACGAACACTACAAGTGCCGTATTATGAACCAATGTACGAACGTACTAATTATGAACGTGTGCGAACGTACTATAGGGTAAGTGCCGTACGTACTATATACCAAGTATATACTTGAATTATACTAATTATAAACTAAGGTAATTGCACAAGTGCCGTATGATGACCCAATGTAAGAACGCAATAGCAAGTCCGTACCTTCCTTCGCGTACCAGTTTAAGGTACTAATACGTACTAATACTGAGTTAATTGCACAAGTACCGCACGAAGAAATTAACGAACTATACGATGAATGTTGACTTGTACGAACGTCCCAGCATTACGAACACAAAACTTCTAACGATTTTCAAACAAGCATCGAGCTCATCCATTTGTCCAATCTAGTTTGTTTGGGCGTGCTCTTTGGAAAAAATTACTATTCTCTTGCGAGAGTTTTGTATTAGCCCTGGGTAGCGGAAACGACGCAGCTGAAGTTTTAGCGGTCGAAACTCGCGTTTCGCGCGCGACTGTATATCCTCCTTCCCGCTCGGCTAATCAGTAACGTCTTTTATTCAAGCTGATTTAAAAATGACTGATTCATTATTAAAAACGTGTACAATGGCTAGTCGCCATTTTTCATGCCGTTTTATTTTTCCTTTTTTCTTTGTGACGAATTAAATTCTCACTGGCGATCTCTTGACCCTGTAACACACTGTAACCAGGATTGAGACGAAATCAGTGTTTGCAAGCCAGCCCCTGGATAGCTTTAGAGTTATTTTGAAAACACCTGGAAGAGGGTTTCGAAGGGGTGTCAGTAAAACGCGGGGTCGGGGCCGGGGCCGGGGCCGGGGCCGGGGCCGGGGCCGGGGCCGGGGCCGGGGCCGGGGACGGGGCCGGGGTCGGGGTCGGGGCCGGGGCCGGGGTCGGGGTCGGGGTCGGGGTCGGGGTCGGGGTCGGTCAGTCAGTTTGAAAGTGGAAGGAAAACAGCAAAAACGAGCCATTCAAATGCAACTGATTGAAGCGCGCGCAACGTAGGTGTCCAATTACAGCTATCCAATTACAACTTTTTGTAATTGGACAGCTGTAATTGGACACCCACGTGACCGCGCGCCAATTACGTGAGAAATAGGCGCGCGGATGACAAATCACAATCGAGAATTTTGTTATTGATACGATTAATGGCATGATAGCACTTAATTTAAACTTTCCTCAACGCCGCAGCTCTAGTTTTAAAAATGTGTGCAAGGGCTAGTCGTCATTTGTAATGTGTTTTTTTTTCTTTTTACTTATATACCCAAAATTTCACCGTTACTGGTGGTCTCTTGACCCAATATGTTCGCTGTGTCCTGTCGAACTTGTCACAATTTTGTCTGGGAATGGAGTATTGAAAATAAAGACCATACCGGTTGTGATTTAATTGAATAGATTGATCGCTTGCTTATTGAGAAAAAAGTTGTTCTTTGGGCCTGTCTTGGTTGACAAGAACATTAAGAAAATAAATGCAAGCCATTTGCTCTACATTTGATCTGTCTCAATTTGTCTACTCCCCCTGCTATAAATTCCAGGACAACACATTAAAAAACTGATTCAATGATCCGATAGACAAAAGGCGTTCCCTGGTTCAGAGGTACAAAAAATATGAGAAAAAATGGGTCAGAGAATAGAAACTGAGTTGTTTTTGTATCGAAAATTTCAACGTGTTAATAGTCCTTTTTGTCGGCGTGCAATAGATAGGCTGAGTCTAACAGCGTAGCACTTTGAACAAGCTTAACTAAAGTGAAACAAGGTGAAAGGTCGGAAGCACAAGAATTAAGATTGACGACCGGGCTATTTTTCAATTTTAGCAATTCTCAAAAACAGTATTACCCGACCGTCTGCACGGTACATTTAGACCGTGATTTCAGTGATTTTTACTTCGGCAGATGTTTTTGCACGACGCTTCAAAGTAGAATATATTGAAATTTCGTCTTACAGTGCGTCCAACTGACACTTTTTATGAGTAATTAAAAAGATTTCCATCTAGCAACCAAGTACGTTGTTCAGGCGTACTAAGTAAAAAACAGAATCTCATTCCTAAAATGGGCACGGTATACTTTTGGGAGTCTTATCGTCATACACTCGGGTGACGGAAATCAGCATTTTCGAATCCCGTACATTAGAAACCCTGATGAAACACGTTCTATCGTGTTTGATAGATCACTTTGCACTTAGACTGCTAGCAGTCCCTCCCTGGATAATTGGAGCGGCGAGCGAACCGAGGGGGCTCTGGGGCCTCTCCCCCAGTTTCCCCTCGGCTCGTTCGCTCGCTCCAGTCTCGCGGAGCTTCTTTTCGTGATTAGCCCGCTTGATTGACTGAAAAGGGACAGCTAGCAGTCTACTTTGCACTAGCTAGACTGCTAGCAGTCCCTCCCTGGATAGTCGAGCGGGCGAACAAATACGTGATCGGCAATTGGAGCGGCGAGCGAACCGAAGGGGCTCTGCTCCCCCAGTTTCCCCTCGGCTCGTTCGCTCGCTCCAGTCTCGCGGAGCTTCTTTTCGTGATAAGCTCGCCCGCTTGATTGACTGAAAAGGGACAACTAGCAGTCTACTTTGCACTAGTCAGTATTCAGGACTATGCGGGTGCGGCCTCCTGTCTCGTCTGCCCTACGGCCTCTGTTCACGTAATTGGTGTATTTGATTATGGATTGTTAATGAGTTGTTGAAGGTTTACCGCAGCATTGTCCAATAAACTTTTTTTTTCTTATTTTTGTTTCACAAATCAATTTTATTTCCCTTTATTTAACAAAATCTACCATAATAATGTCAGTGTCTGTTAAACCTAACCACCAGGATGTTGATTTTAGGCCAGTCGTGTAAGAGAACTTCCCACCTCATCAGAGAATAACTACGAATATACAATAACAATCACAACAGGGATCTGGAGGGATGCCGGAACAACAGCTAAAGTGGCCATGGAGATTTTCGGTACCGAAGACAGCACTGAAGTAATTAATCTAAACACCGACGAAAATGTGAATGGCTCGCTGTTTTATCGTGGCAGCTCGGAAGTCTTTCTCTTGACTGTTAAAAATTCTTTGGGCTGTGTACATGGGTTGCGAATCGGACACGATAACACTGGAGTTAGTCCCTCATGGTTTCTTGAAGACGTTGTTATTCTTGACGTACAGACACTCAATTCATGGACATTTCATAATAGGCAGTGGTTAGCTCTTGAACGAGGAGACGGAAGAATTGAACGGGTTTTGAACGATTCCTCCGATAACTCAGACTTTAACAGTGAAGTGTGGAAGTGGTGGAGAAAAGGCCTTACGGAGAAACATGCATGGGTGTCCGTTTTAGCGAAGCTATCAAGAGACAGCTTTTCAAGAGTTCAGCGAGCATCTTGCTGTCTCTCAATACTGATGTCAGCTATGTTAGCAAACGCATTGTTCTATGACGTCACCAAGATGTCATCTTCGATCTTCATCCAGGTGGGACCCCTAAAATTTACTTGGAGACAAGTAATGGTCGGAATTAAGAGCGCTCTTATCGTTGCACCAGTAAACATTCTTATTGCATTCTTGTTTGAGAAAGGGAGCTTGAGAACGTCTGGCCAACAAAATCAGGCTCTCAATGCAAGGAAATGTCTTATTAACACGGCATGGATACTTTGCTTCTTTACCAGCAGCATCTCAGCAACACTGACTTTCTTTTACAGCCTTGTATGGGAGAAGAGAATATCGGAACAGTGGCTGTCTTCCATGGTAATATCATTTGTTGTAGACGTCACGATCACAGAGCCGACAAAATTGTTCGTCGCAGCTCTATTTCTGGCCGCAGTAGTCAGGAAGAAAAAGCAAAGGGGAAAGATTCCATCGGCGGCTGTTAAAGAAACGCAGCAAGTAACTGCCAAAGGAAGATTATGGAAGATAAAACTCTCGAAAGTAGAGGAAATGCGAAGATGTCAGGCGAGAAAGCAGAATTTGTCACGTTTCTTCGTTGAACTTGTCGTTTACGGTTTATTTATAGCTATTCTGATGATAGTTTGTTATGGAAATAGGAATGATCATCGCTACTTCATGACTAAGTCGATCCGCGAAGGCCTGCCGCGATTTCATAAGGTATGCTATTTGAGACATTTCACTTTTATGGTAAGTTCTCCTATTCATTTTAAGGCTGGTTCTCATATAATCGTCCCGGTCGTCTCGGTCGTCCGAGTCGTTTCAAAAAGTGCGCGGACGACCGGGACGATTATATGAGAACACTTTTGAGACGACCCGGGACGATCGCAAACGACCCGAACGACTGGGACGATCGCAGTCGCTTGGATAGACTTGATGCCTTTGTTTAAATTGTTTCTTAACATTTTCGCGGCGTATTTGTATGTTTCAATAATATACTATTCTGAGTAATTCTATGCGCCGAGGCTAGGAACGTGTTAGAATATCGAGAAGAATTGTTTTAAAGTTATTTTAAGTGCGTCGAATGTGTATAAAAACGTGATGTCTTGTTCTTCTCGTCAATGATATACTTTTTGGGTGGTTTACTCGTTTTTTCTTGTTGCACAGTTTGTTTCTCTCCCTGCATAGTCATCATAATATTATGTTGTTTGTTTTTGTTCATTTGTCGGTTTATGTTTGATATTTCTTCCCCCCTCCTCCCCCCATCGTCCCTGTTATGAGAAGAGGAGGTGTTGTACAGTGACACACTGCTTCTACTGTTACGTAATATGTTATTGTCTCTGTATGGGAACACATAATCATGTTGGAGGAACCGCATACTTCTAAACATTGAAGCTAAAACTAATCGCCAATTCTTCTTCTACTTGATCAATAAAGAAACGAATTTTCATATCAGAAGTATCTCAGACTTTGTTAAAAGATGGTCGGTAAATATTGATCGTTTTTAGCAAAACTATAATCACAATTTTTAAAAAGGCAAAACATAAACTTTGAGAAACTTCTCCTGTGTATACCAACTTCTTACTACAGTATGATACTTTTTTTAAAAATTTAGGTATCTAACAACACCCTGTACTGGAGCTGGGTACGGACAATTTTTGTCCCAGGCATTTATGCAGGATCGTGGTTCAATTTCCTTATCGGAATGCCGCGCGTTACACAGCTCAGAGTCAAGCCAAGTAAGCAGTTGTTCATATTCAATTGCCTTGAAATAGAGCAGTTTTCAATTGAGTGTCGTAAAACCAAAACTAAAGTAATTACTCTGACCAATCACAGCAGTCGTAACCAATCCAATGAACCAATCAGAGCTCGAAGCAGTTACATGTCGGCGGCGCCAAGCGCGGGAAAACGCGTGCGAGCAAGTCACGATTGGTTTTGGTTTCACTTCTGATTGGTCGAGAAAGAAGCGCGAGGTTTTTTAGCCAATCACAAAGCGTAGCAATGCAAAAACCAAAGCAATTGTGTAATTACTTTCGACACTCAATCGAAAACTGCTCTATATCAATTAAAAGTAATCCAGCGATTGGTGGTTTTCGTCAGCTCAGCAACTATAACATTTAACTATTCACCTTAGTGTCGGAGGCCAGTGGTGGATATTTACCAAGCCGCGAAAGTAAATATCCACTACTAGCCACCTCCACTTCGGTGAATAGTTGTTAAATAATACCCCGGTTTTTGTAATATAAATTGTGTCATTCTACTCTGCCTTTTTGTTTTTATGCAAACTATTTTGTGCTAGTAAAATTTGTTGTAATTAGTCTCAGATGTACGGCGGAAGCCCGTGAATACAGTCAGTGACGAGCCAAAAAACTGCGGTCGTTTTACGGAGTAGTCGGATTAACGGAGTTTTCAATTATTAAAACTGATTACATAAAGGAAAAAAGTGGCGTCGACCACTATAACAAGGTGGTCGTATGAACGGGGTGGTCGTTAAATGGGTTCTTGATTTAATTAGAGTCTTGCTTTTTGCACTTATATAAGACAACAGAACCCATTTAAGGACGGCGCCTAAGGTTTCTTTCTTTGCTACAATTCTTTTTTTCGTCTAACATAAAGGATTCGTTCAGTCCTTCTCTCTTTCGGTTGCTGGTTTTTTGCGTTCGTTTGCCGGTCACCCTGTCGTTCGGTGCGATTCATGGGATCAGTTGAACCGTCAAATGTTCCCTGATTTTCTGTGCGTCATTTTGGCTGCCATTCCGTTCGTTGATTCTCGGTTTTCGATTTTGAGTTGAGCTGTTCGTGTCTTTTATTTTTTTACAAAAAAAAAGTTGGACTTTCTGTTGTATGTTACGGTTTGACTCAAACGAATTATTTCGCCATTTTTAATTAAAGGTTTGCAGCAGGTATTAAAACATTCAGTGTGAAACTCTAATGTTTTAATATAAATGATAGCATTAGCCACATATTAAGGTTTCTTTCTTTGCTACAATTCTTTTTCTTCTAGCACAGAGGATTCGTTCAGTCCTTCTCTCTTTTGCTTGCTGGTTTTTACGTTTTTTCTGTTCCCCATTTTGGCTGCCCTTCCGTTCGTTCATTCTCGGTTTGCGTTTTTGAGTTGAGCTGTTCGTGTCTTTTACTTTTTACAAAAACAAACATAAACCGTCAACGATACGAACAATTTGACAGCAATTCCTTCACAAAATATTTTCAGAGGTTGATTTTGGGCACACTGTGTTATAAAAATGTGCAATTTATCTGAGAACGCAATAAGTTTCTGCTTCCCAGAAAAACATTCGGTCGGATGGTTTACACGTTTTTATACGACGTTTTTTCAATCAAGTGTATATGGAGGTGAACCTTTGTAATTCGCCACTTTAGAAACGAGAAGGAAGCTGGGTCGAGTGAACTTTCGCAACGACTTCTGGGACTGTTACTGGGAACAGAGACAAAAGAAGCGTCCCCTGTAACGATCCCAGAAGTCGTTGCAAAAGTTCACTCGGCCCAGTTTCTTTCTCGTTTCTAAAGTGGTGAATTAATCACTTAACAGTGAAAATTATGAAATTTGCTATCATATTGTTTCAATACATGTTAATCTTTATTAACTACTGTCAGTTATATTCTATTATGCATATTAAGTGGTTATGCTTTTTTGAGGCTCCAAAAGGTAGCTGTAAAATTGGTCATTTTAACAGGTGGCTGTGCTGTAAATAATTTGCGTCACGCCCTAATGGCGCTGTTCAAACTTAAATATTTCAGAACCCTGTGAAGTTATGGATTTCATGAAGACGACTTTCCATACGTGTCATTACGCTTACTCAAAAGAAAACGAAGAAACGACCCCGTACAGTAAGCCAGGATGGTTACCAGTTGACAATTCTACGAAGAAACACGAATTGGTGCGACTTTGCCCGAAGCCATGGCGATATCAGACACCTGATGAAGCCAACACAGTGACAAAATGGGGGCAGTTTTCGTCTTACCCAGGGGGAGGATTCGTCGCTGATCTTGGCTATAAGAAAAGTACCAGTCTCGCTGTTATCGAAGCGCTGAATAAATATGGATGGTTGGACGTTCAAACACGCCCAGTGATCCTAGAGTTTTCGGCGTTCAACCCTCCGACGAATCTCCTAGTCGTCGTCAATTACTTCTACGAAACTCAACCATCTGGATATAAAGCAGCATCTGAAAGGATTGACACCATTTCCTTGTCTTCAACAGAAACTGGCTATCACCATTTTTATCTTCTCTGTACACTAATTTTTATCGTATTCGTGCTTTTCTTTGTTGGAAGGGTATCCTACGCTGTGTATAAGCAAAAGTTAAGCTTTTTGAAGTTATTCTGGAATTGGGTAGATATCTTCGAAGTATTTTTCGCTTTGATAGCTGTTGTCATGAACATTATTCGTTCATCCAAAGCCGTGTCGACAATAAGAAAAATGAAAGCAAACATCTACGCCAGTGTAAATTTCCAAGACGTCAGTATTTTATCTGAGATCGAAAACGCCGTTTTGGGAGTTCTCATATTCTTAGTAACTTTGAAGCTTTTGAGGCTTATTCGTTATAATAAGCACGTTGGCATATTTTCAAGGACATTCAAAATATATTCAAAGATCCTTCCATCAATGTCGTTGGTATTTGCAAATTGTTTCGTTGCTTTTATGCATTTCGGTTTTTTGGCTTTCGGTTCAGGCTCGGAAAGGTACTCATCTCTCCTGAAAGCGACCTATTTTCAGTTAGAGTTAATTTTAGGTCGGGTCAAATCCAGACCCATTAACCAGCTATCGGAGGCAAACAGGACATTTGGGCGCATTTTTTCGTCTTTTATTCTCCTTAGTCTTACAATCCTTTTAATGAACTTCTTCATCGTTACATTAAGCGATGCACTGGCAGAAGCAAAGAGCTCCACACACAGCGGACTCAATGATCTTCTAGACGAAAAGCGTTTCAACAATGAAGAAAGAAATAAGAAGTTCTTCGACGTCGTCAGTAAAAGCATAAAGGAAATATCTACGAAGGGAAAGCGATCGGTAGGAAATTCCGATAACAATAGAAGCAATGATTTCAACTGTAGAGTGATTGAATTGTCAAGAAAAAATGACCGACATAAATCTTCACAAATCATTGCTAAATCTGGTAGAAGTAGGTCATTTTATAATATGGTTAGTGCTTCTTTAAAGCAGTTGAAGCGAAACCCCCTTGAACAAAATGAGAGATCACTGCATAACAAGAAGCGATGGTCAGAAGATTCCGATAACATCACATCCATTACTTTCACCAGAAAAGCCACAAAAGCGTCAAGAGAAATCGGCCGTCTAAAACCGTCACTAATCAAGGCCAAATCAAGAAGAAGAGTGTTTTACAACAGAGTGAGCATCGCACTAAAGCCGATGAGGGGTACACCATTGACGAAAAGAGAGATAGAATCGCATTTCAACGAGTTACTGAGACAAGAGGAGAAAGTATTGAAATTGATATTCAATATTACTCAGGCTGAATACGCGGAAGAACGCACGTTTAATTTACTTTTAAAAAACATATAAATGTCAGCAAAGTCATCGCAACTTTGTTGTTATCAGAAAACTTTCAACAATGATTCCTGTACCATAATATTATGGAAATAACCAAGTATAACAAGGTATCACGGCAATACCACCGGAAAATGAAACCGGCTTTTCATTTTTGTTTTCTAGCCCCCGTAGAAGGTTTGTTTTGCAAACCGAAATATCGGGCAAATATATTCTACTGTTTATTATTTTTTTTTATTTCAATTCTGTCTCTATCTTTTCTTCTTGCCGTAAGGATCAGTTTGCCGTTTTTACCATTACTGTTTCATTAAGGGCCGGGCACCGGGCAAATTGACCGGCTGTGAACACGATTTTGCCCGGCTGCTTTGAACATCTAAACTTTATTTTTTTGCTAACAACTTAGATAATTTACCAACTTGACCTTTTTGATGTGTGTTCTAAAAAATAAAGCATATTTCAACTTAAAAAACAACGAAGTTATTGCTTATTTACCTCCCGTTGTTCCCTGTACAGAAGAAACGTGACAAACAACTGAAATCGCCCCAAAATGCATTTCCATCTTAGTGTTCTGCATTATGTTCTGCCGATGTCACTGAGTTGCAAACAAGTTCCACGTGTGTTATGGCGACAGAAAAATTGTCAGAATGGTCGATTAAACAATATTTTTGTATTCAACTTGATAACTTGATGTCCGCGACTACAGATATCTGTATTCATTTGATTAAACAAACAAAATACAATGTTTCAAGCAACAGTAAGATGCTTAAGTTCGTGCTTTAAAATGCAGGAAAATGCATTTCCAGGAGACTAAAATTTAAAAATTTTGTCGGGGGGACATGCCCCCGGACCACCCTGGAGGGGAAGGGCCTTCGGCCCTTCCAATCATGTGCCTACCTGCTCAAACTCATTGCTCTCCTGTTCAAAATCTTAATCACGGGACCCTGCATCGGTTTTAACAGTTTTCTTTTAAATTGCAACAATTAAAAAAAAATAGACTTAGGCATATATCTGTAGCCACCCCTCATAAAAAAATCCTGGATCCGCCCCTGCAAAAGTACTGACCTAAAAGCAATTTTGACTTGCTCGCACGTGTATTCCCGCGCTAGATTTCATGAGATTTTCTGCATCTGCTGTTCTTGGCAGGAGTAATAGTTTTGGTTTTATGATATTCAATTGAAAACCGCTCTATTGTTGTCAGTGTAATTGGGTATTATATATAGGTTTTAATGCTCGAGGAACTCCTGTAAAAAAAAAGTTCCCTTATCTTTTTGGAATACTTCCATTTTGTTAGACATAAGGTGAAAGCTTTGTATCTAAGTTTTAGACTTCAAAAGTGTTTAAATCCGCAGTGCTATGGCGCTTTTTTGGGGTCAAAATTAATACTTGCACTTTACATGGCGAATTAAAGTGTGTCTTGCATTTTACATGGCGAATTAAAGTGTGTCTTGCATTTTACATGGCGAATTAAAGTGTGTCTTGCATTTTACATGGCGAATTAAAGTGTGTCTTGCATTTTACATGGCGAATTAAAGTGTGTCTTGCATTTTACATGGCGAATTAAAGTGTCTTGCATTTTACATGGCGAATTAACAACCACTTACATTTAGCATGGCAAATTAACAACCACTTACATTTAGCATGGCAAATTAAAGTCTGCACATTTTACATGGCGAATTCGAAAGCCGCTTACATTTTGCATGGCGAACGCACATTTTACATGGCGAAAGGCAATCTTCTCGTTTTTCAAGATGCCTGCCGAGAAGACACGTGATAACCTGGCCATGCGACCAGGCTTTACCGGACAGGGAATATGGCTGAAAGGACTGACTTGCCGGATTTTTTTTTGCGAGACTCAGACATTCCCTGCAAGATCTATCTAGGCGATTGCAGTGTAATGCAGGCGAAGATACCGTAGATTTTGTATTTTTCCGTTTGCAGCAGATTATGCAGCACCTGGTGCATTTTGGTAGCAGCTTTGATGGAGTCTGTCAGTATATATCGGACGCCATTTTATTGTTGGAAAGTGTGGAAGAAAGCAGATCGAGAGCCGGAAACCGATTTATTGACGCTAATTTTACTGGTTTAGTCGGAAGGCCAAAATTTGACATTCCACAAGAGCAGTTGGAATACATGCTTGACTATGATATAAGTATCTCAGATATTGCAATAGCAATGGGGGTATCGAAGAGCACAATCAAGAGGCGTATTCGAGAATATGGCATTACTATCTGTAATTTACGCATTACTGTGATTTTGTTTAACCTGTATATAAATCAGCCACAAAATCACAAACAAGAGGGCAAGGGCATAAGGTAAAGAGAATCAAAACAAAAACAAAATATTTTAGACAGAGAGAAAAATGTACAGGATTTGCCTAAATATTTAAAAAGATTTCAACATCTGGAGGGCAAAATAGCAATGTTGACATGTTTTGTTTTATAAAAGCTTTTTTTAGGCAGGTGAGGGACATACAACCCACTGCATGTACATCAAAGCAGTGTACAAGGCAACATATGAAATACTAAACAGTTGACGGAAATCAGTCTTATTAGCTTGTATTTAATGAAAAATAAAATAACATGACATACTGTACAGTTGATTTGCTTTCTTTAAGAAAGATGAATCTCTTAAAAAATAACTACATTTACTATCTTCGAGTTCCTTATTATTAAATCCTTCCTTTGGCTTCGATGGCAGTTATTTTCATGTGCTTTACTTCTCTCCCCCAACATCCCCACACGTACAGCTGTAGCGTTGTCTTCTTTCTTTTATAACCATACGATATGTATGTTCTGGTGAGAGCTGAAAGGACGGGAAGGTATACACACTCCATTGTATCTTTAGGGAGCATTTTAAGGCCAGCACATCACGCAACCGTTGAACATTCATAGCCCTGAGTATATATTAAAGAAACAAACTGAAATATTAAAAAAATGGACAGCCACTGTACGTGATTTTTGGTCTCCTCGCCGATCGCCACGCTTCTCGTTCGAATTTTTCATCATTTTGATCCAGCCCTGTTTCCTTATAAAATGCTCAACCGAGCTCGGCTCTACATAGAATACGAGGGCAAGCTAATTTCCGACTCAAAAAGGCCCGATGGAACGGCCTATTTTCCAAATTTAAAATTTCACCACCGTCCGCCATTATTTCGTCCGCCATCTTGAAATCCTCCTTCCCATCACACCTCGCGCTCCTCTCGTTAATTGAGAGACGACTGGGGACGAGTCAGGCCTTTCGCCATGTGAAATGTGCGTTCGCCATGCAAAATGTAAGCGGCTTTCGAATTCGCCATGTAAAATGTGCAGACTTTAATTTGCCATGCTAAATGTAAGTGGTTGTTAATTCGCCATGTAAAATGCAAGACACACTTTAATTCGCCATGTAAAATGCAAGACACACTTTAATTCGCCATGTAAATTGCAAGTATTAATTTTGACCCCAAAAAAGCGCCATACAGTGCATGCATGTTATATGTTTGACATTTCACTGCTGTATGCAGATCAGCGTTAGCATTAGCTAATCTCAGTAGTGCTCAAATTTTCTCTGGGACTAATTCGACTATTTCTGATAAGAAAAGCATTTTGTGAAAAAAAAATGTTCTGCTGGAACATTAAAAGGTTGAGATTTGTACATAATAAGAGAACATTTATACATCCGGGACTTGTATTTTTAGTATTACACATTTATTCTTTGATGTAAAAGTGATGGGTTACAAATGTCTTGTTTGGTGTCTTGCTTCAATAACTAAACTGAATAATTAAGTAGTTTTTAACTCTAACTTTTTAACGTCCATACTTTTTACTGAATTTTTAGATTATAGAATTATACAGGTTCTTGTTGGTATCAGTTGTAATATGAGTACCATGATTAAATAAAGGTCTTGCTTATAACCTACTTAGTCTGTGAGGAGATAAACTAAAAGGGCTTTATATCTAACATAACCGCGGTATGCATTTCAACCTACTTAGGCCCCATTTACATGGAAAGAGGATGATCCTAGTGCTAGGATCATCCTAGCACTAGGATCATCCGAGCGCGACATGTTTTCTGCTTTCAGTTTACATGCGAATAGGATGATCCTAGCGCTAGGATCATCCTATCTGAGAGGTAGGATGATGCTAGCGCTAGGATCATCCTAGTACCGCATTTTTGCATGTTAACCAAATAAACCTTCTAGGATCATCCTAGCACTAGGATAATCCTTTTTCCATGTAAAGAGGGCCTTAGTCTGTGAGTAGTTTAAGGTGGCTGATCACAGTTTGCACGCACTCTTCAATTTTAGCTGCTTACGTGAGTCAGCACGTGCAGAGTTGTGTGTTGTTATAGGTTCTTGCACTACTCATGTAAATGCTAGCTATCTGTGAATGTGTGTGTATACCTATTTATTTATTTATTTTATTTACTTATTTTACTTATTTATTTATTTATTTTATTTTATTTATTTATAATTATTATTATTATTTTTAATTAATTATTTATTATTATTTACCTGATTTTACTAATAATTTGTGTTTGCTAAATTTGATTGTAAATTATACAACCTGCCTTGATTAGCTTTGCTATATGCGGGTTGTATATTTCTCTAATTTGTTAAATTTAAATTATTGAAATAAATGATGATGAAGTGATGTATTAAGCTGAAAGATGACAACGGAAAAAAAATTCAGCGATCATTTTATTTTGCTCAGCGTGGATCGCGAAAGTGTTGTTTTTCGTCCTAAAATCAAACAATTTGTTGTTCGTAAAAATGTTTGTTGAATCAATAGATAATTTATAGAACCATTGAAGAAATACACTGCCTTTTTGGTCTGTCCGAGATTATATCTCGGTTCTGGTTCTCCCAATCAATCAGAGGACTGTATCTTTCGATTTTACTAGTTTATTTAATCGTTCAGTTCTTTACACGCTCAATTCCATTCCGTTCTGAGGCTTGACCTCTTACAACAATTGCCTTATACATACATCAGGAAATACAAAACGTGCGGTTACATACTTATAAGGTTTGCGGTTACAATTATCTGTAGCTGTTTACAATCATACTTTGTTTTATAATCTATCCTCTTCATACATCTGTCACGCGCAATTCGTGACATTACAGTGAATAAAATATTAATTAAAATATAATAATAAACGTTGCGTGATATAATACCGGAAGAAAACAATTCATTATTATCTGACAGTTATATCTCTATTAGTAAACTAGTAATTTCAATGCGAAAGTGAGTGCTGGCGAAGGGGGATAAAACAGTGGGAAGTGAATTGAACATTGGACAGCTCCAGTAAATTTTTTCAACTTTTTAAGGGAAGGGGTTTAAAGGGTGAGTAGAGTAGTATGGCGCAGTTTCCCTATCAAAAAAGATATTTGGTGTGCAATGGCAATTATTGCGTTTTAGCTTTCAATTTTTTCTCAATAAAATGATATTATTGGATTTCTTTATGTGGTAATTATTCAAATGTTGCACACCCAATGTCGACTTGCACACCTAATGTTACCTTGCACACCCAATATCATGTTGCACACCTAATGTCGAGTTGCACACCTAATGTTATCTTGCACACCTAATGTCGAGTTGCACACCTAATGTCGACTTGCACACCTAATGTCGACTTGCACACCTAATGACGACTCAACTCCTGAGCGTGAAGTTAAATACCGAACCGCTGACCATCGAAACGAACGTTTTATGGGGCCTTACATGGAGTACTAACCTAGAGACAGGAGCAGATGGAAAACATGGCGGCGTCGGGAACAAGAATGAAAATCGGTTTGATCGAGCTCTCAACCTTATCAATCAAGCTGTTGGCATGTTGCGGGGAGGTAATACATCTGAAAGCCAAGGGGAAGGAAGCTCTTACAGCGAAGTTCAGCATCTGCCCTCAGGAAACACTTCGAGTGGTACAGGTTCTGTAAGAAGCCCGACAGAACTCTCCAGGCTCTTTCCCCGGTTTCATGAGACCATCTTGCTCGCAATTGAGCCGTCAAAATCCGTGGAAACCAAAGCAAACGGGAATGTCGTATCAACGTAGTACACATTTTCGAAATAAATCTCTGTTTGCAACGCCGTACGTCTTCTTCCGATGCGATCGAAATCACGCTGAATTTGCTGATTTCCGGTTTACATACCGTAAAGTTCCGAAAATAACGACCCCTTGAAAGTAGCGACCCTCCGAAAGTAGCAATAAAATTTCACAGGTGTTAGCAAATCCCGAACTGTAGCGACCCCCCGAAAATAACGACCCTCCGAAAGTAGCGACCTCAAAAGTAATTTCCCTTTTTAGCAATAAATAACGGAAATGAAAGATATAACAAGCTATACCAAACTGATCCGAGGTTTATTTTTAATGAGTATAATGATCTTTGGCATTCCCATTCAAAGGAAAATACATAACTCTTAAAAGTACATTACATTTGTTTTCAAAAAGTATTCCTTTCGTCTCTGAATACCCGATAACCAAACCTTTTTCTCTAGTAACAAAACTACTATACGATATATTAAAGACCATTAAACCAGTTCTTTTCATATGCATATGCTTGCATCTAAAAAACAAAACCTAGTATTGACAAAGTTAACTGTAAACATTTGTTGTCTCAGTAGCATCGTAAATAAAGTAAGTAATAGTCAAGTGAGGCCTTTAAGCTACTGTATCCAAGCCCGAAAAAGTCTGAAAAAAAAATCAGGGCTTTTCAACGGAAATTCGATTCCCCATGTGTTGAAAAGCCCTGATATTTTTCAGGCTTTTTCGGGCTTGGATACAGGAGCTTGAAGGCCTCACTTGACTATTACTTACTTTATTTACGATGCTACTGAGACAACAAATGTTTACTGAACTTAGACTTGGGTCGAGTTTACTTCGTCCTCGTGTAGTTGCATTTGCAAATTGCACATGAACTCACATTTGACCTGCTACAATTGATAGCTCAGTTGGTAGAGCATCGCACCGGTAAC
Source organism: Cladopsammia gracilis (assembly GCA_022457155.1). Classification (NCBI taxonomy): domain Eukaryota; kingdom Metazoa; phylum Cnidaria; class Anthozoa; order Scleractinia; family Dendrophylliidae; genus Cladopsammia; species Cladopsammia gracilis. The sequence continues at coordinate 753,353 of JAJGOT010000291.1, forward strand.
GCGAAGATTACGGGTTCGATTCCCGTTGAAAAGCCCTGATTTTTTTCAGGCTTTTTCGGGCTTGGATACATTAAAGGCTTCATTGACTATTACTTCCATAAAGTTAACTGTAACTGCGAAAAGTACTTCTTATGCGTTCACAATACGATTAATATTACCGGTATTAATGGGAACTAAAAGCATGTCTAAGTGTAAGCATGTCCCCAATAGGCAGAGCCGAGAGTTCTGTCGGGCTTCTTACCATGTCTTACAGAACCTGTACCACTCGAAGTGTTTCCTGAGGGCAGATGCTGAATTTCGCTGTAAGAGCTTCCTTCCCCTTGGCTTTCAGATGTATTACCTCCCCGCAACATGCCAACAGCTTGATTGATAAGGTTGAGAGCTCGATCAAACCGATTTTCATTCTTGTTCCCGACGCCGCCATGTTTTCCATCTGCTCCTGTCTCTAGGTTAGTACTCCATGTAAGGCCCCATAAAACGTTCGTTTCGATGGTCAGCGGTTCGGTATTTAACTTCACGCTCAGGAGTTGAGTCGTCATTAGGTGTGCAAGTCGACATTAGGTGTGCAACTCGACATTAGGTGTGCAAGATAACATTAGGTGTGCAAGATAACATTAGGTGTGCAAGATAACATTAGGTGTGCAACTCGACATTAGGTGTGCAACATGATATTGGGTGTGCAAGGTAACATTAGGTGTGCAAGTCGACATTGGGTGTGCAACATTTGAATAATTACCACATAAAGAGATCCAATAATGTCATTTTATTGAGAAAAAATTGAAAGCTAAAACGCAATAATTGCCATTGCACACCAAATATCTTTTTTGATAGGGAAACTGCGCCATAGGAGTAGCTAGGCTTTCCCTGGATGAGTTGTAAAAATTACTACAGCAAGTGGTGTTTTTGAAAATTGCCCAACCATAGCCTTACTGACTTGTATTACCCACACTGCTAAACTAACTATGGACTATGGGCTGCTTTATAAAAAAAACCTATTGCCAAGAACGTATTGTTCAAGTTACAAATATTTTAAAGATACAGTAATAATTCACATTAAAGAGAAATAACTAATACAAAGGACAATTCAAGAGGGTTTTGTCTCAAGCTAATTGAAGATTTCATAATAGCTTTCTTAAAAAAACAAAACAAAAGTACATTGCTTTACTAAGGGGCGGACCATTAGAAATCTTGGGAGGGGGGGGGGGTGACAATTACCAAAAAAAAAAAATCCTGCAAAGGAAAATTGTCTCAAAACAAATTCCTGCAAGCAGTTGACCATAAAAAAATAAAATCCTGCAAGCTAACTGGCTATATATACATATATTTATTTATTTATTTTAAACTGGAACATATGAGAGTATGACATGCTCTCTGGTAGTAAAATTCATCAAAAAGCAACTTCAGGTTGACTCAAATGCTGTCAAAAATTACCTGCCTCAAAGGTCTATCTGGTACATGTACCAATATCTTAATATAACCAAAACCTTGTTTATGTTCATATTTGAAAACACTGTAAACATCATGAAATATTTAACCTGCTCTACTACACGCAAGTATTTTTTTAAATACATTACAGATTGTCCAACCGTCCCGATTTCGTCGAGATTACCCCGATTTTGCTTGAAAATGAAATTCTGTCATTTTCGTCAAATTTTCATAATACTTACTATACAAAAAGACGAAATTGCGTATACTTAACTCTGATATCCAGATAAACTAAAGAAACAGCAAGAAATATAAAATGAAATCAAGTACTTGTATGTGGAGCCACACAAAGAGACGCAAAGCGACGAGAAGCCACATCAATTTGCCAAACATTTTTGACAGAAATTGTTGTCTCAGAACACTAGAAATGGAGTTTCAGAGCATCAAGATTTCAAAATTTTCTGGCGGGGCATGCCCCCAGACCCCCCTAGCGGCTCGCGCCTTAGGCGCTCGTCCACTCCATTCCACTCCATTCTCCCCATTTTTTATGCAAAGGTTCGACAGTCTGACTTAAATCTACTCTCCAGCGTTTAATACCAAAAATGGATTGGGCCATTAGTATAAAAAAAATTGGAGCTTGCACACATTTATAAAGAAGATCTCAGAAAGAAAAAACCTGCAGGCTTGCACCTCCCCCCCAAAAAAATCCTGCAGGAAACTCAGGCCGAAAAAAAAAATTCATACACTGAAAAATTTTTGACCCCCCTCCCAGGATTTCTAATGGTCTGCCCCTAAGTATCTTTACTTATGGCTGTTTGTTTACATTTTTAATAATTCATTGTTCAAGTTAGAGTTATACCTAAAAACATGACTCAACGGTCGAATCAGCCGGCCCAGATTTTGAATTATTTGCCTCCAAAGAAAATTAAAGTAATGATCTTCCAGAAGAAATTTAGGAAATCGATTCTTGATAAGTATTTCTTTCAGATTAACAACCAAAACATTGATATTGTCAACAATTACACTTATCTAGGAATCAAATTTTTTAATAATGGAAACTTTAAATTCAGTAAATTAAATACAAAAGATAAGGTAAGAAGATCCTTCTTTGCTACCCGTCGTTATTTAGATTTCTCCAAAGTTCCACTTAATATGACTAATAAACTTTTTAATTCACTCTTTTTGCCAATTCTTCTCTACGGGTCTGAGGTATGGGGAATCTATGATAAAGATGACATTAGTACTTGGGAAAAAGATGAAATAGAAAAAACGCATATTTTCCTCTGTAAGCAATCCCTAGGAGTAAATAAACAATGCCCAAACGTTGCAGCTAGAAATGAACTCGGAAGATTATCCTTGAAATTGAATATCGACACTTCCATTCTCAAATTCTGGATACATTTACAAACTTTACCAGAAAATAACATTGCAAAATAATGTTTGCAGATTTCTAAAGAAATGGCTGACAAAAACCAGCCCGGATTGTCACAGAAAATTAAAATGCTATGCAAAAAGTATATTTCTAGTTCCATGGTTTTAAATGACAACAACTGTAAAGCGTTTATTAACCACGTCAATCAAAATATACGTAAAGCATTAATTAACCATCAACTCTCACTTCTTAACTCAAACAGAAAACTGTGCTTTTACAACTCTTTTAAAACAGACACTAAACAAACTGTTTTTCTAGATGCTATTATAAATCCCCTCCATAGAACCGCTATAAATAAATTTCGCTTAGGAAATCATCAACTCCGCATTGAAACTGGAAGACATACTGTACCAAAAACTCCTGAAAATTTAAGAATTTGCACTTTGTGCCAGGTTAATGATGTTGAAAACGAATCTCACGTTCTATTCTCTTGCACTTTTTATGATAGCTTTCGAATCAAATTTTTTGATGAAATCACTGCAAAATACCAATTTTTTAAACAATTAGATATTAGTTCAAAAATTTTGTTCCTCTTTAATAGCATCGACCCATTTATTTGTAGATCAGTTGCTGCTTTTGTCTATGAAATCATGAACTCTAGATATAAAAAGTTATATAACAAGTGAAACTGTATTAGGAATTTACATAATTATATAATTATATAAATTATATAAGGTAATGCCATGTACAAATAGAAATGGAAATACCTCAATAAATTGGGCCATTCCATTTAATGTCCGCACCCCCCCTATTGAAGGGTAGGGAAATCCTAGGGGGAGGGGAGGGGGTTCAAGAGTCATTTCTGAAGGGGTAACTTTGTCGGAACCTTTGATCAATCAACAACATCTTCCTTTTTCTGAAGGGGGAAATGTGTCGGCACTTTGATCTTTTTTTTCCTAAGGGGTAAAATTCATAATTACCCCTCAATAGGGGGGGTGCGGATATTAAATGGAATGGCCCATTGTTGTTGTTGTTGCCTCCACGGGCGAAGAACTCGTCTGAATGTGCAACGAGTCGTTGGATTTCAGAGTGAAACAATTCATCTGATTTCACAGAATAGTTCGCTTCGACGAGCGATGATAGAGCATGACTCAACGGTCGAATTATCCGCCACAAACGGCACATATTTTCAATTATTTGCCTCAACGGGCGAAGAACTCGTGTGAAAGTGCAAAAAGTCGTTTGATTTTACAGTTGAGTGGTTCGCTTCCACGAGCGATGGACATTTTGAATTGCTTATAGCAAGCAATCGTTCGTGACCATGATGAATAATTTCACAAGCAAATGAAGACATTTAGCAAACATTTAGAAAATACGTACCTCACGTGGATTGTCGATTTAGACAGTTGTCGCGTTCGTTGTCACGGTTGATTGATTGCGTTGCGAAGCAAAATGACAGACGTTGCTAGGCGACAGTGACAATAAGCCACTGCGCATGCACCCCATCTTACATCCGACAAAATTTTGGATTTTCTCCCCTATTGCCAAGAAAAGTGTGCTGCCTCGCTATGTAACGCTCGCCAGCAATAACTATGGTGTGTTGGTTTTACATCAAGCTCTGCCGAACCGCTATGTTTCGTTCGATTTCGTGTTAGTTTTGGCGCGTTGACATTACACGAAGCTTAAACCGCTTCCCTCGCCTTCAGTATTTGTCAAATTTTAATTTCAGCCTACTAGCTTTGGCATAAAGACGACGTCAGTCTTGGCTGAATTTTCTGGTAAAAGAAACGCATTTTCACTGTGTGTTTTAGCAAAAGAATGTGGTTTATCGGTACAAACACTTTTTGCTCGACTAATTAGATCTCAAAACTGAATGCAAGGCTGATCGGACAGCTATAAAGGGTATTTTATTGCCCAATATTTCGGTTAGGCAAAACTAACCTTCATCAGGGGCTACAAAGAGCTAAGTAAAAATGGAATAAAACGGTTACAAGATATAAAATGATTCAAATGAAAGATTAAATATGATTGGTTAACAAAAATAAACAGTAGAAACGTTTACAAAAGCTACTATAAAAATAGAAATATATTAAGTTTCATCGCGTCTGTTCATCCCATAGGGTTCAAGAGTCTTGCCCTTGGAAATTAAAAATCCTTCTCTGGCCTTACGAATGGCGTCTCTGTCAGAGTTAATGAGTTCAAGGGGAATGAGTTCTATGTCATTGATTGAATGGCCAGGAAGAGTAAAGTGATCTGAAACGGCGGTAGGCTGATGAATGTGATGTTGGTTAATGGCTTTTTCGATTGCGCGTCTGTGTTCGCCAAATCTGTCGCTGAGATGTCGTTTAGTCTCTCCTATGTATTGTACTTTGCATCTGCAGCACTGTATCATATATATGAGATTCGTAGATGAGCAAGAGATGTGGTGTCGTATTCGTTGTTGTTCGTTTGTAGAGAAAAAGGTGTAAAACGTGGTTCCCTCTGAGATAAAAGGACACGTTTTGCACCTATTTCTGTTACAGCGGAAAGCTCCTGGTGTTTGCGGGGGTGGTCTGCGGTGTTTGGCTCTGACTAAAATGTCACGGAGGTTGTTGCATCGGCGGTACGATATGAGAGGAGGAGAAGGGAATGCTTCTTTGCATCGTTGTGAAGAACGAAGAATGTTCAGATTGTTGAAAATGGTTCGACGTATGTTCGGAAGGGCTGGATTAAATGTTACTACAAATGGGATTCTGTTAGACTCTTTTCTCTTAGATGTTTCGAGGGCTTCGCTGCGAGGAATCAGACGTACTTTCTCTATTTCTTCTTTAATAAAAAGGTGTTTATATCCTCTCTTGATTAAATGGGATGTGAGTGCGTTCGAACGAGTGTTAAAGTACTCATCCGTAGAACAAATTCTTCTCAATCGTAAGGCCATGCTAAACGGGATGGATTGTTTGGTGTGAGAGGGGTGGCAGGATGATTTAAGGAGATACTGATGCTTGTCTGTAGGCTTAACATAAAGTTTATGTTAAGCCTACAGACAAGCATCAGTATCTCCTTAAATCATCCTGCCACCCCTCTCACACCAAACAATCCATCCCGTTTAGCATGGCCTTACGATTGAGAAGAATTTGTTCTACGGATGAGTACTTTAACACTCGTTCGAACGCACTCACATCCCATTTAATCAAGAGAGGATATAAACACCTTTTTATTAAAGAAGAAATAGAGAAAGTACGTCTGATTCCTCGCAGCGAAGCCCTCGAAACATCTAAGAGAAAAGAGTCTAACAGAATCCCATTTGTAGTAACATTTAATCCAGCCCTTCCGAACATACGTCGAACCATTTTCAACAATCTGAACATTCTTCGTTCTTCACAACGATGCAAAGAAGCATTCCCTTCTCCTCCTCTCATATCGTACCGCCGATGCAACAACCTCCGTGACATTTTAGTCAGAGCCAAACACCGCAGACCACCCCCGCAAACACCAGGAGCTTTCCGCTGTAACAGAAATAGGTGCAAAACGTGTCCTTTTATCTCAGAGGGAACCACGTTTTACACCTTTTTCTCTACAAACGAACAACAACGAATACGACACCACATCTCTTGCTCATCTACGAATCTCATATATATGATACAGTGCTGCAGATGCAAAGTACAATACATAGGAGAGACTAAACGACATCTCAGCGACAGATTTGGCGAACACAGACGCGCAATCGAAAAAGCCATTAACCAACATCACATTCATCAGCCTACCGCCGTTTCAGATCACTTTACTCTTCCTGGCCATTCAATCAATGACATAGAACTCATTCCCCTTGAACTCATTAACTCTGACAGAGACGCCATTCGTAAGGCCAGAGAAGGATTTTTAATTTCCAAGGGCAAGACTCTTGAACCCTATGGGATGAACAGACGCGATGAAACTTAATATATTTCTATTTTTATAGTAGCTTTTGTAAACGTTTCTACTGTTTATTTTTGTTAACCAATCATATTTAATCTTTCATTTGAATCATTTTATATCTTGTAACCGTTTTATTCCATTTTTACTTAGCTCTTTGTAGCCCCTGATGAAGGTTAGTTTTGCCTAACCGAAATATTGGGCAATAAAATACCCTTTATAGCTGTCCGATCAGCCTTGCATTCAGTTTTAAGTTTTATTCAATACTACTGCTGATCCTGATCTACTCTAAGATCCGGCTTCACTTCGCCGTGCTGTTTGTCCAAGTGGTCCTTGCTTTATTTGTTAATTAGATCTCAAACATCATGCGTCCTGTTGACAGCGGATGTTTTTCAGGCTTTGGAATTGTTAGCAAGGAAAATAGCTTTTGCTTTTTCACTTAAGCTGACTATAGCCCTTCCATCCAAATTTCGTGAATTTAGCTTACGCTCCGCGAGTGAAACTTCCGATCGTCAAAGTGATAGTTAGCGGCCGTGAGTCAGAATATAGTGAATATATTGTTTTGGCTAACTAAACAGACTGTTTACTTTTTATCACCTCCACCAGACAAATTACGTTAAAGACTTTGTCTCCAAAATATAAGGTACTCGGTTATATATCCTCTAACAAAATAGAAAATAACTTGTCTGTCTGTGACAATGCCATGTAGAAGGGTCTAAAATAAGAATATCAGTAAATCCTGTGTTAATTTGGGAGTGTGGGAGGGGGGGCGTTTGGAGTAGTAAGAGCAGTAACAAAGAATAACATTGTTGACAATAAAACAAAAGAAATATCACATCTTTTGTCTCGTATTTGTCTTATTTCTTTGTTTTATTGTCAACCTTGTTATTCTTTATTCTCTGTTATTGCTCTTTATTATAAATTCTAATTCAACGTTGTAACATTTATTGTAAAATTGAAGATGTTAGTAGCACTATCGAAACATGCTAGAGTAAACTGAAAAATTTTGTTCTCTTTTTAAAATTCTTCGAATAAGGAAGGAATCGCCCTTATAGACCTTTAAAAATATTTTTTAAAATACATTTTCAACGATAATAATCAAAAGTTGTCATTTATGTATTGTTCAAATGATGTACGTCGCAAACGCGAAAATATTCGCATCCCTTTCTCAATGTATTTCCCTCGATATCGCCAATGTGTTGCTTATTTCTTATGCTGTACGGAAATTCATATAAATCCAAAATGAAATCGTCCGCAGCGGTAACCTTTCGCGTTGGCCCGCGTTTCTTGGCTACATGTATGTTATGGATATGCTGTGCCATTTTGGTTCAAATTTCTGCCCTGGATAAAACTGTGGAAAGTCTTGCTCGAGAAGTAGAGCAAAACGACGATCTGTTGTCTTCTGATGGCACTGAATCCGCTGAAAAACAGCCGTTGTTGCATCGGGAGCGAAGAGCAGTTAAAAATAATGCGTCCCCAAATCTACCGGACATTGAAAAACGAGTGCAAGCTATAGAAAAAAGGTACGCTTCGTTTTATTGTCAATGTATAGCTTCGTCCTTTTCCGGGTGAAACAGGAAATAGGAGACTTCTACACGCAGGCTACTTCAGAGCTGACTGTTATAACTTTTTGAAAAAACTAATTCATGCGAGCTAATTCAGTGCGGTTAGGTTTCACACATACTGATTTATTTGGATTTCTTATATGCATACAGTTTTTCAGTTGTCTCATTTATCTGAAAATGAAAAAATATGTGGAAAATGATGGACAAGACGAAGCCGCCGATGCTTATGTAACAAGTTTTGATTGCGCCGGAACAGTTAACAACAAGGACTTCAAGCTGTCTGCACGACAAGACTTTATCAACGGTTTCCTTTACTAGTTAAACAGTTTTTATTCCTATTAGAGCGTTCCATCAGTTCAAACTTATAAATAATCTCAGTTTTGTCGTATATTGGCCGTTTAATAAATCTGCCCTTTGCCGTAGTGCCAGCCTTGCATTCAGTTTTGTACTTTCACAACAACATATGTTCCGCAATAGCTTTTATTTCAAATGAACCTAAAGCTTTTAACAGGAGCACCTACCCCGGAGCCTGACTCGTCCGCAGTCGTCTTTCTAGGCAAGACGCGGGAGACGTGCGTGGGGATAAACGCGAAACGAGAGAAGCGCGACCGAAGGGGGTGCCCTCTTTCCTCCTTCCCATCACACCTCGCGCTCCCCTCATTAATTGAGAGACGACTGGGGACGAGTCAGCCCCGGAGCGATCGGATCGTTTCGGTGGACTGAAGCTGTACGGAATCAAAAGCATCACTCATCTCAAAAATTCGTCATAACTTAGATTAAAAACTATTCTTTAGAAAAATGTCGCTGAAATATTCGAATAAAAAAACCCCGAAAATCTCAAACTGTATTAGCTTGTAGTTTCCTTTAAAGGCACTAAAATACAATGGAAAATCAAAACAACGCCATTGAAAGCGTTTTCCTAAACATTTCTCGTTGTCTGCCCCTAGCTGTCTTAAGGTCTCATTATCTTTTTAAATTTCTCTGTTATCTGTAGACTTGATGCATTGCTACACCTCCCACACAGGTCAAGTGACTCGTCGCTTTTTACCACGTTTCTTTTAGGTTTGTATAAAAACGGTTTGTTGAAAGTAATGTCGCAATTGCTTTGGTTTTGCATTGCTACGCTTTGTGATTGGCTAAAAAATCTCGCGCCACTTTATTAACCAATCAGAAGTAACACCAAAGCCAATCGTGACTTGCTCGCACGTGTTTTCCCGCGCTTGGCGCCGCCGACATGTATTTGCTTCGAGTTTTGATTGGTTGATTGGATTGTCTGCGTCTGTTGTGATTGGCCAGAGTGATAACTTTAGTTTTGGTTTCACGACACTCAATTGAAAACTGCTCTAAACGGTAATGCTCATAGTACCAAACGTGCACTGAACCCTTCTGTAACACGATTAAACGTCTTTACACATAAACCAGACTGACGTACTGACTGAGGGTGCGCCTAAACAAGTCTGACAGGTTTGGAAATTAAAATAAAAGGAGGATCATGATGTTTCTTTGCTTTAAGTGATAGTTCAAATAAAGTTGTTTGTAAGTAGATTTTTGCTCGTTATGTATATCGCAGGGTGGTTTGGCGGAAATCACGGAAAGGATCTGAAGATAGGGCAAAAAGGTACTTTTTTTCGGTTACAATTCTTTTTAGTCATTCACTTTACACCGTTATCGAATAAATATCAATTTTTTAAACGATATATCACAAATACAATAACTCAAGGTAACAATAAAAACGTCAAATTTAAAAGCCAAAAAGCTGTTCCCTGCCTACAGAGTATTAAGCTGGTTAAGCTTGGCCTCTAGAAGACAGATGCACCCAAAATTTTGGTTTGATATTAAATGCCTAAATACCCACTAGAAACAGATTCCTGCATAATTATGGAAAAACGAAATATAAACAAAGGATTAGCTTTTCAAGTCGAATCTTTAATATTTCCTACCAGCATGGGCGGTGGGCGGTGGGCGGTGGGCGGTGGGGGTGGGCGGTGGGCGGTGGGCGGTGGGCGTGGGCGGCACGGTGGTCTAGTGGTTAGCGCGTCGGACTTTCAACCTGAAGGTCGGTGGTTCGAAGCCTGGTCTCTGCCGTCGTGTTGTTTCCTTAGACAAGAAACTTTACTCCACACTGTCTCTCTCCACCCAGGTGTATAAATGGGTACCGGCGACAAAATGCTGGGGGTAACCCTGCGATGGACTAGCATCCCATCCAGGGGGGAGTAGCAATATTCCTAGTTGCTTCATGCTACGGAAACCGGGTTAAGCTCCGGCCGTGTGGGCCATTGTGGCCCGAGTGCGACTTTACTTATGATAATGTTAAATATGGTACAACTCTTAATAGTTTTGAAAGTATGATAATTAAGAATTTTTTATCATAATTTTTTATGTAGTAATTTTAATTTTTATTATAAATAGGCGCCTGTAAATACATATTGTCTTTACGGACCATTTTACAATGCAACTCTTATACGTTATACTTGATCTTTTTATGACTTTTCATTGCATATATATCTTTATTATCTAGTAGCTGAATGCGCAACTATGCCTTAAATAAAGTTATCTATTTTTTTGTGTTTTAAAATTCGACCATTAATTATGCAAAGAATAAATAATTATGTGAAATAAAAACACGGTAATAAATTGATTCTGTTGCAGGGGAACCTGGGATACCTGGTCCAAAAGGAGACCAAGGACCTCATGGTCCCAAAGGAGACCTGGGAGCTGCTGGGAGAAATGGTGCCAAGGGCCCTCAGGGAACTAAAGGCGAAAAAGGACACGAGGGAGTTGGGAAGTCTGGGGTGAGGTATGTTCGCTGGGGAAGGACAACTTGTCCCAGTGGAGCTCAGATAGTTTACAAAGGTAAGAAATTGAAAAAAAGACAAAAAATAAATAAATAAATAAAAAACAAAGAAAAAATACGGAAACTATAGGTTGCTTTCACAAACTGAAATTTATAAAAGGTTTGTGGAATCTGGCTACGATACTGGGCCTCTTTCCTAATACACATTCTTGTATTTTAAAATCATGCAACCGTTTTTTGGAAAATGTTTACAGGATCATCTAAAGTTGATTTTCTACTTGTTGTTAGGTATAATTGGTGGAGAACGTTATACCCACACTGGTGGTGGAGTGAACTATCTTTGCCTTCCAAACAATCCAAAGTATGACAAGTACAAAACCAGTGGCCATCAACACTCTGGATTTGTATACGGCGCAGAATATGAAACACCTTCATTCAGAGCCTTCAAGAAAAATCTTTACGAACATGATGCACCATGCGTGATCTGCTTCGTCATGTCACGTGGTTCAATGTTGATGGTCCCAGCACGGAATGACTGTCCATCTGGTTGGACAGAGGAGTATCATGGGTATCTAATGACTTCATACCACAGACACAACAACCAAAAAGACTTCATCTGTGTTGACGGCAATGCCGAGGGTATTCCGGGCAGCCACGCCAACAACAATGGCGCCTTGCTGTACCATGTGGAAGGACAGTGTGTCTCACTCCCGTGTGGTCCATATATCAGCAAAGCAGAGTTGACTTGCGCTGTGTGCACCAAGTAACGGCAAGACTGGCCGTCAGATTATAAAGGGGAAAAACATAAACGTTGATTTAACTGACTATTTTGATTAATCAGAAAACTTAACATTGACTATAGATAACACAAATAAGAACAGTTCAGAACAGTATCAATTGTAATTTTATCATCAGTGACGACCTTAAACTAAAAGTACCAAACCACGAATGTAGAGTTTATATTTCAAAAATAAACGTAAGTGAATCATCGCAATACTGTTATTTTCTTTAGTTTCCGCCTACACAGAATCCCCTGGATGCACTGGTTCAGTGCTATTATTGCTTTGACTGACTAAGGCGCCCACATGAGCATGAGTCAGTCAGCTTCAAGCATGACACGTTTGGTTTTATAAAACAAAACAACAGTATACAAGTTCAGTTGTCTTGACGTTCATTAACTCACATTTTAAAGTGATTTGCGCAATATGAATAGACTAGAAGTAGTGTCTCTTTTCTCTCAGGGATCAGTAGCTGATCAGTGTTTGTGAGAGCGAAACAGCGAGTGCATGAAAAAGTTGTCTCGAGCCAGGGACGTTTCTGGGCAGTTTGTCGTTATAAGCGCGAAGTTTTTAATTGGCATTTTGGCGGGGAAGGGGGAAGAGAGACGATCCGAAAACATCATTGAACCAGACTTCACGGACTTTAAGAGCCCGGGGGAGCACGTTAAATTTTTTAGAGAGGAAATGCATCTTTCCGGGAGCAAAAAAGCTTTCAGTGCTCCTCATAACTAGTCAATTTTAACTTGTTTGAAAGCTATTATAATCCCGACACATTTGTTGGGACAGTGGTCCCTCTCTCTCCTTCAATGTTGGAAAAACTGGAACTAATTACGACGCAAATGGTAAGTCATACAAAAAATACTTGACTTAAGTTTTCTAACCTTTTTATGACTTTTCTGAAACAACGAAACTATAATTGACCCCATTTCCAATTTATGAATTGCAAAAATATAATTACTTTGATAGATAACTAACTATTAAAGTTTGGCTTTAAGTTCCGACACGGCTTGACCACTCGTACATATTTGAACTAAAGTACGGCTAGTTTTTCAAATTCATTTCTTTTTTTTTTTTCATTGTATATCAGTTAGTTATAAACCATATTTCATAGCTACAAACGACTTTCAAATATTTCGGTGTTTCAGCGCAGTACAAGCGATCTTTCATTGATTCTCGTATACAGTCGAACCTCCGCGGCTAACGGACACCACCCGAAGGCGGACACTTCCCATGAAACTCATGAACGGACACTTAGTCGTGGTCCCAGCCACATACAACACTGCATTAAAAAAAAACATAACCGAAAAACTGCAAGGCTGATCTGACTACGTAAAAAAGTAGATAGCATTATCGTTTGCGGTCTTTTGCAGTTTTGGGACCGTAGGTCTATACTTGATCCGATATGCTGGTTTCCTTTCAGCATGGTTTTTGTCCATTCGTTTGACCCGAAAACGAAAAAAAAATATATGGTATATTAAAAATTCCACAAACAAAAAAAAACCCATCCCAGCCAAGGATGGTCTCACAAGAGCGGATCGAGTGCTGTACACTGTACACTGTACACTGTACACTTAGCGGAAAGTGCCTACGAGAAAAGAACCCGGCGATCTGAGTCTGACTACGACGCTGGTCTCTTGGGAATTTATAGGAAGATATGCCACTGCACTTTACCTCTTTAGACCTTACCAGAAGGATGCATTACAAAATAAAACTTTTAGAAAATTTGTGTCGTCCACGTCTCTGTAATGAAGAATGTAATCTGAATTTCTCTTGATTTCTTTCCGCTACAAGTCGCTGAGCAGCATTCCAGCCGGTGGCCTTCTCGATGATCGATCTGGGGATGAGAAAGTGAAGAGGTCTCGGCATGAGTTTTGTGGTGAATTGCTGACAAAATGATACGGAGGCTCACACAAAACAACATGGCGGCGGACGAAGATTGGCGCTGTACGGAATTCCGTCAAAAAGTTACTTCTCAAATGTAGGTATTCACTGTTAAGCGTAAGTTAAAAAAAATCCTTTTTCGAGCGTGGCTTTCTGAGGTTAAAATAATTTTAAATGTAAGGTTCGGGGCAGTTAAACTATTGTTCTCAATTCTGTAAGCTGATGGTTCGCCGAAAATTGATCGAAGTCGCGACGATTTCTATTGATAAATCGACGATCTCAGGAGCAGAAGCTGCGATTTACAAATAATTTTATTATGGGTTGGCGTGAACAATTTGGTTAAAAGGTCAACGAAGCCCGACGATTTGTAGCCATTGAAATATTTCATAATTTCTTCGGCCCGGCGCACGCTACTGGTGTACACGAGCGTAACACTGTGCTTATGCACTAATTCACGCTTCTGTGAAAGGCACGAATTTTGTGCAAAAGCACAGGGGTAAAAAACATAGAGGCACAAGTTAGGCACATTTTAGGCACAGGCAAGGCACGGGTGTGGCACGTTTAACAGAAGGCCTAGGCACAGTTTACGCATATTTAAGCACGTTTTTTTGGAAACGTTAAGCTATATTGAACTCGTCCGAGTAAAGGCAAGCCTGTACGAAAATTCTCGGCGAGTGACCAGCCAGATTCAGTCCATGAAAAATATGTTTATCAGCGAGAATCGAACGTGACAAGTCATGGTGATAATTCGGCTGACACGAGCAAGACAAACAAATGAGAATTGAGCGAGAATAGCAACCTTCCATAGCCCGTTTCGCCATATTGATTTTGCCCCCAGGGCATCCCATAATGAACATTGAAAACAAAGGAATATATTAATTTAAATGCTCATTATGGGATGCCCTGGGGGCAAAATCCCGTATCTGCAAAACGGGCTATGGGAAAACGTATGCTATCGACTCCGCTAACTCCGCCCAATACGGAATATATTTTCTCCCAACTGGCCATCAGTATAATGTAGTATTGACACCTCAAAATCAAAATAAGTTTATAATATTGCATGAAATAATTTCCATCATGCTCCGGTTGTTTTCATTACAAAAATTCATTTTGCCACCTTTAAACAATTTCACCTCGGATATTATTTGGTGTAAATTTTGACAGGTGAAAATTTTTCATGTGTGAATTTTCATGCACTCTCTCAACAACTGCATCAATATTTTTCGGTACTTCAACTAACTCCTTTCATTGTTACTGTTAGAAGCTTTGTATATAAAGCACAAAGCAAAACATGACAGTGATTTTGCTGTTATACCAGACTGACGTGTCAGTGTTTGTGTGAGTTTTCAACATATACCGTCACATTTTGTTTATCTATACCATGCAAGAAACCCTTAAATCTTAATGATGCTCTTCACAACTTTGAGAGCTATAAAAACATCAGGGTGAAAACTGCCAATGATTTTATCAGCACAAGAGAAAGTTTTTAATTAATTAGGCTTAGTATTAATTAGTATTTATTAGCTTAGTATTAATTAGGATTAAATTATAATTAGTATAAAACTTGTGTAAAGCGCTTTTGATCATTTTAATGTTAAAAGGTGCTATATTAAGTGAATAAATTATTATTATTATTAAATTAATTAATTAATTACTGGTCAGTTTATTTTCTTTGCAGGATGTCACCGTGGTTAGATTACAACACTTGTGTGGCCTTTTTGCTTTCTTGTTGTAGTCATCAGGATTTTCTTTTAAGGCCTTTCAACAACTTTGGCATACATTCAACATACTTACATACAGTTTACCTTTTTCACTTCAATTAGCACAATCATTTTTTGCTTATTGTAATTTACTGATTACCATTTGGTTTTTTACCTCCAGTGTCATTACAGGTTTTCGTAGTGCTCCATTGATTCCCTGGTTCATTGTCTCTGCTTTGTTATTCTTGTGTCCTTTTGTGCTTATCCCACACCTGACTTGATTTATCATTATCCCTCTTTTTAAATTTGTTAAAATTTCAAATTCTGTTTTAGTGAGGAAGCAGTTAAGAGCTCAGAGGGTCCAAACAGTCAGTGGACAAGGAACTCTGCTGAAATGGAAAGTGAAGTGTATTCCAAGGCTAAAACAAAGGTCTCTTTACTTTGACACATTCAAAGCCCAAGCAGCAGTGTATTCGATGAACTTGCTAGACAACCAAACATTGTTTGTCACATCAATATTGTGGCTTAGAATGCTTTGGGATTTAAGCACAGGCATTATGCTCTCATTGTTTGTCCTTTTACATATACATGTCAGGGTTTTCATTAAGAATTGTAGTAGCAGGAGAATAGTGTAAAGTAACAGGAGAATATTATGAAAGAGCAAAGATAGCTACATATTGCCATCAAAATTTAGCCGGAGAATTCTGTGTAGTAGGTGGAGAATTCTCCGATCTCAGATGCCTAATGAACACCTTGCATGTATGTCAATCTACAGCTAGAAACAATGGAAACATTTGACAACCAATATTATATGGGTCATAAAGCCTGGTTTCACTTGTGAAGTAAGCACAAGCATTATTTACAAACATAAAAGAGAACTTGCTTGAAAGAAGAAAAAGCACAAAAACCTAAACTTTTTCCTTTATTGTGTGCATATGCTTGGGAATCTTCACTTGTTTTGAGTCTCCCTCAATTTATTAAGGAGATAAAGTCTAAAATGCTTACATCCTTTTTTATATATTTCAAACCATCCTGAAACGTCGATTTGAAATCGATTTTAATTCAACCTCAGAAGAATTCCCCGAAAAACAACTTTTAATTTTTTGAAGAATGAGAGGAGAAAGTTTCAGAAATACAATCATCCTAACCCTTTAGCACATAACTGAAGCCAAGTATGCTTTGCCCGCTAAGCCTCACAATGAAAAAGTTGAAAATGGCAGAAAACAAAGCATTTTATTCTCCAGTGTTAACATGGCCGCCGCGTGATAAAGGCCCATTCTATGCAATAATCTGTTCAACTGTGCATAATACAATTTTTTTCTTCAACAAACATTCACCTTGCAGCTGCTATGTTTTCTTTTTGGACCTAAGAGTGATCAGCATCAAATCTCTCCTTGTTATATCAATGCCTTATCAATCAAAAAGGTCATGAGAATTAAGGACATGATCACACAAGATGAATTCTCTTGATATCTAAACAATTTCTCCCCACTACTGCTATAAGAAATATATAGGGATAAGAAAGGAGAATTTAAATTTTGATATTAGGGCTTAAAGGGTTAAGTTAATTTAAGAAGCTATGTCGTGAGAGTTTTGGGGTCAAAACTGCTCCAAATTTAAAGTAAGTACATTTATCATACACAAATGCTTGCAGAACACTAAGAGGAAGATATCAAGTGAATTTTTGTAGAGGGAATCAACCATAGTCTGACTATTAGCAAGTTTTCCAAGGCACAAGGTGATAAACCAATAATTTTTCAAGTTGCACCATTTTCCTTCTGGCCATCTGCAGCCCAGGTCATATATTTTTGCTCTTAGAGCACTAGTAGAGTACAGCCAGGGGGTGACAACTCTAAGAAGGCCTGTTTCGGGAGAAAAACAAAATTCTTCCGGGAATCTGAAGATTTTGCCGGGAATCGGGAGACAAAAAATTTTCGGGGAAACAGACATAATGTTGTTAAAATTTCGGGAAGTTTGAAATTTTTGCGAGAATGTCTCCGAAAAAATCGGGTAGATATTCCAAATTTTCGGGACAACTTTCAGTTGCACAGTTTCAGTATTGCTCAAACAATGTTTGTTAGAGTTGTCACCCCCTATTAGAGTGTTATTTTAAACAAAACTGGACCATTATTTTTGGGTCTTCACTGCCAATGATATAAATGTTTATTTATTTTTTTTTTTTGCTTTTTAAAGGGTCTATGTCGCCATTTTTAGTGTTACTTTAAAAAGCCAAAATACATCCCTTTATCAGTGAAAACCCAAAAATAAGGGTCCAGTTTTGTTTACAATATTATTCTACTTGTGCTCTAAGAGTAAAAATAAGTGTCTTGAGCTGCAGATGAACAGGATGGAAATGGATTGCATCTTAAAAGTTTTTTCTCTTGGAATACTCGCTAAAACTCTGATTATTGTTTATTTTCTCTTTGAGAATTCACTTGATATCATCCTCTTAGTGTTCTATAAGCATTTCATGTATGACAAAGGTACTTAGTTTTAATTTGGGGCAGTTTTAACCCTAAACCCTCAAAATCACCATGACATGGCGCCTTTAACCCTTTCACTCCCAGAGTCAATTATGAAGACAAGAGTGAAGTTCTAACTTTTGAGTCTGTGGACGAAATCCTTTGGTGTGACCATTCAAATGAAACCTCTTTGGCAGTACTTTTGCATGGTACCATTTGTTTTTCAATATTTTACAAAATGAAATTTGGGGTTTTTCCTGAATTTTGATGTTTGGCACTCTTGAGAGTGAAAGGGTCAAAGCAACACTAAAAGTGGTGAGATATCCCCTTGAATGAGTCCTTAGACTCTCAAAGGAAAATTAAAAAATACATTAGTTCCAACTTCAGTGGACTCTAAATATTCTCCACTTTTAGCATGAAAGAAAAGTCTCTGCCTCTTTGGTTATTGCTTATCTTTCTAGCCAGTCTTTTTTTTGTTATGTATTATATTTTTACCCACTTCCTACAGTGTATAATAATATTATTTTCTTTAATTTCCCTTTCAGGCTGATTACCTTATAAATGCTGCTTGTCTTTTGGTCTCAATTCGAAATAATCTTATCAGTAAGTTTAACTTTTCTTTGCTTTGAGGAAAGCAGAAATAACGTGGCAATCAGTGGCTTTGCCAAATTCTTTGTGGAAAATTTCCATGTTTTTTTTTGTACCAAACTCTGAAAATATTGAACTGATCATCTTCATTTAGGCATGTATTCTTAGAACTTTTCTAGCTGTATCAGGTGCTTGTCAAAAAGAGTGATGTGTTGAAAAAGTTGATGACATCGCAAGTGGTACAAAGTGCATACCCTTAGAATGCACCTAAAAGTGTGTTGGAGGGTCAAAGGGTTAATTTTGTGTATCTTAAATCATTAGGGCCGACTGCGCCAGGCCAGCAACAGGGGCAAGCAGGTAATGTGAATCCACAGGCTGGTACAAGTTGTACTGGAGCACAACATACTACACAATTGGTAGCAATGCAACAGGACCAACAGACTAATGGAATGCATGGCAGTTTGACTCAGGAATCTCATTTGATGGCACCACATAGCATTAACCAAGTGGTAAACGAGGATTGGCATTCCAGGACATTCCGTCAAAAGGTTATCTTGCAGATCAAAGATGCAGTGAAGTCATCAAAAAATCCACGTAGTTTAATAAAAGACCCCATTGCATTGGAAAATCAAGTTTATTCCAAGGCCAAAACAAAAATGGATTACCTCGCTCGTCTTAATCATCTTCTTGT
This sequence comes from Cladopsammia gracilis, assembly GCA_022457155.1. NCBI lineage: Eukaryota > Metazoa > Cnidaria > Anthozoa > Scleractinia > Dendrophylliidae > Cladopsammia > Cladopsammia gracilis. The sequence continues at coordinate 772,501 of JAJGOT010000291.1, forward strand.
CTTTATTCGGGATGCTGATCTTACTGCTAGGGGATTGCAACAGCCATCAGCGGCTAACACAACTCCTCAGCCTGGTGCACAGGTACCCATTTCTCCAATAAATGTCAACTTAGCACTGGCAACTGATGATTGGCGTTCTGTGGCATTTCGTCAAAAGGTTGTTTCTCGAATCAAAGAAGTGCAAAATGGCTCAGGGAATCTAAAGGTGCTTATGAAAGACCCTGCAGAGATGGAAAGTGAAATCTTTTCTGAGTCCAAGACAAAAAAAGGTTACCTTGCTTACATTGCTCGTCTTCTTGCCTATCTTCTGGAAGTCAATTCTACTGTGAAAGGGCCGCAAAAACCACAAGCGGCTAACCCGCCTCCACGGCCTGGTACAGGAGCACAGATGGTTGGCACTCTTGTAACGCAGGGTACTGCTTCACCGGTACCAATGCAACAGGCTGCCACAGAGCCTGGTGGATCATCTCAGGAAGCACAGCTTACGGCACCGAATAACATCAATGTGACAACCAGTAAAGATTGGCAATCTGTTGCATTCCGTCAAAGAATTATCTCTTACATTGCTAAAGAGATAAAGGCATCGATTTATCCTGACATGTTCACCAAAGACCCCAGTGAAATGGAACGTCAACTGTATTCTATGGCAAAAACGAGAGCAGATTATCTTTCAAACTTTACTCGACTTATTTTCTGTATTCGTAAAGCTGAGCCTGCTGCAACAGAACAACAACAACCACAACAGACTAAAACTTACGACGGTAAATCCAAACACAGGATCTGATTAACAAGCAACGTTCCTGTCCTTAGCTGTGAAAATGCCTGGGGGTTTTTCTCAGTCACTTAAAACACTAGATGTTGGAATGAATAGTAGATTCTTGCACAGCATACCCAGCATGTCCTGCAACAGTGCACCCAATAACAAGTTGAGCAATGCGAACTACAGACTTAAAAATACCGTAGAGTTTGCTTTCTGTTGTAACTATAAACTTTAACAGTTTATTATTGTTAAGTTTGACAATAACCTAGAGATATAATTATAATATAACAATTAATAAATGCAATGTATTACTAATCAATCAATTAATTAATTAATTAATTAAATAGATTATTATAATTTTGATAGACAGAATTTCAATTGTACATATGTTTTAAGGACTGCTCTTAAAGGTGTTTAAATAGACTCAAAATGATTATTTGTTTACCTATTTTAAAATTTATTTTTGGAAATAAAGGCATATATTTTTGCTATTTGTAAAGATTTAAGTGAAATAAAATTTTACATGTTTGAAATTGTCAATCACTTGTACTTTAAATTCGCGAAATTGACGGAACAGTATTTCTAATTGAAGGAACGGGTATTTCACGAGATTCTATTCTCCCAATTTCAAAGGAAGTCCCGTGGTGGTGATGGGGGGGGGGGGGGGGTACTCCCATAATAACCCTGTAACTCCCAAAAGTGCCAAACATCAAAATTCAAGAAAAATCCGAAATGAGATTTTGTAAAATACTGAAACACAAATGGTACCATGCAAAAGTACTGCTGAAGAGATGTCATTTGAATGGTCACACCAATGGATTTCATCAACAGACTCAAAAGTTAGAACAAATGGTACCATGCAAAAGTACTGCCAAAAACGTTTCATTTGAATGGTCACACCATAGAATTTCGCCACAGACTCAAAAGTTAGAACAAATGGTACCATGAAAAATGTACTGCTTAAGAGGTTTCATTTGAGTGGCCACACCATAGGATTTCGTCCACAGTCTCAAAAGTTAGAACTACGCTACATGTCTTCATAATTGACTCTAGGAGTGAAAGGGTTAAAATGATGGGGTGCTCGTAGGAAAAACACCCTAAAAGGTACCAGAATCTCGTTTGATGGGCGTGGCTCAAACAGATATTTCCCCTAAGAGGTACCAATAAGTATTTATCTATTGACCGCGAAGTTAGCAAGACGTGGATGTGCAGTCTTTTATTGACGAGTCGTGAATGAGACGAATAAAACCCAGTTGCCGGTCTCGTGGGAGTTCGTAGGAAGACATTTTGGAGCGCCATTTTTAGTTTACGGAACACCTAGAAAATAGCGCTTTGATACTTTTTCCTCGCATCGTATTAAATCCAAACCTCGCCAATCTTTTGTTTAGACACGAGGCTAACATTTCCAGGGTGAACCTTAGCAAGTCCTTTCGTGAAGGGAAAGACCATCCTGAATATCAACGCGGTGTTTTTTCCATACTGAAATCAGCGAAAAAAAAAAAAACGAATTTTAGAACGCGATTCGATAGTACTTGTCCAAATCTCAGGCAAATAAAAATGGCCTTTAATGATTCCTTAACACCTCTTCTGAAAAAGCCATGGTGAACCTAACCGCCAAAGTACTTAGTTTTTTGTTATGGAGTAAAACATACACCTTGTTTCGTCATTTCCCCCCATTTTCTTTGTTATTTGGCTCTTTTGTCAGCCGGAAGTTTTTCAAATTTAGCGCTCTGGACCGTAAGAAGGTCCCGGATATATCGCTGTATTTTCGGCGATGACAATTTGTGATGCCAGTCATGGAGTAGCGTGCACCCCCCAGAACATTTTGCGATACCAGTCATGGAGTAGCGTGCCACCCCCCCAGGACATTTTGTGATGCCAGTCATGGAGTAGCGTGCACCCCCCAGGACACAGTGTGATGCCAGTCATGGAGTAGCGTGCACTCCCAGGACACTTTGTGATGCCAGTCATAGAGTAGCGTGCCCCCGCCCAGGACACTCTGTGATGACAGTCATGAAGTACCGTGCACCCCAGGACACTTTGTGATGCTAGTCATAGAGTAGAGTGCACCCGCCCAGGACACTTTGCGATGCCAGTCATAGAGTAGCGTACAACTCCCCAGGACACTTTGTGATGCCAGTCATGGAGTAGATTGCCACCCCCAGGACACTTTGTGATGCCAGTCATGGAGTAGCGTGCCATCGCCAGGACACTTTGTGATGCCAGTCATGGAGTTAGCGAGGCATCGCCCGGTATGCCATTGTCTTTCGTGATATGTACTTACAGTGCCCAGTTTCTTGATGCGCAGCACAATTATTTGAAAATACAGAACCAGTCGGTTGTATTTGCTCAACAGAATAAGCCTTGGGAATACTCTAGTCTCTAGCATTTTGGCAGATTCAACTGCTGTCAATTACACGGTTTGATGCGTGTGTATAGAGTGGTTTCATGTAGCCCGTAAAAATTGTAAAATTTATATTACACAAATCAACGCAACGGATGTTAGAAACTTACCATACATTGCATAAGGTTACTTTACGGGAACGAAAAGACGATTATTTAAAAACAGTAAATACGGCTGATATAGAGAAAATAACCCGTATGGTTGTGCCGACCTTGTCGCACTTGAAACCTTTAATTATTTTTTTTACATGCAGAGATCTACACGATAACGCACTGGCTGTTGCAGCATCCCTGATATACATCACTAGAATTGGAAGTGTAATGGGGCCCTCACATGACAAGTAATGTTGGTAAACTAAATTTGGCGTGTGATAACATCACCTCGACAGTTTGTAAACATGTTGGCAAAGTGTTAATGATAAATAAAACTTGTTTCTATTCCAGCCAACTTTTTTGCCGAATTTTTTAGTTGGTAAACAAGCATTTAACCCTTTGTATCCTAGTTACGCATATACATGTATGCGTAATTTATTCCTCAATGAATTGGGCCTATTTATCAAGTTTTGCTATAGTTGGGCTTATACAATTGCTAATTGAGACCCCCAAACCACATGGCTTGTTTTGGTTCGGTGTTTTCGCTAATGGCGAGCTTTTGAAGGCGATTTTCAGCAAAGAAACGTTTGGAAAGCGATGACAGCGATGGAATCAGCCATTTAAAATTTCGGAGGAAGGATCAGGACACGAAGATCCAGCAATTCAAGAGATTTTGCCAAATTTGCTCAAAGAAAGCGTATACAAAAGTTGTCATGAACGTTTTTCGAAGTGGAACTACTCGATCGGAGGAGATGATGATCATGAACAAAAATCAGTCTATAAATTGAATTTTCTTCATATGGGAATGAAGACGACCTTGATGAGACGAAGGCTTGGAACCCTGTTGTTTTATTTTATGAGGAATGTGTGTTTGGCTACTGTTGTGTTGGCTGAAAACGGCGAGAATGTTGCCAAACAAATCACCCCTTCATTCTTGCGCTTGATATTCAATGCAGAGTGAGAAAGCTCAACGTTTGTGCTGTGTACATGGGGAATTTCGTGGACACTCTCAGACTGACATTGTCTGCCATATTCATCCATAACGACCAGAGTGTATGGTTTGTGCTTACTGCTTGTAGGTCTCATAGTTGACCTGGAATTGAGCCTGAGGTGTCAAATGAAAGCTAAATAAATCTAATAATAGATTTAGTTCGTCTTGTAGTCATTCAGCGTCATGTGAATGTTACAGAACATTTCCTTTAAAAAATTGTATTTTTTTTGCAATGAAAATTTGCCTTTATTGCTAATTTCTTTTCCTTTGAAAAATGTTTTGGTCGATTCCACTCAATGTTTATTACTTTATTTTGAAAGAGCGTCTCTTAAGGTTTCATTTGATGGTTAAATTATGTGGTTGTAACCAATGTATAAACACTTTGAGGATCACCATTTGGCATCAACCAAAACCAGGCGATGAAAAATTAAAGAAGGCCAGGATACAAAGGGTTAACATGTGAACGTTTTGCGCAAGTTCGGTATGTATAAATTCGTTTCACGGGATTTTCTATCTTTCAACCTCGAGAAGAAAGACCCCAGAGAACGAGATTAAGCCGTGTGGAAGTTTGTCGTGTGAAAACACGAGATTGCCAACTTCTTGGATTTTAGCAACAGGTGTTTGTCAACTTTTGTCATGTCATGTGAAGGCACCTTAATAAAACGAAACCAAATTCAACGTTGGCACAACGGTAAAATGGCAGATTTCTTGTTAGTAGTAATATGGCCAAAAAATCCTCTTTTTTGCTGTTGTTTTATCACCTGAACTTACATAATGCCTCCGTGATAACGCCTCCCCCCTCCCCCAGCCTCCAACGCAGCGTAACCGAACCCTAAGGAAGTCTGCGTTGGAGGCTAAACGCACCTCAAATAAGACAGAACTATATATAGCCTATACCCTATTTCGATAGTTTCACGGGGGCGTACCCAGGCAGCGGTTCCCGGTATCCCGGAACCCCCTCCCCTCTCCCCCACCCCTGCCAAACCCCCTAGTCGTCTCGTGTGTACTGCTCGTGAGACTACAAGTCGCTGCAACCAGTTTCTTTCTTGAAAACAACTACAGGCGACTAGGTCGCCGCGACTTGTTGCCGATCGTGTGTGCCGACTTAAAGGTGTATCAGTTAAACCTCTCGCCAGAGGTCCATGTCGTCCATTTTGGACTTAGCATTTTTTCCCCGTAAACTTCAAGTCGAGGACTGACAAACCCCAAAAAGTCACTCGGAAAAAATAACCAGCCGTATTACACAACTTTTCGTTGAATATATATAAAAAGGTTCTACAAATAACCGGGGTGTGAATAATAAATAAAATAAAAAAACTCCCAAATATTGGTATCAAAGTACCGGACGTGGAATGGAAAACGACCGGACGAAACGTCCGGCCTCCGGCCTCAAACGGTGTTCCGAGGGTGTTCCGCGAACCGAGGGCGTTCCAGGGTGTTAGGGTTTTACGGACACCCGTAGACTTATGCCGTGTAATAAGTATAGAATGTGTCCACCCGTTTCTTATTCTCAGTCGTCTCAATGTGATTCGTGCCACACTGGACGGACACAGCTTTACAACCAAACCAGGTGTGTCACGCGAGGGCAGTCGTTTTCCGGATGTTCTCTCTCTCGAGTGGTGTTTGTTCTCACAGTCTAAACCAGTTCTAAACCGGACGCCATATCGACTGCAAAAACAGTCCGTATTTTTGCGTAAGTGCATCGATAGGTGAAGCAGTGAAAAAGGAAAGAGTCTGGATAGGTATTTTTCAGAATCCGCGGTTCGTGTATTATAGCTACTTCCGTTTGATTCCTTAGAGGAACTCTTAAAATGTCACTATTTAATTTTTGTTTTTCTAAAGTTTATTTTGATTGGTTCAAATAATTCACTTAACCCCAAGAGGTCTGGAAACCACTTTGCAACATCAAGATGGCGTCGAACGAAGACTGGCGTTCTATGGCATTCCGGCAAAAAGTTCTTTCTCAAATGTAAGTATTCACTTTTAAACATAAAAAAATTGCGTGATTGCATTGAAGTGTTTCGTCTTGTCTCTAGATTGTTCACTTGCTGTTAATTGAGAGTGTTTTAATATGTTTTTTCATCTACGCGCTACGCACTTCCGTTTTAGCGAGGATGCGGTAAAAAGATCAGGGAATCCAAATGTTATGATGAAAAACCCAAGCGAGATGGAAAATCAAGTGTATCTCAAGGCAAAAACAAAGGTTTGTTTACCCTGTATTTGTATTTGATTCGTTCAGAAGCTTTATTGTAAGATTTCTTTCACTTTCCTTCGACATATCCAAGCTTATGTTGTGATATAAGATGCTAAAAAATCTTCTACATCTGTGAACATCTTCGCATCACAGCACAACATCTAAGTCTTCTCTATTATGGTCATTTTCATTTTGCTCTCTTTGGTTCTATTGCTTACAATTAAATGATGGAAAACATGACATCTAGTGAAGGTCATTAGAGCGGGAGCAATATTTGACAGTATGTGTATTTTATGAGACACGAATGACACTGAGCACGCACGCGCTATTTGTATATTTAGACGGAAAAAGCACCATATAATGAGAGTATTTAGGGAAGCTGAATACGTTAATTGAAAGGCTTTGGCCGATTTGGAATTATCAGGAGGATTATCGAGATATTTATGGCACTGAGGCCAGTATTAATACTGACTGATTAATTGCATTGAGATTCGTCGGGATCGACGGCTCAGGTCATTAATTATTCCAAATTTCAAATGAGTTTTAAAGAAAAATACCTCGACTCAGGACCCATTTTTACAGTTCACAACTGGTGTATCCTTTAGAAACAGCCATTACATTAACTGTATTATCATGTGTTAGACTTTATTCCTGATATATAATATGGATTCCACTAGCAGAAGACTGGGTTTATACTTCAGTCAGTCAAAATCCTGGCCCCAGACCCCCAGGACACTTTGGGGATTAAATGCAGCAAAAGCCGGGATTTAACTCACATTTAGCAACACTTTAGCCCAGGGGGTTGTGAAATGAAAAATATGTTTGTATAAAGATCAGGGCCACTGAGCAGCACACAGTCGTCACCAGAAGTGGGGACTATAGCAGGGATTACAGGGTGCAAAGAAAAAAGTTTTCCAACTTGCCCGAACTAAGATATACTAGCCAGGAAGTTACTTTCACTAGCCCCCCCAAAAATTTTGACTACCATAATTAATTATTAATAATCAATTATAATTAAATTAAAGCCTTAATTAACAATAAAAGTGTAAATGTTTATTAACACTTAACTACCAGTTGGTAAGATACTTTTAATACAGGGACAATAATTCATTGTTCATCATATGGTCCTGTGTGCCTTTCTTTCAGAAAACGTCAGCTACTCAACTGCTATAAATTGATGATAAAATAAGGAATTAAAGTGAAACTAGTGGAATCAAGCTCTAAATAATGGAAGACCGGTTTTCCTTGAACACATAATATATGTTAAAATCCACATATAACTTTAAATTATCTTGTAGCAATTTCAGTCATCAGTTTGAAACAATTCCTATGTTAAAAAAACCCCAGCTATTTCTGTATATTAAACACAGCATTTTCCAAGAAAACGACCTTGAAATAAAACAACATTCCCATTAAATACACTACAACATCAGCAAGGAAAGTTGCCGGTGACAGCGCTTGATTGTGCAATTTGCCGCCAAAATAATTATTTCCTGTCGGAAAATGAAAATGTCTTCAGTAGCCAGGAGAACTTTATTTACTGTAAGTTAACTTCTAATTATAAGTCATGGCATACAAACAATTTTGATAGCTTTGATCAATGTCTAGCTTCTAATACTGATGAAAATTCTGATGTATTAGATTAGTTATCTGAAGAAAATTAGTTTGTCTGTCAGTTTTCGAATCCTGCCGAGTCACGCATCAGTAACTTCGAAAACGAAATTATGCAAATTTATAGTTCAAGGAATTCAACTTCCTGTTAACCAAACAGGTTTTAAAGGAACAAAATATTTTGTTTCTTTTCTGGCAACTTTTGATTTTATAGATTTAAGAACTTTAAAACAATATGACGGGGTCGATAAATTGCAATCAACAAACACCGATACAGTGCTGAACTGCCGATAGACAATGCACGTGACATTGCTTGAACTTCTGAAAACTGAATAAATCTTTCGCTGAAGTCCACAACCAAAAACTTTTCCGTTCCTTTTACAAAGAAGCATAATTTAGACAACTAGCTTTCTTTGAAGTATTTCTTGAATCGGAGCAAGGATTTCATACACAATAGATATATAATTGTATACCATATCATGTTTCCAGGCATGTTTCAAAAGAACTTCAGTTCTGTAATTTTCTGCTAATATGAATACGACCACCAGTTATGGTATTTTGGTATTTTATAGTCCCCTGTATTGTAATATGCGTGGACTACAAAGGAATAATTTTACAGATGTCAAAAAACGTGAAATGTAATGCGATACTTGTTTTTTAGAAGATTTCAATTCAGCAGATCAGTTTGAAAACGGCTTTTGGTTGAGATGAATTTACCAGAAAATTTAAAACAAATTCGATCTCTACAATCAGTACTTCTGTAATTTGAATTTCCTCAAAAATTTCCCCCCAAAAAACTTCACTTGCCCGTCGGGCAAGCGGAGGATAGAATCTACTAGTCCGACTGCAAAATCCACTAGCCCCAGGGTATCGGACACGACTTTCTTTGCACGCTGGATTAACATCAAGGACTTACCTTAAATCCTCAAATAAGTTTCTCACCTGCAATAGGCACACCCCTAAAATAACTGCTGCTCCCCATGAATAAGGACCCTCCCTCCCCTCCCCTTCCCCATTGTTGCACCCATCCCTTGTGTTTGTGTATAACAACTTACTTAGTCAGTTTTCCTAACTTAAATACATTAACAAAATTAAACATTAAATTTGTTTATCATTTATTCTAGGTTGATTACCTTTCATATGTTGCTCGTCTTTTGGTCTATATTCGAGACATAAGTAAGTAGTACCTGTACATGTATCATGACAATAATATTTTACAAATTAATGTAAGCAAAGTACTTGACTGTTGACTAATATTTTTTGCAAAGCCAGTAGAGAGTATGCAACCTGGAAAAAGATTACCAAATTCAGCAATGTTTTTCTTTTGTGTACTGTCATGTTATCTTTCCTTTGGAGAAGCCTGGCAATAGCCCTTCATCCAGCATTTATAACATAGCTATCAGAGCCGCACAATCAAATTCAGTATACGTAAGCGTGCTCAAAATCCCGATAGTGCACGCTGATAAATAAAAGTGCCATTCTTGACCATAATTTATTTTTTAAAAATAAAGAATTTTGTATTTAAACTGCAGTAAAATAAAACTCGAGCTTTCAACAGAAAATTTGAAATAAAACCAATTCCTATTTTGCTTAATATTTCGCTTACCGCGAACAATCACTTCTTATTTTTTGTCCGTTTTTCGCGTCAGAGTTGATGCACAAATCCACCGGCTATGTTATAAAACAATTGTTTCATGCTTTTAGCTGTGCACTATCGAGTTATGGAGCACGTGGGAAGTTTGGAGAGCAATCAAGAAGCTAGAGTTGCCCTCGGCTATTGCCTCGGGCAACTCTTACGCTTCTTTCATGCTCTCCAAACTTCCCGCGTGCTCCATAACTTGATAGTGCACGCTAGAGCATGAACCAATTGTTAATTATTTCCAATTCCTTATTAATAACCTATTGACACCTAAACTGCCCAGACTACCCATGAGAAGCTCCATGTCATCACCTTTTACATCAAAAGATGTTTGTGATGACAAACTTATGCAGGATGAAAAAATCTTCCAAAGTGTGCTCAAATTTGAGTGATCCCCTGAATTGGGTAAGAGATCTATACATGCCAGGAACCCAGTAAATTTTACTGCCAAAATTGAAGAAAAGGTTTGGTCTTCCTTCTAATTCTGTTGTCTAGAAAAAAATCTGTTGTGGTATGAATGTTTTTGAACCAGTTTGATTTTTGTTTTTCTCTGTCTCAGAATATGATCATAATGAATCTGAGCATACCCCCCCGGGGGGGGGGGGGAGGGTACTCTGCAAATTTTTGGTCGGGGGTGTGCCGCTGGGACTCTGAGACCCTTAACCTATACTAGACCATTTTAGCTGCATTTTTCAACCCTATTATAGACTAAACACCGAAAAACCCTATCCTATCCTAGACCTACAGTATTCCAGACTTGCTATTTTCCAGAAACTCATTCGCTATCACAGTCTAAGATGCCAGGGGTCAGTAAAAATGCCGTACTGCTCGCCGTACCAATTTTTAAATACCATTTGCCAGTAAACCTCATCTAGACTAAAATATCTCTGATTACTATACCCTATCCCAGACTAAACTGCCTGAAAACCATACCCTTCACAGCGGCGCATACCTATATAGCCCATATATGGGAGTACCCCCCCCCCCCAGGGCATACCCCTCCCAAGAATTTTTTTGCCTGAGCATTTTGCATGAAACCGATATGCTTCACAGATCAAAACACCACAGTAGTGACCAGGACTTGAACCATTGACCTTCAAGTTTCAAGTTCAACATGGTTACCCCACGGGGAGGTACTTAGGGTAAAAACTGACAGGGAGGTGCGAATGAAGCCCCAGTTTTGTTCAAAAAATATTCCTTAGGCCAAAACTAAGACCAAAAAAATATCTGTTGTTGTTTATTAATCTGACCATCCTTTATGAGCAGGGTTGCAAGCTTAAAGTGCCCATCACCCCTAGAAAGTTATTTTCAGAATCAACTCTATGTACATTGAATAGTTGAATGGTAAAATATTTCTTGTTTTGAACGTCGCGTTTGTGAGTTATAGAGATAGTCAATTGATTTGTAAAAAATATTATTTGGAGGTGTAAACAAGTAGTTGTATAATAAATGATTCCCAGGTTGATGTCATCTAATTAGCATTTTGAAAATTCAAAACAAGAAATATTTTACCATTCAGCTATTCAATGTACATAGAGTTGATTCTGAAAATAACTTTCTAGGGGTGATAGGCACTTTAACAGGGTGTTGTCATTACATAAAGACATACAGTTACCGACTTTTGTTTGGGTGAAGAGAGAGTAAGTGACTTCAATCTTCCTTTAGCAATGTGCAGTTCCAGAAAATATCCACACCCCCCCCCCCACCCTCTCCCCTCCCCAGCTCTTATGGAAGGTCAATGGAAATTCTAAGGGGAGGGGGGCTCAACTGTAATAGAATTAAATTTTAAGTTGCTGTGATCATTAGGGCCTTCTGCTCCAGGACAACAACAGCCACAAGTGCCTAACATGACTCCACAGACCGGTATCAGTGGTATGAGACCACAATTCCCAACTCCTCAAATTAACAAGCAGCAGGTAGTTGGCACTATGGGAGCACAGGGAACCCAGCAACAGGTACCCATGCAACAGGTGCCACCGGCTGTCAAAATGACTGGCGGTTTGGCTCAGGCTCAGGTGTTCTATGACAGGTCAGGGCTGACGCAGCAACAGCTTCTTGCACAGCATGCCCAGCATCTTCAGCAGCCGCAAGTGCAACAACACCTGCAGACTCAAAATTTGATGACCCAGCAACCTCACATTGTATCGTCACAGAGTCAAGTGGGACATCATCAGATGACGCAGGCACAGACCCATGTTAATGTCCCTCCTGGCCAAGTGGCATCTCCAGGTTTGTTTGAATGTGGTTACTAGCTAATATATGATTTTCAACTGTACACCTAGTATGAACTTCAGGGTGCACGGCCTTTGATTTTCTTGGAACGGAAGAAACTGGTCGTCCTTTGAAATGGTTTGAAAATCAGCCCGCTGCACACACAGATGGTTTCATTCCGCATTTTAAAATAACTTTCCTCATGTAATCAAAATTTTGTTAATCAACCACAAGATCAGTTATGTCACCTACATGTAATGTTGAACTTACAATGAATAGAATTTCAACTCACACTTGCCTCAAATGTACTCAGATAATCCATTTCCCATAAAAATTAACAGTTCTTCCTGTTCAAGTTACAGAAAGTTAAGTTCAAGAAATGTATTATTTGAATGAATACTAGGCAACTGCAAGTTAAAATTTATTCTTTGCAAGTTCAATGCTACCAATCTTGTGGTTGATTTGCAGTCAACAAAAGTTTGATCACATAATGAATTTTTCAAACTGTGGTGCATGAAGCTGGCTGATTTTGAAGCCATTTCAGAGAACCCCTAGGATGAATAGTACAGCCCATCAGGTTACCATGCTGGTACAGCTGGAGCAGATGTGTGCCACTACATTCAGTCATATCACTACTTAGCAGTTCTGTAAATGTGTGAAGAATCTCTCTCTAGTCACTTCACTCCCATACAAATTTGTTTTAATTCGAATCCATATACAGTAAACTATGCCTAAGGTGGACACCTGCAGTACCAGCTCTAGCTCTCCACCGTAGAGAGGTGTCCGCCTTATGGAGAGTTTAGTTACAGACGGACAAGTGAAATTCGACCAGAACCAGCCAATATTTGATGTCCATCTAAGAGAGGTGTCTGCCTTATAGAGAGTTTAGTTACAGACGAACAAGTGAAATTCGACCAGAACCAGCCAATAATTGATGTCCGCTTTAGAGAGGTGTCTGCCTTATAGAGAGTTTAGTTACAGACGAACAAGTGAAATTCGGCCTGAACCAGCCAATAATTGATGTCTGTCTTAGAGAGGTGTCTGCCTTATAGAGAGCTTAGTTACAGACGAACAAGTGAAATTCAGCCAGAACCAGCCAATAATTGATGTCCGTCTTAGAGAGGTGTCCGCCTTATAGAGAGTTTAGTAACAGATGAACAAGTGAAATTCGGCCAGAACCAGCCAATAATTGATGTCCGTCTTAGAGAGGTGTCCGCCTTATAGAGAGTTTAGTTACAGACGAACAAGTGAAATTCAGCCAGAACCAGCCAATAATAATTTGATATCTGCCTCAGAGAGGTGTCTGCCTTTTTATTTTTTTTTTAGTTTTGCCACACAAGTAATAACAAAGGAGAGTATAATAGAATTTTAAATAATTTATCAATTAAAGAAAAAGTGGCAGGGAGACCGAAAAGAAACTACAAAACTTATACGTGTTTTGGCCTCCCCATACATACATGTACATACATATATGTGTTGTAGGTTAAAATTATTTTAGGTTAAAACTATTTCAAACTAGGTTAAATTTTATCTTCCTTTGTCTGAGATTATGTTAATGAATCTGGGACAAAGGAAAATAAAAATTAATCTAGTTTGAAATAATTTTTAACCTAAAATAATTTTAACCTACAACATATACATACATAAACTTTATTTCACTTCGGATTTTAAATTGCCCTGCTGTGCTAGTATCTCCGAAGAATACAATTAATAATATATTATATAAATACAGAATACAGTTAATTATATAAATAAAATGTCATTCATAGTTTGCAATAATTTTTTCTTAAGGGCTTTTTTAAAAGAGCAAAATTGAATTGCTGTTGGCTATTTTGCTGTCAAGGGTGTTATAAAATTTGGGTCCTTGGAAAAACACAGAAAATTTCTTAACATATGTTCGACATTAAGGTAGATGTAAGGCATGAGAGTTTCTAGTTTTGCAGGTGTGAAATTGGTTGTTTTGCCTTTTCTCAGGGGTGTTCATCTTAAAAGAGTTAACCATTATAGCATTAAATTTTTGTGCCACACTATTTTTTTTATGACATGAAATATCATCCAACTGGTACACATACAGCATCACAAAAATTTTCGCAAAACAAATCTTCTTGAATATCACTAACCGCATGTCTGTAATGAGTCAGTGAGAAATTGTGCATGCCATAAAGGGATTATATATTGATTCAGAAGTGCTATGATATTTACTTATTCGAAAAAACATGCCTGGGGCATTTATTAAAAACTAAAACAAGACCTTGAGAGGGCGTTTATTTGGGGGAGGCATTTAATCTTATAGTTAATAGCAATACATTGGTGTGATATAACAAAATATCCACCCTAAAAAGTATCATTTTGATGTAAACAGTACTTTAAAACAAAAAAAATTGTATCCAAAATTGTAACAGTAACCCTTTAACTCATTCGCTTCATTTTGAAATGCACAGACGTTTCGGTTGTACAACATTGCATATTGTCCAAGAATGTCCAAAATATACACCCCCACTCTTTTAAATGCCTGAAGCATTTCTTTCTTTATATATACACCCCTACTCTTTTAAATGCCTGAAGCATTTCTTTCTTTCTGGGGGCGTTAACTCTACAGGGGCATAATTTTATAAACTAGAGGAGGTGTTTATGTACTGAGTATAAATACAGTAAATTGGTGGGAACATTTTGATCTTGGCTAAGCAAATATTTTACATTATACTCTGTGCATAAATATATGATTCTTTTTTCAGCACAACAAACCAAACACAGTGTTCAACAAGTGAGAATGCAGCACGTTCCTTCTCCTGCAGCATCAACGATGTCATCCACTTCTATGCGGGTTCAACCCCCTTCTTCTGCCCAACACACACCTCATACAAGTCAGCCCACTGTCGCGCCATCACCCGCTCCATTTGTGCCATCACCCGCCATGCAGCACCCTTCTCCTTCTCCTCAGGTACATTCATGTAAAAGGTTTAATCAAAAGTTACATATAATTTATGCTAGATTCATAGGGGCATTAAACATGCTGTAGTACAGAAGTTGTATACCTTCAAGCTGCAGTATATCATAGCGAATAACACTGAATTTTATTAGTAAAATAACACATATCACATTTCACTGCCATGTGACCATAGCAGTGAGTAAACACAAGTACATTAACATCTTAAAGTAGCAGTTTTAAGAATTTGTGGTTGTTTGTTTATATTTTGAATAATTATTTCTAGAAAGTAACTAGATTTTTTAGCAGTTTGTATCAAATAAACCAAAAAATGATTGTTATCTTATATGTTCAGCATGGCGTAGCTGCATCACCGGCTCCCTCAACCTCAGTTCCTACTCCCAGTACCATGAATGTTCAGTCGCCAGCTTCAGTGCTGAACCCAGGCTCTGTAGGCCCCCCTGTAGCCAGCCCTGCGGCACTCAATCCTGCCGAGGAGCAGGCTTATTTGGACAAGGTAATAATTGAAGGGTTCCCAGGAAGAACGTCCTAAGTATGTTTTTGGCAACTTTCACTAAAATTATATGTTTTAGACCTTTAAAAGCACAGTTTTGTCAAATTAATGATTTTTTTATTGTTAAGGTGTACTTAAAACAGATCCAAAATGGGGAAGAAAATCCACATCTTTGAGAAAATGTTTTGGGCCTTAGGACACCCTATGTATCTTTTCAAGATAAAATTTTATTCTGTTTGAAGATAGAAGATTTGTTGACCTAATTGAAATCCTTTCAGTCATATTTATATGATCCAGTCATAATTTTGGCAAGTGAGTCCCTTTTGAGGCCAAAAATCCAAGATTTCAGTGTAAATTTTCCAAAAAAGTACTTACTTGTGATTGAATGTAGACTTCCAGTTGACGACTTGCTACAGACATGTAAAAATGCTAATAGATACTGCTCTGAAGATGACATGAGAAGTTGAAAATGTTGGAATTTTTAAAATTCATTTTAATTTGTAAACTAGGTTTTGTATTTCCACACCAGACATCAATCAAAGTATAGGGTCAGTTAACATGTAAGTTAATATGGCTTATCGTTGGTGTCACATCTTATTTAATTTTGTTTGTCCTAAAATTCAGCTCCAAGAACTGCAACCTTATGTAGTGCCACTGACTAGGATGATCAACAAGATGAACAGAGATAAAGGTTGGTGGTTTAAACAGGCTTCTAAAACTCATTAATTAATGTATAGGGGTGTAATGATTCACATTCCTTGCGATTCGATTTCGATTATTGCCTTTCGATTTCGAATATTTCGATTTGATTATGAGAATGTTTCTTGCAGATAGTTTTAGACTTATCTGTTGTACTGTCTTTCGCCGGAAAACCATAATATTTCCACACAGCTCATCTAAAATATGCAGGCGGATTCACGATTGCTTGGTCGTTTGTTGCCATGTTTGAGAACGTGGTAGAAGGGCAGCAATTTTACCAGGCGACCCAAAACACCTGCAACTGCAAACGCCTTTGTTCGTCAATCAGAAAGGCAGACTTTAAAAAGTTCTGAATTCTGATTTAACAATACAATAACTCATTGAGGGCACCCAGGAAAAGGTATGAAAAAATCGAAACGTGGAAGCAAAGAATCGCGAATCGAACTGAATGGTCATAATCGTGATTAATTGAGAATTCAATTAATCGTTACACCACTATTAATGACAGGAACACAAGGGAAAACACTACTCTGAAGGATGTTTGGATACCCGGTCTTAATTAGCATAGATTTTGGCGAAATTCCTTTGTTTCTCCGCATTTTATGATCAGTTTGAGAAGCTATATAAAGCACTCGAAAGAGTGTTTCATCAGGTGTCCAAACACCTTGAAATGGGTTAAAAAAAAACTCAGCTGCAACTCGTTTTCCAACCCACTTCTCGGTGTTTGGATTTCCTGATGGAAACACTCTTCCTTGTGTTTGATATATTACTTCCTTGTAGGAGTACACTTGCAGCTTGAAATGGAAGGCAAATTACATGTAGGCAATGAGCAATTATAGAGTTAAATTCACCACTATTAATATTAGTTATTTACCGCAACAAGTCCAAGTTGATTATAAACCTTCAAGTTGATTTATCCTCATTGCCTCCTAAAGCTATATGCAACCCCTGAAAATAATACATAATTTATTTTTATTTATTTATTTAATCAAGTTTCAGATTTACAATTACAAAAAAAAATCTGAGGTAGGCTTAAAACAGAGGACAAGACTCCTTAAAAATAAGCCACCTATTATGACATCATAAATATATCTAAGAATAGATATATTATTTTATAGCATATATCTGGTATATGCAAATGATAACTTTCACAGATTTTAGATGTTATTTCTGTTGTTTCAGAACACAGCAGGGATCTGTACAAACTAAAACATCTCCATGATATCCTGACAAACCAATCAAAGAGGTATGAACAAAATGACATTATAAAATTAAGTTGACACTAAACTATTTTCATTATTTTTGGTTTGGAACTCCCTTCTTTATATCCATGGGCAGTGCATGTTTTCGGAGGGTAAATGTCTAAATTTTTGGTTGGTATCTTCAAGTTGTTAAACACATTAAACATGTCCATATCTGCTGATTTCACAGAGCCCAACATAATGAAAACAAACAAACATTAAACAGTAGTAAACTTTATAGATTGACAATACTCAGTCATTCATATATCTGCAGATATTAAGCCTCTGTTTTGTTATATTGATCACTGAAGTGAATTGCCCATCAGTATTTAATTTGCGCTTATCTCGAATAGCTCTTTCAGTCATCTAGATATATATAATATATACATATTTTGTAGTTTGTGGATGGAAAATATAAGTTGTTAATACTGTTTGGTTTTTCTTAAATACAGTTGTTGTTGTTATCTGTAATAAGTTATAATTCCATTTTTTCTTTCAATCATACAGGCTTTCATTACAAGCACTGGAACACAGTGGGAATGTGCTGAAAAAGCTCATTACTCTAAAACCTGTGAGTGTTATGAATGAAAATACATTTTAATTGCTGCGGAACGAGCGTAGCAAGTGAGCAGCAACATAATCAGGATTTAAGAGAAATATATGAGAAAAAAATATAAGCTAGGACAAATCTCGATTTGATCGCTTTTTACCAGAATTCACTGCGCCACGAACACATTTTGGGCCAGAATGCACTGTGCCACGAACAAGAGCCTCGCTTGCTGCTTCTAGCTGTTGACTGCGTGATTTGTAATATCTTGTTCCAACATGTCCCAGTCGAAATCGGAACTGAAGTGTCGAAGACTACCGCGAGTTGAGCGAGGACTGTGAGGCATGGTGATAGGACCGTTGAATGGCAAAGATTTTCGAAGATTGTACGGAATAAAAGACAAATTTACTTTGAAATCACTCCGACAGCAGTCGATGAGACTGAACTGAGCTGAGCGCTTGGGGACGCGAAACCTGAGCTGAGCTTGGGAGACGTGAACACAGTAATTAACCTAAATTTTCGCACCTTCCTCGTAGTCAACACGTCCTTAACTCAACAATATTCTGCAGACATTGCAGGAACTTGATGCGTGAATTACAAAACAAAATTAGTCTTATGAGCTGGAATTTTCGTCGATTCATCCCGGTTACATTTTCTTTGCTTCCCCGCAAAAAACGAAAGAGAAAATTCTGTAATACCAGCGAGATGATAAAACAGCATTATTACAACAAATTTACCGCAGCAGTTACTATCTTTTGGATACACTAGTTTATATGATGTAGTGTACAATAAATTGCCAATAAAAACTCTTAGTGATAGATAAAATATTCGCGTCCGATCTGTATGGGCGTTTACAATGGCGAGCTGGAGGCGAGCCATTGTAAACGCCCATACAGAAAATGCCCTTATGAAATGAAACAATGCATACTAATTAGCTCAGCAGAGATCTGTAAGGCAACACAAGGACTTGGATCAACAACCTCCTGAACACTGACTGGGCTCACTCACTCACTCACTAGTTCACTCACTGACTCACTGACTTGACCCATTGTACCTCTATTTAATTTTAATATTTCACGATAAGTTACATTGATTAATCTTTGTTGTTGTTGTTGTTATTATATTTTTTAATTTACTTCATGTATATATAAATATATATATATTTAGAGTAGATTAGATTAGTATTTTTACAGAAGAAGAGCCTCTTAATTGTTGGAATCTGTAATAAATCATTAACATTATCATCATTATCATTATCATTATCATTTACTTATTTTAACAGCTATCAGTCCCCACCCCGCCAGCACCTCCGACACCATCAGGTGACACCTCCAATATGGCTAGCAAGTCGACTGGCTTAATGACCTCAACAACAACAACAGCTGCAGCAGCAGGACAACAATTTACAACCACCACTCCCCAGGCAATCTGCAAACCATTATATGATGCTGTTATAAGACATGCCAAGTCTCCTATGCTGGGCCATACATTACAGAGGACATTCACACCACTCCTGCAATCCATGGAAGGGCCCCCTATTATGTATGTTAGGTGATTGTTGAAATATATGGAACAATAAATTAACAGTATGGAGAAAAAGAGCTCAGAAAAACGTTCTTAGCTCCAGATGGGATTTGAACACATCAGACCTATCGTTCTCTAGTCGGATGCTCTGACAACTGAGCTGCTGTAACTCAAGTGGCGAGCAGGTCATTAATGAGTATATGACTCACAGACTGCATTGCACAGCCACAAGTGAAATCTTAAACAGACTCAACTAACTGTTGTATCCCCTATACAATCACGAGGTGCAGCTGAGTGAATTATAGTGCCAATACAACACGGACGCGAATGTAGTGAACAACTTGTGAAATTCACATTCCAGATACAACTCACTAGTGGTTGTATCTAATTTACATATCAGATACAACTCACTAGTGAGTTGTATCTGGATTACAGGGTAACCATGTGATTGGAATGGCTCATTTCTATTTGTAAATACCTTTATGAATTATTAATGAATTTTACAGGGTGATAAATAAAGAAAGGTGGTAACTGTTAAGTCAGGGGCAGATCTAGGGAAGGGGTGCAGGGGGTGCGTACCCCCCCCCCCCCCGAGATGACCTTCATCTTTCTAATAATTATAACTAGTATTCTGCAAGGAAAAGAATAAAACTATGTGGTTACGTCATTCCTTAGAGGTGCACCCCCTCCTAAGAAAAATCCTGGATCCGCCCCTGTAAGTTCAGCAATGAATTGAGAAAAATACGTTTATAAAGGTTCATAATGTCATGAATATGAATTATTAAATAACTTTTGAAAGTACCAGTTTTTTCATGAAACAACTGTGATACTGTCTCTCTAACTTTGGTCACTTTTTGGACACTCATGGTTACGGTTGACAGATATGCCAAACTTTCTTGAAAATTCAGATTTATAGCATGACCCTCGAAGAATCATTTTTTGTATTTTACTTGATTACATATTGATTTATTAACTCTGTGTGGATTTTTTTTTCTTCAGCCCCTTACCCCCACCTGCTAAGAAGTTCAAATTGGCTGATAGCACTGAAAAGAAGTGTTCTGTACCACATGTTTTGCAAGGGGAGCTGGCAAGACTGTGCAGTCGATTTCAAGTGAAGTCTGGGGCCAAGACAGGAGTGATGCAGAACAACACATTGCTTCAGTGCTCAATAAGTAAGCAATACAGTGCACTTACAAATTAAAACCTTTCCCTGTTTGTAATACAGAAAATGCTGTTGTAGAGGGTGGAATTATTTATTGTATGACTTGACTTCATGTATGAAGATTTTATGAATGAAGATGTTATGAAAGGGGGTCCACATGTGCTGTTAGCACACTGATGACTGATGAGGCCAATGTGGGATGGCAGGTCCTGTCACAGCAGCTGCAGGTGAAGAACTGGTCTGTAGTGGTTGCTGGTGGATCATGTTTCTTCCTCCGGCATGTAAATGGCTGATGCTTTTGCCTTTGGTTTTTGCAGTTGGAAAATAGCGGTACTACTTACTCTACAGTGGTGGATCGGGGGGGGGGGGGGGGGGGGGGGGGGGGGGTGGGGTGGGGGGTGGGGGGACTCACATATAAAAATGGGTGGTTCCAGAAAATATCCATACCCATACCACGGGCGGCATCTTGGAATTCTGAAGGGGAGGGGGGGGTTCATTGGACTGGAATTCCGAGGATACGGGGGGTTCATAAGATAAGATAAGATAAAGATAAGATAACTTTATTTATACACGGTATTTCCATCAGCTTAAATTATCATAATCAGCTAACTACCTAACTTCCTAACTACAAATAAGAGATACAATATAAAAAATAAAAACTGCTTTTCATGGAGGCCGTGTTCAAAAATATTATTTAAAACTTTACTTAAAAACTATGGCAACTTAGTTTTGTCTTAAATTCGCTTAAGGAAGACGCTAGTCTTAATTCTGTGGGTAAGTTGTTCCACAACTGAGCTCCACTGTATGAAAAACTTCTTTTCAGATAATCAGTGCGAGGTTGTGGAAGAACTAGTTTGTTTTCGGTATTCCTTAAACGATAAGCATTCACGTTATCGCGATAAACAAATCTTGATAGTAGATAATCTGGTGTCATCCCATGTAGGGTCTTATACATCATGATAGATTTCATTTCTAATCTTTGATGACATAGTTTACGCCACCCTAATGCCCGGAACACATCATCCAAATTACTATCGTAGCTCGCAGACATTAAAATGCGGGCTGCGCGATTTTGAAGCCTTTGAAGCTTTTCAGAAAGGCCCTTGTTACAGTTTCCCCACACCACACTGCAATAATCAAAGTGAGGCTGAGCAAGGCTATTATAAACTTTGATTAAAATGTTAAATGGGATAAGATGCTGTATCCGTTTAATTGCACCAATGACGGAAGCAATCTTTTTACAGACATTTTCAATATGGCATTCCCAGTTTAAGGTTTGGTCGATGTAGACTCCAAGGGATTTAGCTGATGCTACTTGTTCTACAGCGTTACTATTTATAGTAAGAGAAGGGCTTTCTGAAAATTGTGACAACTTCTGCCTTGATGCAATAAGTATAAACTCAGTTTTTGTCAAATTCAGGGTAAGCTTGTTAGCCGATAACCATGTGTATACATTACTTAAGTCATAATTAAGGCAATCATTTATATGCTTAACGTCTGCACTAGCAAACGTCAAGCTGGTATCATCAGCGTACATCCTGGTTTGTGAATACATCAGGCAATTTGGTAAGTCGTTAATATATAACAAAAACAGAAGAGGTCCTAAAATTGTTCCTTGAGGAACACCGCATCTCAACAATTTCGGGGTTGACTTACAGGAGTTGATGTGACAAATTTGAGTTCTATTATCTAAGTAAGAAGCAAACCATTTATAACTGGACCGACGAATCCCATAGGTTTTATTCGAATCCCAACGGTTTTATTCGACTTACGTGAGGTCAGTTCGTTAATAGTTTTCCATGTTTTGCGTTGATCTCCCGAGCAATTACTGAAGGCATTTTTATAGTAAACCTGTTTGGCGCTGTTAATTTCCCGATTTACTTGATTTCTCACCATTCGAAATTGTTTCCAAATAGATGGATCATTTGTTTTAATAGCTTTTCTTTTAAGGCGGTCTCTGTAATTCATCCGCTTTTTTAAAATAGTAGTAATCCACGTTGATTTTGAATTACGCGTCCGTTTGGTCTTCATTGGTGCATGTTTTTCGCAGACAGTTAAAAATAAATCTTTCCATTTCTTCCACATGTCATTGGGATCGTAAAATTGCTTGATGTCATCCCAAGGTTGTGCTAAAATCTCAGTTCGAAAATTGGCGCTGTTAAAGTGTTTAAACTGTCTATAACTTATCAAGTTAATTCCTTTAGAGGAAGTGGGAATTGAAATTTTTCGATAAACATATACTAAGCTATGGTCACTAATGGCAACATGAGACACCCCAGAACAATACACATTTTCAGGTCGATTAGTGAATATCAAATCAATTAAAGTACTTGTCGAAAGTGTAATTCGAGTAGATTCATTAATGAGTTGTTTCAAACCATAGATATCTGTGACATTTAGGAGAGCCTTTGCATGAACATTGTCTTTGGATTGCAAATCACAATTCAGATCCCCCATGAGAAAATGTTCAACATTATCTGAATCTAATTTACCTAACAATGTGTCAAGGTGCGAAAAAAGTTCTTGGGGTGAATTAGGAGGTCGAATGTAAAAACATACACCGCCACCAAACCTGCCATTTGTAGGTCTGTCACGGCGGATTATATTCCGGTTCATTGGACTGGAATTCCGAAGGCATGGGGGGGATTTTCAGGTCTGGACTTCCAGAAGGGAAATACAAGTTCGCACTGTGAACGTACATTTCATTACGAAGAAGAAAGGCAAACAAAGCACCAGAGGGCCTAATGTTAATATACTGTATGTTAGATTAATAATTTGAAAAATTGTCGTTTCCTACCGCCTACATTATTACATAAAAGACACATTTTTCCCACCTGGTACAATCGTTCGCAAATGTTTTGAAAGCGTCGTGAGCGGAAACTCGGGCCAGTCTCTCACTGTCATTTGGAACGCCTGTCAGATTTGTAGTTTTTAGCCGCGCGCCAGTTGTTGGGAAAAATCGACCTGTTCACGCTATAAAATGGTATAAATCACACATGAACAATCTTCAAAGACAAAATAACTACCGTGACATTTGTGAGATACTGTTTTCCATACTTGCTGTGACAATCTACGTTGCATAGCCCAAGTATTAACTTAGTTGCGCGGTAAAAGTAAAAATTATATAAGGATGGCAGTCGGATGCCATCTCCCATTTCGAGGGAAAGAACGTTTTACATCCGACTGATCGGAAAATGTGCAAATAGACTGGATAATTTAAACAACAACAAAAGCAAAAGCTTTTCCTTTGCTTGCGACGCAAATTGGGCGTGAAATGCAGCATTTGCAAGCAGATTTGATGATACACTCAACTCTCTCGTATTAAAAGCGGACACCCTCGGGAATTGAAAAAAAGTGTCCGTTAGTTGAGCTGTCCTCTTACGAGAATTATTCCCATAAGCGGACACCAAAGAAAAATAGGGTGGATGTCCGCTTACGGGAGAGTTATGCGGAGTTATGCGCGGGTTCCTGCCTAATTTAGAAGATTGCAGCTTTGAAACCACAGCCAAGGAACACGCCAACACAGTTGCTGGATTAGATGAGATAATTGGTCACATTCCTTTGAGGATGGCTGTATTTGCCACCAAGTTTTTAAAGTGCGGAAGAAGCAAAGGGAAAGCCATCATAATGGGTAAACGTCCCGGGTAATGAATGTGTCAACAGAGGAGCTGGGTACGGTCTGGAAATTCCTTGTAAATACTTTTTTATGGTGATGTTAAAACAACTTTCGTGACCGTGGCTCAACTCAAGTCCAAGCTTGATTATCTGGGATACAGTGTTCTAGTACAGTCAGTGATTGAAAACAGAAACAAGAAGGAAAGTAGACCATGACAAACGTGGTCATAACTTGATACTACAAATGTTACGTCGGAGTCTTGTTAATGTCAAACGAAGGGACAGCTTGTTTTCCCGCGGACAAATAGAGATTTGACAAAACCGATCCCCACTGTTCTGTTGCTCTGTAAGGGTCATATTTGTGCTGATTTATTGCAAATTAAAGACAAATTTCATTGCCAAGGGTCAATTATTATACACGGGGTGTCCGCTTACGAGAGAGCGTAAACAAAAGAAAAATCCAATTTTCATGTTCAAAAGTGTCCGTGTCCGCTAAAATACGAGAGAGTGTCCGCTTACGGGAATGTGTAAATACAGAGTTTGACAAGGAGGGTAAAACGGGGATTTGAAAAGGCGTGCGTAAGTAGAGCTGTCCGCTCTCGAGAGTGTCCGTTAGCGGAGAGTTGATTGTAGTTAACGTCTGAAGAAATGGGTTAATTATTATTAACCATAGCTAAAGATAATAAGCGCTAAAAAATTTGCTGGTTTTACCAAAATTGTATACCTTTGGTGGGAAGCATGGATTTGCAAAAACGATTATACAAGCACTGCATTTTCACCTCGTTTGCCCACAGTGAAAATTATGCTAAGTAAATGTGAAGATGCGTCATAACTGTTCACTTGTTTGTTACGGTGTATGGTTTACATTCCAACCAATCTCTAAACTGGGCCTTTTGCTTCTCATCCTGTCCACACAAGCCTGTGTAACACTAGTCTCACACACGCAAATATAGGTTAAATTTTCCAGGCTGTCAGTTATGAATTTGAAGGTGCGGCTATCCACAAAGGCGTATGGAATAATCAAACCAGTTAACAGGTAATTGCTGCAGATGATCTGTGTCAATTCCTCCTCGTTGAAAAAGTAGCCCTCTTGGCAATCCAGTGTCCTCAGGGACGAGCAGTATTTTGCTATCGCTAGCATGCCGCTCTTGCCGAATCCCGGCAGGCACCTTCAGGAGAAACAGCGATGGTACCTAAGTTTGTTTAGGCCAACGATTGCGGGCAGGCACTCTTCGCTTATGCTCATGCTTGAAAGTGAAGAGCTAAAGTCAGTGGGGCTTTCCTTGCTGTAAGTGCTCGATAGTGCCCGCCACACACCTTTGCGACAAAGCCCGGCCCGATTTTTGTCGTATGCAACAAAAAATCGAACTAAATTTAGACTTAATGGGAAGGTTTGCGGTTCCTTATGACACGATTTTCATCCGTTGTTGTGGACAAAAATTGGGCAAAAAAAAAATATCAAACATGCTTAATATTTTTCACATGAAATTTTTGTCGTAAGTGTGCGTGGCTTCCATACGAGAAAGTTCGCGATTTTTTCTCATGCACAGAAGTCAAGCTTTGTCGCAGAACTTTGCGGCGGGCTTAGGGCAAAAACTGTCTGAATATATGAGATATGGTATCCGTCGGTCTTGGTATACACCCACAAATGGCAAATTTAAACTGCTAACCCAAATCACCAATCACGAGTTGGTTGACTGAACGGAGATTAAAACACTACAAGAACTTAAACAGAGAAAAATTCCCCAGTCGACTGAAGTGGCATAAGAATTCGTCATAATAAATTAACACGCCAAATTATTTCGCCTTTTGCCATTTGTGCATGTATTCAAACAACTGTTTTAAAGTACTATACAATGAAAGATTGTTCAATTTAGATTCCTCGATTCAAATTGCAAGGTTTATATATGAAAAACTTACCACAGTTGAATAATACCCTGTCAAATCAAAAGAAATTATACAAAGCAAACGGATCATAAGTTTATTCGTGTAAAATAAATTATCAGACAAGAGAATATGAGTCGGATCTTTAGGGCCGCTATTTGTCATAACGCAACGCTAAGAACCATCGCACGTAAATGGCGTGCTCACTTAGACTTCTGGGATACAAAATGGTGGTCAAAGCTTACGTTGAAGAAGTTCGAAGTGTATCGGAGCTTGTTTTTCAGGTTTTTTGGTGTTTTTCAAGAATTTTCTCTCTTGTATAAAAAATTTGGCTACTACTTTCATGCTTCATGGAGTTTTGCAGGTAAAAATAGTTTTAATTTTGTTTTCCTTTTCAAGGAAGTCAAAGAGCTTAATTCGATCAGGTCTTTCCATTGATCATTCGCAAGGCTGAAAATTATAAATAAAGGTGTTTGAAAGTTAGAGAGGGGCTTCTCAAATCAGTTGGAAGGAAAAGCAGAAATTCCTGAGGGGGGTTTGAATGATTACGGAATTCCGAAGGCATGGGGGGATAAAACGTTTCGGAATTCCGAGGGCAAGGGGGGATTGAACATTTTGGAATTTCCTAAGGCAAGGGGGGGTCTTGATGAAGATGCCGCCCGTGGTAGGGTATGGATATTTTCTGGAATCACCCAATGATGGGGGTGCTTGTTGACCTTTTAGGGGTCAAAATTTGTATATTGGTACCACTTAGGGTACTAAAATCTAAAATGACTACCGTTAGAATTATCACGGCACCTTTTAGGATAGGAGCCGAAAAAAAATATGACAGTATATTACTTGTGTTGTTTTTGAATTGGTACCTCTTAGGGGTAAAAATTATTTTTAGCCGCGCCCATCAAACAAGATTCTAGTACTTTTAAGGGTGTTTGTCGAGAATTTCCGACGATCACCCCCATGCTGCACCCCCACCCCCCTCAAAACCATCCTCTCCCTCCCTCCCCCCAGGATGGAGTCTGGATCTATTAACCAATTTACACATACTATAACCTCTGTAGGATTGTGACTATGAACTTTTAATAACAAGGATTTTATTGATGTTACAGATGACCTGAATTTGCCAGCAGTTCCACCAATAGAAATAAGTGTTCCACTCAACTACCCATTCTCCAGTCCTGAGTGCAAGACTGCCAATTACAGTATGTTTTTTTTTTTTTGCATTTTGATTTAATATTAATGGTAAACAAGACCTATGTGGGGAGCATATAAACGAACTATCACTCCCTACCCCCTCAGTCAGCAGCTTGGTATTCTCCCCAGGTCTCAAGATGGTGCCCATTTGAACTTGGTAATCAAACTTAACAATTATTCAAAAAATATGAGGAATGCAAAAAATCTTGTTGCCGTGGGGTAAGCAAACAGTTGCTCTTGTAGCGACATCCTTATAAATTATGATAACTCTCATTATCATGTAAAATCTTTCAAAATAATTTTAAAGGATTGCAGTTTTAGTCATGAAACAGTCAAACATCACAAATTTTCCAGACAGTTATGAGTTAAAACAGCATTCCTTTATCGTGATCAATAATTGATTGTAAATGATAATTTTCCTGCTGCAGACGCCAATCCGTTTCTACAGAAAGTTCAGCGGCAGTTGTCTTCCAGACTTCAGCGCATGCCTGAGATGTACTCAGTTACTTCGGTGCTAGATGCCTGGGTAGGTAGTATAGCTATGTTGTTGGTGCTCATAACCATTATATTTACTTAAGTTTGAATTTAAAGTGCCACTACGACGAAAATTTTTGTTTTTCTTTTCCGCTTTTTTTAACGCAAATGTATCCAATAGGTTTAGAAAAATGCGAATTGCTATAAATTAGATTGATATAATTATTGTTACACAGCCCAGAAATAGCTGGCTGAAAACCCACGAAAATCACGTAAAATCCGTCCGTTATTACTCTGTTCATAAATCTGAGCCCATGTTCTACTGGTTTGCGATCTGGTACATGTGACTTGATTTGTGACATCAATGACTCAACGCGGCTCCCTCCAGGTCACAGACAACAAAGCCAAATGGCACATGTTGAGTCATTGACATCACAAAATCTTTAGGCCAACTTGATCCAACTCTCAGGGTTCAGTCCCGGTCATTTTTAAATTGAGTAATGGTGGTAAGCCGAATTCGAAATGTAAAGTTAAAATAATGGCACTCCTGTACTATGGTACTCCTTTGACTTACGGTAAGTAATGAATACCTATATTTTCAAAAATATGAAGAGAACAGAAAATGTTTATTTTTTATCATAGTGGCACTTTAAAGAGTTTTTCCCAAGTCCATATAAAACTTATGGCAAAGAAAAGCACTCTAGTTTGTGGACGAAAGGCCAAAGTTACTCAGCAGTGGATCAATATAATTGGAATGGATTATTCATTTTTCAATGAAATCTAGTTCATAGTTCATGTATTTCTAATTTAATGTTTAACAACAACAACAACAACAATTACAACAACTTTAGACAAGAATAAAGGCCATGAGATTATATATATATATTTAAACTATGAAATTAAAATTACGGACAAGATAGGAGTTTTAAGCTGGGTAAAGATTGACTTTCACGGTATATACAATTCAGAAAATCAAAATGCAAGCATTCAATATAATATTATTTATTATACACTTATCAATACTCAAATTTGCTTTCACAGGAATCAAGCATCCGGCAAGCATGTATTGCGGAGGTTGCAGTAAACTAAACACAACTTAATATAATTCTGATAGTGCTTGTAGCTGTAAAGATTTATTTTATTAGAAAAAGCGAGATATTTATTTAAAGTAATTTTTAAAACTAGTGTTCCAAAAAGGTAAAATGTGATCTGAGTGCAGTTTTTCTTCTGTAACTATGGGCAATCACCTGGAATCACCTAGATGTTTAAAAAGGAGCCTAGTAATAATATTTGCCTATGTGAGGCCGAATTGATAGAAAGTAAGTAAATGGAGGCATTTTCTAACCTGTGACGTTGATTTAAGACAAGAAGTCACACCTTATCTCCCTCCCTCCCCCTCCCCCCCCCCCCCTCTGAAATTAAAAATGTCCCCTACAACCTTTGCTGAAGGGACAAATTGGCCTCCACTCATCAAATCCTGGCTCAAACCCTGCATTAGACCAAAGCTGATGATAACTTTGTGTCTAAGTCATCTACATGTAGAAGAGGGAAAAACCCTCCACTAATAGGGGACACCTAACTACACTAAAAAAATACAACAAAGCCCACACTGGAGGGAATAATCCAGATTAAATGCACAGTCATATTTTTTTCATTATTTGCCCAGGTCAGGGGGGGGGAGGGGGGCTCCCATAAAAAATGACGGGGGCGCTCATCAAAATTTTTGAAAACCACCCTAAAAACTACAGTAAAAAGTAAAAAGTGATTGTATTCATGGCCTCAGTTCGATCTTTGCACTGAGCAAAAGAACTTGTGGATAATTTTGAAAACTCATTATTGTTATTTTTCAATTGTAGTTCTTTCCACCAAAAAGGAAAAAAATATCTTAGATCCCGGGGGGGGGGGGGGGGGGGAGGTACTTGGGTCAACTTTTGCTGGGTATGTGCCGCTGGCCTCTCAGAGCCCCTACCCCATTATAGTCTATTTTGTGGCCAATTATAGACCCCGGCCTGGCGCACGCTACTGGTGTACACGAGCGTAACACCGTGCTTATGCACCAATTCACGTTCTGTGAAAGGCACGGATTTCACGCAAAAGCACACGAGAAAAAAAAAACATAAAAGGCACAAGTTAGGCACAGACTAGGCACAGGTTCGGCACGCTTTACAGAATGCTTAGGCACAGTTTAGGCAAAGCTTAGGCACAGTTTACGCCCATTTAGGCACGTAGTATGTAGGCACGTAGTATGCCCCAGTATGTTTTTAAATATATAGGCAATAATATTTCCAAGCTTCAGTCCAATTGATTCAGAGGAACATCTCGAAAAGAACCGTTGAAGTTCGAGTACGAAAGCAGCGACCTCGGGATGAAAATCCAGTACAACGAGTGTGACATCGCATGTTTATTTCACACGAGCGCTCGGTGACAAATTCCTCTACAAATTCCTCTACTTCAAAAGTCTTTTTGTTTTTTAACATAAGAAACGGAGCTAAAACCAAATCGATTTTGAAAATTTTCGACCAGGCTGTTTTTGTAGGTACGTAATATTAGGTTACCTTGCTGCAAATTGCTATAAATTTGTTATTTTTCGATCATTTAAAGTCATTCTTAAAATACATAATGCTCATTAGCTGTTAACTATAATTACAAAAGAAAAAATGCCTACATATTATCAAAGCGGAGAAATTATGAATTGTGCCACGTTTGACTGTAAATGTTACGCGTAGTGTCCAAAATGGCCTCATTTTTGGTGACTATTGTAAAATTTTCTTTTATTCAACCCTATATGCAAAACTAAAATTGTTCACAGGGAAGACATTAATGAACTTTAGTTTTTTTACCAAATCTCAACCTAAACTAAATTTCAATAATTTCAGAAGAGCTAAATTAAGTGTGAATTTTAGCCATGTACACCAGTAGCGTGCGCCAGGCCCTTGGCCCAATATTAATTTAGCCAGAGCCCAACTTCATTGGCCCAATATTAATGCAGCGAGAGACCTACATCATTGGCCCAATATTAATGTGGCCGAAGCCCAACTTCATTGGCCCAATATTCAGGTAGGCAAAGCCCTACATCATTGGCCCAATATTAATGTAGCCAGAGCCCAACTTCATTGGCCCAGTATTAATGTAGCAGAGCCCAGCTTCATTGCCCCAATATTAATGTAGCCAGAGCCCTACATCATTGGCCCAATATTAATATAGCCAGAGCCCAACTTCATTGGCCCAATGTTAATGCAGCGAGAGGCCTACCTCATTGGCCCAATATTAATGAAGCCAGAGCCCAACATCATTTACCCAATATTAATGCAGCGACAGGCCTACATCATTGGCTCAATATTAATGTAGCCAGAGCCCTACATCATTGGCCCAATATTAATGTAGCCAGAGCCCTACATCATTGGCCCAATATTAATATAGCCAGAGCTCAACTTCATTGGCCCAATATTAATGCAGCCAGAGCCCTTCATCATTGGCCCAATATTAATATAGCCAGAGCGCAACTTCATTGGCCCAATATTAATGTAGCCAGAGCCCTACATCATTGGCCTAATATTAATGCAGCCAGAGCCCTACATCATTGGCCCAATATCAATATAGCCAGAGCGCAACGTCATTGGCCCAATATTAATGTAGCCAGAGCCCTACATCATTGGCCCAATATTAATATAGCCAGAGCCCAACTTCATTGACCCAATATTAATGTAGCCAGAGCCCAACATCATTAGCCCAATATTGATATAGCCAGAGCGCAACTTCATTGGCCCAATATCAATGCAGCGAGAGGCCTACATCACTGGCCCAATATTAATGTAGCCAGAGCCCTACATCATTGGCCCAATATTTATGCAGCCAGAGCCCTACATCATTGGTCCAATATTAATGTAGCCAGAGTCCAGCTTCATTGGCCCAATATTCGGGTAGCCAGAGCTCTACTTCATTGGCCCAATATTAATGTAGCCAGAGCCTTACATCGTTGGCCCAATATTAATGCAGCCAGAACCCTACAGCATTGGGCCTGGCGCACGCTACTTGTGTACACGAGCGTAACACCGTGCTTAACACCAATTCACGTTCTGTGAAAGGCACGGATTTCACGCAAAAGCACACGAGAAAAAAAAGAACATAAAAGGCACAGACTAGGCACAGGTTCGGCACGTTTTACAGAATGCTTAGGCACAGTTTACGCCCATTTAGGCACGTTTTTCGGAAACGTTATATTTAACTCGTCCGAAGGCAAGCCGTACGAAAATTCTCGGCGAGTGACCAACCAGATTCAGTCCGTAAAAAATATGGTTATCAGCGAGAATCGAAAGTGACAAGTCATAGTAATAATTCGGCTGACACGAGCAAGACAAACAAACGAGAATTGAGCGAGAACAGCAAGACATAATAATAAAACATGATAAATGTGACCTTCCACGGGAAAACGTACACTAAACAGTTATCTGTTAAACGGCTTAAAATCGTTTGATCGCAGTTCGGAAACTGCGTTAAAATGGTTTAGGAAAGCATTAGAAGCGTTGGAAAAACCGTTCGAATTTTCATCCATGCCGTTTGAAGCGTTTATAAAAAAAGCGTACAAAACTTTTTTCCAGGCCTTTGACGCGTTGAAAGCGTTAGGAAAGTCGTTCAAATTATTCGTTCGGTCCACAGACTTTAATTCTTTACAAAAGTCGTTTGAACAACACATTTAAACAGCAGTTTTAAGGCTTATACCTTCTCTGTAGTTTGAGTTGACTTCTTCGTTCTTTGTTCTCGTGAATATTCGACAAAATATCGCCGACATTTCGAGAGTACTTTCGCATCGTTCTCATGATAACTCGCACACGAAAATTCGCAAAAAGCAAATTAAAAAAAGAAGCGAATTTTTAGAAATTTCGCTGAAACGAAACGAAACACCGGTGAACTTTCCTGCCGAAAATACAAAGTGTTGCAGCGCCAGTTCGCTTAAACAAAGATTGTTTGGTATAAAATGCGTCGTGAACTTAAATATTTGAAGAAAACGTGATATAAATCTATCTTTCTGTTTTAACAATTCGAAATTAGCGTTGTTTTCCGCTTTGTAATCATTGTTACTCAACTGGTGCACTGATTCTTTTTGGAGACAGATCCTTTTGTCAATAGACCCTTTTGTCACAGATGTTTTTGTCAATAAACACGCAAATCTCTCCGCGCTGAAATGTGATCTGCACAGTTTTGGTTATGCTAATTTATTGCTGAAATTTGACCAACTTGTGAAAACACCAGACAGCTCATCCGATGAATAAAATGACCCATTCCGTTTTATAAATCCAAATCGAATGATAAAACTCCAAAACGTCAATTTGTTCGAACAACTTTTTGAATGTCTGGCAGTATTTATCCAAAGCCGATGACCGAATGGTCAGAAACTACATCTGTATTAAATACAAGTACTATTCTACATCTCCAAACGGCTGGGAAAGCGGCAGTGCGGGAAGAATATAAGTAAACACGATTACTGATTTCCCGCCGTCGCTTTCACTTGGAGAAAAAATAATTCGTTGCATGAGAACAATCTTGCAATTTATCGTCATAACAATGTGTGACCAAAAAGCGCTGTGACACGAGCAAGATGAAAATAATGTTTCCCGGGAATATTTACATAACGCCGTTCAAAGGCACAATTTAGGCCCGAATTAACCCTATTCAGACGGGGGGGGGGGGGGGGGGGGGGCGCTTTTCGAACCCCCCTCCAGTAAAATTGTGATAACTCTTACACCGAAATAGCTATGAGGCTGAAATTTTCTGACTTTTTACTTGGGCGTAGCGACCAAGTATTAAAATGCAGTTTGGTCGTCCACAAATGTGCAGTATTGCGCAACTCTGGGGATGGCGGGATTGTTCAAACCTTCACCGCTGTCACACGTCCGAGGCGTTTTTCGTTTTATTTGGTGGGATTCATTTAGTATTTAGTGGAAAAGTGTGCAAGGATGTATAAAATAATTAGTTTATGTAACTATCTTTTCATCTTTCCGGCTCAAAAACTGATCAAAACGCTTCGTGCCTGAGCAAAATTGTGTTGGCAAATGGCGCCGACAGTTCTGCGGTTCATAGTTTTCAAACGCTTAGATCTTTTTTAGTAAACTTTCAAAACGTTTAGTGAGTTGACAGTGTATTGTTAATATATGAAACTTTTAATAAACAGTGAAAATGACAAGCTTAACTTTGAAGTACTTTGATTAACTTTTGCAAATTTCTCTCGTTTGACCGCAGTGGAGTACACCTGTTGATGCGAGGCGAACGTCACAAAGTGCGAGTTGTGTTTTGTCTGTTGCATCTCAATATGCGTAAGGAAATTACTCAAGAAGACACTGCGAAAGTATTTGGCACTCGCGATTTAATTCTACGATACCTTCATGACGGAAACCCGCTAAAACATGTTTAAACGAACATGAAGAAGATAATTTAGACGAATACATACATAGCGCTTATTTAATAAGAAGTGAACAGTGGACAGCGACGGAAGAAATATAATTGTGGTAGGAATCCCAATTAATTTCACTTCTTTCGGTTGTTTGCTTTTCAATAATTTTGATTTCGTAAAGTTGAAGGAACCGAACAGCCAACTGAAACTTAGGGTGCAAAAATTCACCGCCGAGAGAAGATGTAAACAATGCACGCGGTGTCTTGCGAGACGTTTCTTGCGAGTTTTGCTTCCGCTAGCTAGTTAGTTTCTCGGGCGACAATAACCTTAAAGCGATCAGTTTCAGTTTCATTTAATTTTCTTTTCTGTGTTTCGGATACAGAGGAATAAAAACTGGATATATTTTCGTGTGTCTGCCCTCTGATTGCGAGATGTTTTATGAAACAGCTGCGTTATGCGTTACTGGAAAGGTTTCAAATTACTTTCACATTATGCAAATTGAAATAATTTTTACCTCAACTGAAAAAGTATATTTCAAAGGGCTAAATTTGTTTCTCTCCTCCTAAATTATCACTTCTGTCGTTAACTTTGATTAAATTTATAAGTTTCATTCAAACTTTATTATAATAACGGCGGGAATACTTCCAGCAAAACTTTCAATTGGAAAAGTTGTTTTGACCTCGGGTCCGGACCAGGCAATTACATCATGGCTTCGAAAAGCCACTTTGCGGCTACATTTGCATTCACTTCAAAAGTGTCGGAAACACAGACCAGCTAGTTACAAGATTTAGCTAAAATTAACCAATAACAACCATCGGGAAACTCTGACATACGGCCTTTTTTTTTCAACGGTAAGTACAAAGTAGGCATCGATTTGTATTTTTCAGTATATACTCGTCTTTTGACACAGTGGACACGCTACTTTAATAATTTGCAATTGCGTGCGATCTCGCACGCTAAGCGTACTGTGTCTTCTTGTTTTGGACGGTTAACGCGCTTCTTTGTTAGACTGCTCATACTATCCGAATACTCCCTATCATCAAACCGTGAAATAACGTGCATGCAGATTCCCAAGACAATTATTCTCCAATGTGCTTAATACATGTCAACGACGCCCAAGTATACGCTCCCACAGCGTCTTGTCCTAGAATTTATCTAGGGACATTTTGGTATCCATAACATGTCAGCGTGATTAAGCATGTTGCCATGGCAACCGGTTTTTGACACAGGTTTTCAAAATATTAAAATATGGTGAATTTTTTATTTTAAGATCTTGTTCTTTGACTTATAGTGCATTTTCTTGTTAGAATAGTTTTTTCTTGGGACTAGTTCTTGAAAGACATCAAAAATTTTTAACATCAAATATTTGGGGGGGAGGGGTAGGTAAATTTTTGCTCTCTTTTACGTATAGACAAAAAAATTGTACTATTTATTAAATAACGCTTCTAAGTTCATTGTTTGGATAACAGACATTAGTTTGATACGTGTTTTATACATTCTGATCCTTCTCTCTTTTAGATATTTTTTAAATTTTAATTTAAACAAAAAAAGGGAAATCCAAGATGGCGGATCCAAGATGGCGGATCCAAGATGGCGGACAATAATTTCAAAATTATAGTTTTATCGCCTTTTTTTGCTTTTTCTCGCCTTACAAGTGTGTCCTTGTTTGTATTTATTATGTTTTAATATTAAAGAGATGATTTTACAGCAATATTTGATATTTTAAGTATCTGGATGGAAAAATATCAAAGAAACGTCGGAAAAACAAAAATGACGTCATTGTGACGTCATAATTGGGTGTGGCAGGACAAAACTGGGTGTGAGGTTTCCTTGTGTGGAGGTGAACATTGTGTAAAAATTTCATGGTCCTAGCCTTACTGGTTCCAGAGATATGAAGGGGGGGGGGTCCGAGGAGCCCCCCCCCCCCCCTCAGTCACAGATTGCCTAAAAAAGCCCAGTCTGAATAGGGTTAAGGCACAATTTAGGCACTGCTTAGGCACAGCTTAGGCATGAAAAAAAGCTAGACATGCCCACTTCATGCACAACTTGGGCACACTTTATGCACAACTTGTTCGTGCCAAGGCACACTGTAGAATCCGTATTTCGATCCAACGTACAACGAAACGTATTTTTATGTAAAATAAACGCTGTCTAACCGTGAAAATTGGATTGTAGTTTGAGTATGGATTTTCCAAATTGAAAATTTTTACCCCAGGAAATAAGCTGAACTTATGAGCACTTCAAAAGTCTTTTTGTTTTTTAACATAAGAAACGGAGCTAAAACCAAATCAATTTTGAAAATTTTCGACCAGGCTGTTTTTGTAGGTTACCTTGCTGCAAATTGCTATAAATTTGTTATTTTTCGATCATTTAAAGTCATTCTTAAAATACATAATGCTCATTAGCTGTTAACTATAATTACAAAAGAAAAAATGCCTACATATTATCAAAGCGGAGAAATTATGAATTGTGCCACGTTTGACTGTAAATGTTACGCGTAGTGTCCAAAATGGCCTCATTTTTGGTGACTATTGTAAAATTTTCTTTTATTCAACCCTATATGCAAAACTAAAATTGTTCACAGGGAAGACATTAATGAACTTTAGTTTTTTTACCAAATCTCAACCTAAACTAAATTTCAATAATTTCAGAAGAGCTAAATTAAGTGTGAATTTTAGCCATGTACACCAGTAGCGTGCGCCAGGCCCTTGGCCCAATATTAATTTAGCCAGAGCCCAACTTCATTGGCCCAATATTAATGCAGCGAGAGACCTACATCATTGGCCCAATATTAATGTGGCCGAAGCCCAACTTCATTGGCCCAATATTCAGGTAGGCAAAGCCCTACATCATTGGCCCAATATTAATGTAGCCAGAGCCCAACTTCATTGGCCCAGTATTAATGTAGCAGAGCCCAGCTTCATTGCCCCAATATTAATGTAGCCAGAGCCCTACATCATTGGCCCAATATTAATATAGCCAGAGCCCAACTTCATTGGCCCAATGTTAATGCAGCGAGAGGCCTACCTCATTGGCCCAATATTAATGAAGCCAGAGCCCAACATCATTTACCCAATATTAATGCAGCGACAGGCCTACATCATTGGCTCAATATTAATGTAGCCAGAGCCCTACATCATTGGCCCAATATTAATGTAGCCAGAGCCCTACATCATTGGCCCAATATTAATATAGCCAGAGCTCAACTTCATTGGCCCAATATTAATGCAGCCAGAGCCCTTCATCATTGGCCCAATATTAATATAGCCAGAGCGCAACTTCATTGGCCCAATATTAATGTAGCCAGAGCCCTACATCATTGGCCTAATATTAATGCAGCCAGAGCCCTACATCATTGGCCCAATATCAATATAGCCAGAGCGCAACGTCATTGGCCCAATATTAATGTAGCCAGAGCCCTACATCATTGGCCCAATATTAATATAGCCAGAGCCCAACTTCATTGACCCAATATTAATGTAGCCAGAGCCCAACATCATTAGCCCAATATTGATATAGCCAGAGCGCAACTTCATTGGCCCAATATCAATGCAGCGAGAGGCCTACATCACTGGCCCAATATTAATGTAGCCAGAGCCCTACATCATTGGCCCAATATTTATGCAGCCAGAGCCCTACATCATTGGTCCAATATTAATGTAGCCAGAGTCCAGCTTCATTGGCCCAATATTCGGGTAGCCAGAGCTCTACTTCATTGGCCCAATATTAATGTAGCCAGAGCCTTACATCGTTGGCCCAATATTAATGCAGCCAGAACCCTACAGCATTGGGCCTGGCGCACGCTACTTGTGTACACGAGCG
The DNA here is from genome assembly GCA_022457155.1 of Cladopsammia gracilis. NCBI lineage: Eukaryota > Metazoa > Cnidaria > Anthozoa > Scleractinia > Dendrophylliidae > Cladopsammia > Cladopsammia gracilis. The sequence goes on from JAJGOT010000291.1 coordinate 810,390, forward strand.
TAACACCGTGCTTAACACCAATTCACGTTCTGTGAAAGGCACGGATTTCACGCAAAAGCACACGAGAAAAAAAAGAACATAAAAGGCACAGACTAGGCACAGGTTCGGCACGTTTTACAGAATGCTTAGGCACAGTTTACGCCCATTTAGGCACGTTTTTCGGAAACGTTATATTTAACTCGTCCGAAGGCAAGCCGTACGAAAATTCTCGGCGAGTGACCAACCAGATTCAGTCCGTAAAAAATATGGTTATCAGCGAGAATCGAAAGTGACAAGTCATAGTAATAATTCGGCTGACACGAGCAAGACAAACAAACGAGAATTGAGCGAGAACAGCAAGACATAATAATAAAACATGATAAATGTGACCTTCCACGGGAAAACGTACACTAAACAGTTATCTGTTAAACGGCTTAAAATCGTTTGATCGCAGTTCGGAAACTGCGTTAAAATGGTTTAGGAAAGCATTAGAAGCGTTGGAAAAACCGTTCGAATTTTCATCCATGCCGTTTGAAGCGTTTATAAAAAAAGCGTACAAAACTTTTTTCCAGGCCTTTGACGCGTTGAAAGCGTTAGGAAAGTCGTTCAAATTATTCGTTCGGTCCACAGACTTTAATTCTTTACAAAAGTCGTTTGAACAACACATTTAAACAGCAGTTTTAAGGCTTATACCTTCTCTGTAGTTTGAGTTGACTTCTTCGTTCTTTGTTCTCGTGAATATTCGACAAAATATCGCCGACATTTCGAGAGTACTTTCGCATCGTTCTCATGATAACTCGCACACGAAAATTCGCAAAAAGCAAATTAAAAAAAGAAGCGAATTTTTAGAAATTTCGCTGAAACGAAACGAAACACCGGTGAACTTTCCTGCCGAAAATACAAAGTGTTGCAGCGCCAGTTCGCTTAAACAAAGATTGTTTGGTATAAAATGCGTCGTGAACTTAAATATTTGAAGAAAACGTGATATAAATCTATCTTTCTGTTTTAACAATTCGAAATTAGCGTTGTTTTCCGCTTTGTAATCATTGTTACTCAACTGGTGCACTGATTCTTTTTGGAGACAGATCCTTTTGTCAATAGACCCTTTTGTCACAGATGTTTTTGTCAATAAACACGCAAATCTCTCCGCGCTGAAATGTGATCTGCACAGTTTTGGTTATGCTAATTTATTGCTGAAATTTGACCAACTTGTGAAAACACCAGACAGCTCATCCGATGAATAAAATGACCCATTCCGTTTTATAAATCCAAATCGAATGATAAAACTCCAAAACGTCAATTTGTTCGAACAACTTTTTGAATGTCTGGCAGTATTTATCCAAAGCCGATGACCGAATGGTCAGAAACTACATCTGTATTAAATACAAGTACTATTCTACATCTCCAAACGGCTGGGGAAAGCGGCAGTGCGGGAAGAATATAAGTAAACACGATTACTGATTTCCCGCCGTCGCTTTCACTTGGAGAAAAAATAATTCGTTGCATGAGAACAATCTTGCAATTTATCGTCATAACAATGTGTGACCAAAAAGCGCTGTGACACGAGCAAGATGAAAATAATGTTTCCCGGGAATATTTACATAACGCCGTTCAAAGGCACAATTTAGGCCCGAATTAACCCTATTCAGACGGGGGGGGGGGGGGGGGGGGGGGGCGCTTTTCGAACCCCCCTCCAGTAAAATTGTGATAACTCTTACACCGAAATAGCTATGAGGCTGAAATTTTCTGACTTTTCCTAGAATTTATCTAGGGACATTTTGGTATCCATAACATGTCAGCGTGATTAAGCATGTTGCCATGGCAACCGGTTTTTGACACAGGTTTTCAAAATATTAAAATATGGTGAATTTTTTATTTTAAGATCTTGTTCTTTGACTTATAGTGCATTTTCTTGTTAGAATAGTTTTTTCTTGGGACTAGTTCTTGAAAGACATCAAAAATTTTTAACATCAAATATTTGGGGGGGAGGGGTAGGTAAATTTTTGCTCTCTTTTACGTATAGACAAAAAAATTGTACTATTTATTAAATAACGCTTCTAAGTTCATTGTTTGGATAACAGACATTAGTTTGATACGTGTTTTATACATTCTGATCCTTCTCTCTTTTAGATATTTTTTAAATTTTAATTTAAACAAAAAAAGGGAAATCCAAGATGGCGGATCCAAGATGGCGGACAATAATTTCAAAATTATAGTTTTATCGCCTTTTTTTGCTTTTTCTCGCCTTACAAGTGTGTCCTTGTTTGTATTTATTATGTTTTAATATTAAAGAGATGATTTTACAGCAATATTTGATATTTTAAGTATCTGGATGGAAAAATATCAAAGAAACGTCGGAAAAACAAAAATGACGTCATTGTGACGTCATAATTGGGTGTGGCAGGACAAAACTGGGTGTGAGGTTTCCTTGTGTGGAGGTGAACATTGTGTAAAAATTTCATGGTCCTAGCCTTACTGGTTCCAGAGATATGAAGGGGGGGGGTCCGAGGAGCCCCCCCCCCCCCCCCCTCAGTCACAGATTGCCTAAAAAAGCCCAGTCTGAATAGGGTTAAGGCACAATTTAGGCACTGCTTAGGCACAGCTTAGGCATGAAAAAAAGCTAGACATGCCCACTTCATGCACAACTTGGGCACACTTTATGCACAACTTGTTCGTGCCAAGGCACACTGTAGAATCCGTATTTCGATCCAACGTACAACGAAACGTATTTTTATGTAAAATAAACGCTGTCTAACCGTGAAAATTGGATTGTAGTTTGAGTATGGATTTTCCAAATTGAAAATTTTTACCCCAGGAAATAAGCTGAACTTATGAGCACTTCAAAAGTCTTTTTGTTTTTTAACATAAGAAACGGAGCTAAAACCAAATCAATTTTGAAAATTTTCGACCAGGCTGTTTTTGTAGGTTACCTTGCTGCAAATTGCTATAAATTTGTTATTTTTCGATCATTTAAAGTCATTCTTAAAATACATAATGCTCATTAGCTATTAACTTTAATTGCAAAAGAAAAAAATGCCTACGTATCATTAAAGCGGAGAAATTATGAATTGTGCCAGGTTAGACTGTAAATGTTACGCGTAGTGTCCAAAATGGCCTCATTTTTGGTGACTATTGTAAAATTTTCTGTTTTATTCAACCCTATATACAAAACTAAAATTGTTCGCAGGGAAGACATTAATGAACTTTAGTTTTTTTTACCAAATCTCAACCTAAACTGAATTTTAATAATTTCAGAAGAGCTAAATTAAGTGTGAATTTTAGCCATGTACACCAGTAGCGTGCACCAGGCCCCCCATCTTAGTCACTTTTGAGTAAATGTAAATTTCGCAATCCCAACTTAGTCACTTTCTGTTTAGCCATCTACCTTGAGTTCGGAACACTTTTATCTAGGTCATCTTCAAATGAGTTGACACATTTATTAAATGTAGGAGACTTTACTCTTCACCTACAAACCTTCTGGTACATTTGTTAGCTGAAAACAATTTGCGACCCCATTCTAGTAACTCTATTGAAAATGTAGTAACTCTATTGAAAATGCAACCCCATTATAGTCAATCCAGTCGTGAAAATGCGACCCCATCCAGCGGCACATCCCCATTAGCCTATTACTAGGAAGTACCCCCCCCCCCCCCGGTCTCAGATACTCATGTTCTTAAAGTTAATGGTCGCAATAGAATTGTGATATCCGTTATATCTTTTTCACAGGTAAAGTCAGTGTTTTATAGTTTCAAAACAGTAATTTATTTAAACAAGTTGTAAGTTTTGAGAAATGGTCAAAGGAATCAGTATTTTTGTTGGCTTAATGCTCATACGTGCATGTTACATACTGCATTTTTTCAATTAAATGCCAGGTGCTAATAAACAATATGATAACATTTAACACCTGGACCATTTATATTTGACACCTGGACGCATTTATATTTCTTTCATTTGAAAACATTTTCACTGTTAATTGACAGCTGCCTCAGAGCAGTCAAATTCAAATTGTAGGCTAAAACGTTTCAGGCATAAGGAAAACGAGCGAACAAGCAGGGGAAATGAGAGGAGACCTTTCTCCCTCCGTCAGCACTCACAGTATTTTTCTTTTTGTGTGCTGCTGGGGGGGGGGGGAATACTTCTGATTTAAAATGATGGGGATGTGCGAAGGATTTGTTTGGGTTTGAATTTTCAATTCCAGGATTTTTTGGGGGTAAAGAACATTTTGGCAAGTATTTTTTGAGTGAGTTAGGGATTTTTTTGGGCATTCAAAACAATATGAAGATTCGTGGTCAAGAATTGTTGTTGTGCGCAGTGCCTGTATAGTGCTACAAATGTTGTACAACCAAACTTGTTACATCATTCAATCCCTTCTGATGGGTATTTAATTCAGCATGGGATTTTTTGGGGTTTAATTTCAGTTCAATGATTTTATCAGGTTTTGCTGGAAGCCCTTGGGATTTTTTTTGGAATTGATGTTTGCCCCCACTCGCACATCCCTGTCACTTTAAATCGAGAGTTCCCCCGGGGCTTCTGTCTATCCTTTGTTCCCCAATATCTGAATGCCCAGGGGCCGGATTCACGAAGCCCTCCTAAATTAAGACATCCTAAGTAGTTTCTTAACAATAGGCTATTGTTGGAATGACAATAGACTATTGTTAAGAAACAATACTTAGGATATGTCTTAACTTAGGAGGGCTTCATGAATCCAGCCCCGGAACATGCTAAATTTACAGGAATGTGCCCAGTAATTGGTAAATTTGATTTAAAAGTCGGTACAAAGCTTGCATGTAATCTTGCTTTGAACAACCCAGCCCAGAGATGTTTAACTGAAAATATGTGGTATTGTTATGACTGAATATATTATTACCTGCTTAAAGGTATTTGTTATTAAAATTAACTAGAACTCTTGTAGTAAGCAAACCTGTATTAGGTGGATATCTTATTAAGAAAATTAATGTACATGTATTTCGCCGACTTCTGATGGTTCCAGGAAATATCAATACTCCTCCCATGGAAGGTCATTGGAAATTTCAAGGGGGGGGGGGGGGGGTCTCTAAAGCTAAACTACGAAAGTATGAGACTATACAACTCGACTTTCAATTGGGGTGGGATGGATATTTTCTGGCACAACACCTTCAGTTGATATTTTTGTTTACATCTAGTGGAAGAGAGCACTTTTTGTACAGCCACAAACTGTACAGTCTGTTAAACAGACATGCATTTTTATATCCAAATTGAAATTGATGTCCAAAATAATCCAATATGGATGTTTTAAATTTCTATATTCCATGGTTGTTACTTAAAATCTGTCAATGTTTAACTAGTACTTGGATCTTAGAGCTGCAAAATGGCTGACCTTGTGCAGCCACAATTCGTTTTAGTTCCACTTAATACAGGTTTGACTGTTGTTGGTTGCATTCCCAGAATAAAAAAGATCATACTGTAATTTGTTATTTACATGAAATTTGTCAATAATGTTGATTGTTAGATAAATTGGTCTTAAATTGCTTTAAATAAATTTGATAGCATAAAGAATACAATTTGTAAAATGTTTAATAGTAATCTGGTCATTAATGCATTACAGTCGAACCCCGCTATTTCAAAGTCCCAGGGGAAATGAAAAAAGTTTGAAATAGCGGGGTTTCAAAATAACCAGGGGTAGCGTAAAATTCTTAAACAATGAATCATTTTTAATGAAATACAGTATGCAGAGACATTAATTAAATAACAATGATTATAATTATGTCAGATAAATCAGCAGATGCTGTTGCCACGAAAAATCTTTGAATGTTCTGTTGTTTTGTTATTGAATACCTAATGTCTGATCCGCAACAGCTGGAATTTCTTAGCGGTAATGGGACACTGCACGTAAATCAAGCATTGTCGAAGTCACCAACTACGTAATATGAGTTCAAATATAAAAAGGCAATAATTTTCCAGCTGTGCTCTGATGTATTCTGTTCTTGACAAGTTCGAAATAACAGGGTTAATTTTAGGTCTAAAGTATTCAGTTTGAAATAGAGGGGAGTTTGAAATAGCCGAGTTCGAAATAGCTGATAGTAAATGACTGAAAACAAGGGTAAATCCAAGGGAATTCGACCTGATTTCAAAATAACGGGGAATTTGAATTAACCAGGTTCGAAATAGCGGGGTTCGATTGTATTATAAAATTATGACCATTTTGATGAGCTTACATAAACATGGATATAGCTTCACCAAATATTTTGTACATGTGGGCTTTATAATCATAAGAAATTGAAAACTGGCCACTTTTGGCTCATAATGACGCAATAGTAAATGCCACTGAGTGCATTGTTGAGATATATAAGCATGTTGCAATAGACCATATTCATATTATTGAAATGGAACTAGCTTGCAATGGATGCTCATGTGGGGGAATATAATTTATTAAAAATTGAGCCCCACTGGTGCTGTATGTTCTGTAGTGTGAATTGTGCACCATACGAGCAAAAGCTATTTGACAAACAATTTGAGTGCATTATCTGGTGAGCAGATGTATTATTGCACTTCTCAAGTGTATTTTAAAATTTCCCAAGTACTTTTATAACTAAAAAAAAATGCAAAGTGGAAAGTTTACTATTTCCCTACTAAAATGGTGCATTATTTATACACGCTCATACTTGTGACATAGGCTGCATGCAACTCGATAGAGCATGCGCACATGTGATGTAAAGCACACGCTTTATTGATTGGGAGACATAATGAACTCGATCTGACCAATCATAATGTGCACATTTCTTTGAATATTTTATAACATGATGTCAACACTCAAAGAGACTGTTTGCACTGTCCAAGGGTTGTAACACCTCGGTTGTAACACCTCTGCTGTGATATCGACAAAACATCAAACATGAGGAAATACAGCTTTGGTTAACTTCAACTGTACATGCATGTCTAATCAGTAGGCTTATTTTTACATTTTATTTCCATGTTCAAATGAAGGGTTCTCAAGTTCATCATTGCACTCTTGTTGTGCTTTTACACTAAGTCTTTTTATGCTTTTATGATCTTGACTAAACAAGTCTGATTTGCGCACAAAAAAGCATGATAATATAAACTGAGACAAAAAATGATCAGACGTCATTCATGCTCGCGGTTTGTCCCACTGAGATGCCTGATTACTTCTTGTACTATGGAGGCAAAGTAACATTATAATTTTTTATATTATTCATATAACTTTAGTTAACAAGAAAAAATGCAAAGCCAGTTTGCTATATAGACCTATTACAAAATGATTCCTATTTCACACTGTTTCTCTCCATTTACTAGCTAACTTTACTTCCATGATTTTTTGAAGAGCTTGCTCACAGGATAATCTGGGTAAGAATATTTAATAAAATGGCAGTCGAGCCTGATGCATGGGGCAACTACTACTGTTGCTTAGAATCCACAACAATCCATTAAACATACAAAAGGTGTCAACACTAGCTCTAACATGTCAACATGTAACTGTTCACCATGTGTCCCTTTGTTATGCCTGCATGCAGAAATGATGAAACGTTGATAAAAAGTCTGGTAGCAAAGTTATACCAGATCAATAGCATAAAAATGGCATAAAAACAAAGAGATTGAGAAAGTTGTAAGAGCCTGATTATACTGATATCACAGTATTATTGGAAAGTCAATGAAAATTCCCATAGCTGACTGGCAGGAGAATCACCAAGTCTCCTTTTGCCTGGGTGTGGTAAGTCAAATGCACAAAGAATACCAGGGGTTGCCTGATGCACTGACCTTTTTCAAAAGCCACTCAGCATCCTGAAGAGTTCTGTCAATAATCTGCTGTATTCTTACAGGGTCAGTTTCATCACAATGACTTGCATAACCCTATAGGGGGATGTATAGGATGGGGGGAGGGGTTAGATTAATTGACCCAGTGTAGGCCTGGATCTCTCTCCTCCGCAGAGGCTCCAATCAGTAAAGAACAGTAAAATATAAAATGGGAGGTAAAGAGGTAAAAAGAGGTATAGAGGTATAGAGGTAAAAAGTAAAGCGCGCGGGGAACTCTGTTCCCCGCGCGCTTTACTTTTTACCTCTACCCAGCCTCCGCGCATTTTTTTGCCAAGCGTGGAGCGTGACAGCGAGGCCTCTGCGGAGGAGAGAGGGCCTGGATGACCAAGGGGATTTATGATTATTTCTGGCTGCTACCATCCCCCCCCCCCATCCCCAGCATACCCCGGGGATTTATGAGGCCCTATGTCCCGGGGATCATCCAAAGTAGTGCATCCAATCATGTAAACAATGTCGATATGTTCTGATTCATAGACTATCCACTAGAACTTTCATCCAGGCACTTCAGTGTATCAATGACTGCAAATTTTGCAGTGATACACTAATGTTGCATTTATATGTTATTAATTTTTGTTGTGTTCCCAGCGTTTCCTGAAGAAAAATGTTGTTACACATTCTGATCCATAGCAAGACTATCCACTAGAACTTCACCCAGGCAGCAACTTCGTTTTCAGTGATAGAAGTTAAATATACTTTTTATGTTTTTATTTTTTTCAACTTAAAATTTTTTGTTGGTTTTTCATTGCCCAGGGGTGAGGAATTTTTCATATGTGGTGGCCCTGAGCAGGGGCGGATCCTGGAATTTCTCAATGGGGGGGGGGGGGGGGGGGGGTCTGGGTGCATGTACCCTGGAAAATTTTTCCGATTTTACCCTGTAAAATGCCATTTACAGCATTCCCGAGATTCGAAAAGCATTGAAGTGAAACAACTACGTATAAAACAATTTTATTCTATTATTTTTATGAACCAAATGGGAGACACAGGTCTGATAGGGGGGATCCGGACCTCCCCCAACCCTCCCCCTGGATCCACCACTGCTGAGGCAGGTAATTTGTAGTCCCACGGGGAACAGCGCAGGCACGATGGTATTAACAACTGGAATTTATTGTCATGCATTCTAGTAGATCTCCCCTAGGATTACCGCTGATAAAGTGCATTTATTAAGTATATATAAAATGTTTTATTAGCTTATAATTAGAAAATAATGAATATCAAAACTTGTATTAAGTTGTTAATGTACACATCTTATGACATTTCCCATTAATGCCTCAACTTGAAACTTCCACTTCCGGGATATTAAAACGCCTCATATTGTCCTTGGATGAGAAATGAGAATGATTTTCTGACACCTACCTGTCTGACATGATGCTTGTAATGGCTTTGAGCCTCTCGAGGCAACTGTTTGATGCATCTAAGTAGATGCCTGTACAGTAAAAGGGGTGTCCTTATATTGTGCTGCATTACAAATACTTTTACTTGGAACCTGACTGGACTCGTCTGTTGTTCAAGTGGTGTGTACTTCATGTAAGCGCGCCTTCAAGCTATGCAACCTCCCGATTATTCCTCGAGCCTCACTTCACGGACAGTCGGTAAAATATGGACGTTCCAAAAGATGGCGATGTTGTGGTAGTGACGGGTGCAGCAGGGTTTTTAGGCCTTAAAGTGGTGGAGCTATTAAGCACAAGAGGTCAGAATATTCGGGAGATCAGAGGATTTGATATCTGTTCGCAGCAGCCTACTTACTTCCATCAGAGTCGTGGCAGTGATGGCAAAATCAAGCTTACATACATTCAAGGGGATATTCGCAATTATGAAGAGGTATATTGCAAAATGCGTGCAGTTGTGGCTGTGCCAGAATCTAACCAAATGCTCTTCGCTTCTTTTCACCTCAACATCAAATTATGTTGATTCACAGTTGGGGAAAACTATTCTTTTTAACGAGGGGTATCAAATTACTCCGAAGAGCATTCTCCCCCTCCCCTCCAAAACTAACATGCCTTACAAATCTTACATAAGATTAAAAAAAACTCTTGGTAGACCATGTATACACTAATAATAGCTGTATATACCTTAACCTATGTTACAGGGCTTGAAAAAAAGTAAACTTTAAACTTGCCCAAGCAAGTCTTGAGTTTTACAGTCTTTACTTGCTTGGACAAGTTTTTATAAATTGTTACTTTAGGTGATTCCCTGGTTTTGCACTGCGCATCCCTACTGCGCATAAACATTGCGACATCAGATTGAAAAAAATGGCGGCTTTTGTGAGGAAAGCCGGCCTTTCCCACGATAGAAAAGGACTCGGTGAGCGCTAGCGCAAAATCGAGCACGGTGACCCCCATTTTATACTGCATAAATTCAATCAGGACAGTGTTCCCAACGCAAATTTAAAAAGTGAGCAAAAATCTATGATCAGATTTTGCTTAGTTTATAGAAATCCTACGAAGAAAGCCATTTTGGGTAGAGGACCGCACACCAAGCAACCGTCTACTGTTCGAGTGTTCAGTAAATTTGAAGCTTTTTGGACACGTTTTCTATGATACAGACGATTATACATATGTATAAAGTCAACTTATACGCGAAATATCAATATGCAGTGGAAATATTGAGCATATTAGCTTCACGCGGTTATTGCCTGAAAATGCCTTTAAACACTGTATTCGTCAGCAGTATACCACTAAAACGAGCACGGTGACCCCTCATTTTTGTTGCAATTTTGGAACCTTCATGACTTGTTCAATATTTGTGCCAAGTTTCATTACAAATCTATGACAGATTCTTTTTCCAGGGAATTACCTTAAGGGACTGATCGTTTATTATGTCCTGAGGAAGGGGGCGGTGGTTTTTGAGGGGGGGGGGTAATTTTTTTAAACAAGCTCCATTTTGGGGGGGGGGGGGGGGGGTTATTTTATGAGAAGTGAGGGGGGTTAAATTTTAAATTTTAAATTTTAAATTTTAAAGGTAGCAAGTACATGTATATAATAATTATTGAAATAATGGCAATCCAAAAAAAAAAAAACAAATGTTAAAAATATATAATATATTAAATAAAATGTAATTGAAGTGAATACTCATTTCGATGAGAAAATAGCCACTGGTGAACCATTGAACCTTGTGCGATTGCGTAAAGAAGAGAGACCCTGGGAACGAGTTTGCTGGTGAACAGGACAATATTAAATGGTCAGTGGTGACTCTACAAATTTGTGCCAAGCAAACATGGTGTTGTTCAAGGTCTGGAATTTGAATAGGAGCATAAGGAAAGTAGGCCTTTCCCTATTGTGCTAGTAAAATCCTAAAAAAGTGCTGGCAAAAATGGCTAAATAGTGCTCAAAATCTCAAAATAGTGCTCAAAAAGTGCTAAAAATTGTGAACAGTTAGCTCTAAGCTTTTCGTAAATGTCAATTTTTACTGAGGTAATTAACTTCACAATCTATTTTGCGTAGTGATATTCGACAGGTTGTTGTGAAAGGTTGATAGAATATAGAACAGTATTTTTCAAGTTACTTCACATGGAACAATGAATGCAACAACGCTTTATCACATGCATAATGAAGACTCTTCTGTTCTCGTGCTCAGTAAGTATAAGTCCACGTGCCTTTCCATGACAACAGTCTTATTCTTGATAACATTATTAGTTATTCAAATTTATGACCTGGAACATGATTCTCATTGCGAGCGACACGGTTTTTGCTTTAAAATGTTTTAGAAGACATATGTTCCTTGAAATTTGCTCGAAGTGTGAAGTACTGCTCAAATGTTGCCCAAAGTGCGAAAAAGTGCTCAGGGGTCTGTGCTCAAAATGCAAAATAGTGCTCCAAACTAAAAAACGGGCTCAAAGGTGCTCAGCGCAATTGGGAAAGGCCTAAAGGAAAGCAGTAAAAGCAAGTTCATTTGACCAATTGGGGGTTGGGGGGGGGGGGGGGGTAACTTTTTCAAATTGTAAATGCAGTGGGGAGGGTATAACTTTTGTTTGAAAGTTTATTGTGGGGGTACAATTTCAGAGATGCCTTCCCTCTCAGCCACAAGAGCACATGAGGATCTAGTCCTCAGGCTCCGGTGACTGAGGGACAATGTGGCTTTTGGAACGAGAATGTACCGGTACTTGTGTGTGGTAGTAAATCTGTAATCTAAAATTATGTGAACAAAAAAGAGGGGGGTGAATAGGTTCGTGGATCGGCGGATTTGGCCTTGAAAAGCTCACTGATTGCGGATTTTAGTGATAAGCAGATTCGCGGATTTCAAAATTACCGTGGATCGCGAATCAGCCAAACATTTTGGCACGGATTCCAGACTTTGTCTGTCTAGAAGTTCGGATTGTGAACCGGATCATTAATTTTCGGTCGGCCTTGGACGGTATGTTGGTGTTTTGTCAACTAATTTATTCAGTTTCACCATCGAAAAACAAAACAAAAATGTATACCCGTGTGCAGTATATTTATATTGTGGAAAGTTTTGAAGTAATGCGGATCCAGATTTGAACGAAAATTAATAACGTCGGATCGACGGCCCTCGACGGATGGAGCCATAAAATAGCACGGATTGGCGGATTTGCATACCCCTATTCACCCCCCTCAGAAAAGTTTCCCATTTCTTTTTAGGTCCAAACAGTGCTCAAGGAGGCAAATGTTGTTATTCATACAGCAGCTATAGTTGACACAAATCGTACATCAGAGACGGCAATGTGGGCTGTTAACGTTAAAGGCACTGAAAACATTATCAAGGCTTGTATAGAGTGCAGTGTTGCCAAATTTGTGTACACAAGCACAGCAGACGTTCTGTTGGGTTGGTCAGAAAACTACAATTTGAACGAGTCAGCACCTCTACCGGGGGATGAAGTTTCCGACTACCTTTTTGGCCAGTATGCGTTCACTAAGATGCAAGCAGAGAAAAGAGTCCTGGAGGCCAATGGAAGTCAACTTGCAAATGGCGCTTCACTTATAACATGTTCATTGAGATCAGTGGTCATGTACGGGGAAAGAGATCAAGTGTTTATTCCCAATGTCATCAATTCTGCAAAAAGCCAGTTTGGTTATTTACCAAGAATGGGAAATAAAGATGCCAAATTTCACACTTGTTACGTTGGAAATGCTGCTTGGGCTCATGTGCTTGCAACTGACATCATGCGCACAAACCCAAAACTGATTGCTGGGAAAGCATTCTGTATCGGAGACCACACGCCGGAAAATAACTTTTTTGACTCTGTACAACCTTACTTGGCAGCTACTGGCTGTAAGCTTTTGAATATATCCATTCCGTATGCCATCATTGTATTTTTTGCCTTCATTTTGGAGTGGATAGCATTGTTAGTACAGCCATTTTATAACCTTTCCTTTTCGCTTTCAAGATCTTCTGCATATTGTGTGTGCAAAGGCATGACAATCAGCTGGAAAAAGGCTGAAAAAGAACTTGGCTATAAACCACTTTATTCATACGAAGAATCAAAAAACAAAACAATAAGATATCTTGTTGAAAAATATTTGTAGTTTAAAAATCTGAACTTTGAGATTTCAACATTGCAGGGCATCTAAGCACTGAGGTTTTTTTTTTTGTTAGAACTGGTCCTTAACTCGGCAATCTCAATTCTTCTCCCGGCTATTTGTTCAGAAAAATGTGCTAAAATATTTGAATAAATAACTGCTTAAGTCAATGGGCTATTTGATCTTTATTACAAGTGAAATAAAACTGATTCAATCGTGATTTTTTGTTTCTGTTGGGTATTTATTTATCCATGCCATATTTTGTACACGTGTAGCTCATTTGGAGTTTGATCGTGCTACACGCAACGGCACAAATAAACGTAAAAACACACCTCTTTCATAGCAGTTAAAGCAAAGACCCAAATTGGTCAAAAATGGCCTAAAATGCACACTTTAGGCCTCAAAATTTCAAAAGCTTTCAGGGGAGGCCTCCCTCCCACACTCACCCCCACCCTGAATTTCCACTGCATGCCAATAAATGGCCGCTATGGCCCCATTCAATGGTCCCTGTTATTCAAAATTTGGTACCGCTATTGCAAACCTAAAAGATTCTAAGATCCACGTCTTATCCGATAGGCACAGTCCATATTGCAGTAGTAGCATCTTGCAATTGTTTTTAGCTTCTCAGAGTTTATTCTGCGTTTAAGTTGATTTGTTTCTCGGAGCTAGGCAGTATCTCCATTGTTAGAAGTATGGCGTCATTGCATCCAGTTTGAAATATTTGAATCTCCAGCATGATAGCTGTTTTGTAAATTTTACAGATGCAATTGTGTTGTTTTGTACACTCTTTATAAGCAAGACTCGAGTTTCGGTTCTTTGGTGAACCTCATCAGTTCCTCCCATGTCGAGCGGTCACGTAGAATGATTTGACGTTATAGAATGTTAGCGACTTATGAGCGCTTGGGGAGGATCAAATGTTCTATCTTTTCATTGGCTTGTTTAGTTTAGCCAATAATAATGGTTTATTTTCGATCCGACGTAAGTTGTGCCTTTCTTTGTAGGCTTTTTAGCTGATTTCTTAAGCATGTAAGATATTTTCTGACACAAGGAATGGCTCTTTTATAGTTGTACAGTGGCATTGTAGGTATATCTCAATGGATGAGAAATATTTTGTTCATGTGTTATACAACCAGCTTGTAATTGTAAGATGGCTGGGTGTACTACGATGGGCTGTGGGAGCGACATCAACAGGGGGCTGGTGTAAAGAAAATTGTAGGGGCAGTTACAACACCACGGCCAGGCTTCATGCTATCAAGCTGCTGTTACATCAAATCTGACTTGCTATAGTATTCCTGTCTATAGTATGGCCTTTCTAGTATTCCTAACACGTACATGTGTCAGGCATTAAAACATATAGACTCGCAAAAAAAATCCTGCAAGCAAATCATGGCAAAAAGAAAAATCCTGCAGTCTCGAGCGAAGAAAAAAAAATATCCTGAGCAAAAAAATTGCCCAACCCCCCTCCCCACCCCCCCCCCCAAAAAAAAAAAAATGTAATGGTCTGTCCCTAAAGATAATGGAAGGGTTGCTGTTTATCTAGTGGTAAAAATATTGAAAATTTAAAGCAAAATAAACAAGACAGCATTATATTTCCTTGTTGTTATATTCAAGTACTGTACGTGAAAAGCCGAGATCCGCGAAAATTTGTGCCCCAAAACATCGGCAATCCGCGAAAATTTCATGCCGAACGATAGTACCTTTGATGGTGGATTTCCCGTGGGAATAGATAGTTTTTCCGGTTTCCCCTTTTATTAAAAATTCGGGGAGTTTGAAGTTTCTGTTGTAGACAAAATTTTATTGCAGCAACTTGCTCTTGATTTACGTTTGCTTATTGACAGCAATTTCATATTTGCCGATAAAAAGTTGAAATTTAGTCGGAGCTCGTGGC
Source organism: Cladopsammia gracilis (assembly GCA_022457155.1). Classification (NCBI taxonomy): domain Eukaryota; kingdom Metazoa; phylum Cnidaria; class Anthozoa; order Scleractinia; family Dendrophylliidae; genus Cladopsammia; species Cladopsammia gracilis. The sequence continues at coordinate 825,540 of JAJGOT010000291.1, forward strand.
GAGTAATATTCACGATCATGTCGGGCCCAGTCACTCCAAAATTTTCACTTTAAATCAAATCTTTCTCTCCTAAAGCCAAATTCTTAAAGTGTTACTACGATCAAAATTGAACATTTTGTTTGGGAAAATTTAACATTTTTATACAGGGTCCTAATGATTATTTTTCGGCATCGGTTAAACCACGGAATTTAGGATTTCTAAGTTTGGCGCTTTTAAAATTGAAAGATTAAAGGTGAAACGATGAATCGAACTTACGTTCGTTCTAGAAAAATCCAGTTTTAATAAGACTGTTATAAGCTAATGATATCCACACAGTTGTGACAACAATTAGTTTTACTATTTCTAAACCGGCTAGACCACAAGGACCGCGTTTACCTCTGTTGCTAAGCAGATTATTTCCTTGGTATAAATGATTACGGCGCTGATTTTTGTCAGCTATACATGTAATCTCGGCCCATGCTAATTGATACATAGTGATTAAAATGTTCAATAACTTAAACACCTGTTGAAATCAGTATACTAGCAGTAATCGGAGATTATGGAGACGCGTTCGAAGGAACTTCCGGCAGAAATGAGCCCCTGAAAAAAGCAATAGGGGCGGCCATTATTTTACTGCGCGTAAGGCACAGGGAAACCAACACGAAATTAGGATTGCGTTCTTCGAACGCGATAAAAAGATAAAGATAAACGAGTTTTAAACGAGTTTTAGAGACTTTATGATGTCTTCTACTAAAAAGGAGTTATGAACACCAGATAAACATTTAACACTTAATGATTTGTTATATCGCAACACAAAAAAACAAAACACAGTTTAAAAAACGCGCCGAGCACTCGAGGAAAACATCAATCGTATCACAGTAATCATGCCACCTTTTGTCACAGTCTGATCACGTGCGCTAGCGGCCAACAGTACAATGTTACCCTCTGACGTCAAAATTGCTGCCCGCTTTCTCAAACGTTGCCCGATTAGGACAATTGGCGGGAAACAGTTTGTTTGTTAGATGTCATGTGACCATGAATCAACCAATCAACGCACGCGTTGCATGTATTGAGAAAAACCTACAGCTATATAGCAATATTGGTTTGACGTAGCTTATTTTACAGTGAATGTTCTTGAACACGGACAGCTCGTGATCACCTCTGGCTTGCGCGCGGTAGGCGCTTGAAAGGCGAGGGAAAGGAGGGCTACCATTGCGCGCAAAACGCATTCCCTGTGCGGTCCGCACTCTCTTCTACGCGCACTTGGCATGTACGCTGAAATCTTTCCCGCCCTCGTCACCTTTTGTAGCGCCTGCAAGATACTTGCAAAGTCGCAGTCAGTCGTACATGAACAGCAATGAACCAGAAACTTGTGTCAGTGACGCCAGAATATGAAATTATCTAGACGTGATAATAGGCACAAAGCTTGATCCACAATCATGGGAAAGCCAAAGTACAAGAGCACTTTATATGAGAGAGAATGTTATCTCTCTCTGTCCTTCAGGCGTCTTGAATTCAAACCACTACAAGTACTGGCAATACGCTCCATCCCTTAGTCGTGTGAAGATAGAAAAGCAGTGAGCTAGTGGTGTAGCTATGAATTTTCATCTCTTTTTACACCCTGGGTCATAAACCTCAGCCGGATCTGCAAAGACTGGCGCAACTGAGGAATGACCTTCAGGACTTCATCTTTAATGACATCTCCTATAAACATGTACTTGATGTGGTATCTGAACGGAAATTAAAGAAATTAAAATGCAAAGAAATTGCTCCAAAATGTACCACAACAAATCGCCAGCATCACTTTTACTCTTTGTCTTTTCACGGACATTATCGGGGGCATCACGCGCTTTTTTCATTTGCATGATGAAACGACAATCTGTTTTGTAGCAGTACAGTACGTCATATAAGGCATTGAAAAGAATGTATTACGAATGCGTCTGAATGCGTGCTTTAGAGGAAAAGGAGAACTAAAAAGTCCCAGAAAAGTTATGCAATAGTCTTTTGAAAAATTGTCCCCAACGTGTGGCATTTGCCACTTTTGTTTAAAAATGTTAGGTCCGGGGATTGCAGCCCCCCCCCCCCCCCTTCACCCCCCCGAGGGGGAGGGGGTTGGGCTCCTATGAGCCAACTCGTGAAACAAAACCTACAGACCTTCCCCTCTCCTAGGCGCTTTGCTCCACCGGACCCCCCCCCCCCCCCACCCCTTGCGTCTAACTCCCCACTCTCCCCTCCCTCCAACGCCGTTCCCATGGGTAAGGCAGGTGACCATTACATATCGCGGGCTCAATGTTAGCAGCCGATCGACCGAGCGAGTGAAATTTTGTCGCATACCCATACTCGTTTAACGCTTCGCGAATTTAAAAAGGATACAAGAAGTCGCAAATTGTATCGATGTGGTGAAGAAACTGAACTTCTCTGTTGACTTTTTCAAGTAGGCGATACAGCTCAATTACAATCTGCAAACAGCAAACAAACAAACTCTTAGCACCCGTCAGCGATTTCAGTAGTCTGTGTTAGGAACATGAAGACTAAGTATGATGAAACACGTTTGAGGCTGGGGATGTTATGCTAAAGCGTGTTTAAATTAAAGCGATTAAGCACCAGTTCCCTGTGGTGCTGCTTGCTATGTTGTACAAGATGGTTCTAACTTTTGAGTATGTGGATGAAGTACTAATGCGTGACCATTCAAATGAAAACTATTGAGCAGAATATTTCTGTGGTGCTGTTTGTATAAAGTGGTTCTAACTTGTGATTGTGTCGATTAAATAATGAAGATCACATTCGAATAAGAGCTATTGAGCAGTACTTTTCCTCCTGAAAACTTAAGGAATTTGTGAGTACCTCTTGAAGACACCTTGGTCTTTCTTGTAGAAACCGATGAAGGAATGGTCCGACGAGATGACACACGAACAGAAAATGAGCTTCATTTGTGACCAGCGGTGAAACACGCTCACGAACAAACCTTTAAAGATCAAGCAGTCAAAATGAGAAATGAGACAATGAGAGCTGATGCTGGCGAGTCTTAGGACGCATTTCGATATATTCAAATCCCTGCGACACAAGTTATGGCTCTAGCTCGGTTCATAGTTCTGTTTGTTTTCACGTTCAGTAATTCAACAACAACAACAACAACAACAACAACAACAACAACAACAACAGTTATTAACAGTTAAACAAACCAAACATCCAGCAATCTCGTCCCCAGGGTCTCTCTTCTTTTCGATACACCGTCCATTCTTCGGGACAGGAAGAGCGACCTTGGGAAAGAGGTTGGCACATCTCGCAGGTAGCAGCAGCTATAACCAAGGCGAGAAGTTATGTGATTTCATTGCTAAACTTTTCAATGCATAGTTATGCAATATTTAATTGAAGGCAACACTTACTGTGGGACCTGACTCAGCTGACCGATGCTTGCATGATGCCATAGCGCATGCGTGACAGCTAACACATAATCTGCATTGCTCTCTGAATGCATCGCTACATTGGTGGAAAACTCTAAAAACGAGTAGGGGAATGGGGCAGGTTTTCCCAGGTCCTCGAGCATCACGGGAGTGGTAGATACTTCTCGCATGGAGAGATCGTTCAAGAGGACCATACATATCTTCTCGTACACTGTGCTCCAGTATGGTTCCTAGTAAATAAACACAAACCGTTACTACAAACCTTTACACAAGGGTTCTTCGATTATTCGTGCAAGTTATTGTTATACTAAGTCGAAAAGAAATACGGAAATTGAGTTTTTACTGGAAGTGACGACAAAACCAATCCCACAGCGTTGATCCATTCCAAGATGTTTGCGCGGATGTCGGGGTTGTGAGTGACGTAGCTTCCTTTAAAGATGACGTCAAACAATGCATTGCCAACTTCCGGTCCCTTGACAGGTAAGGCCATCAGCTCCACCCAAGTCACATAAAGCGCATGTGCAACGGGGTTCGCAAACTCGTTGAATCGCCAATCACAAGCGGGGAATGGAGGCGGGCTTTTTCCAGAGATGGCTTTCAAAGTGTTAAAGAAACAATATTTCAATTTTTTTTTCAATAATAATATAGAATGAATAGATGGAATGATGCAGAGTCATCAATGATGATCAGAATACAGTTAACTCTCTTAAGACGGACACCCCTTTAAGGCGGACATCTACCTCTCTAAGACGGACATCAATTATCGGCTGGTTCTGGTCGAATTTCACTTGTTCGTCTGTAACTAAACTCTCTATAAGGCGGACATCTACCTCTCTAAGACGGACATCAATTATCGGCTGGTTCTGGTCGAATTTCACTTGTTCGTCTGTAACTAAACTCTCTATAAGGCGGACATCTACCTCTCTAAGACGGACATCAATTATCGGCTGGTTCTGGTCGAATTTCACTTCTTCGTTTGTAACTAAACTCTCTATAAGGCGGACATCTACCTCTCTAAGATGTACATCAATTATCGGCTGGTTCTGGTTGAATTTCACTTGTTCCTCTGTAACTAAACTCTCTATAAGGCGGACACCTCTCTAAGACGGACATCATTTATTGACTGGTTCTGGCCGAATTTCACTTCTTCGTCTGTAACTAAACGCTTTATAAGGCGGACACCTCTCTAAGACGGACATCAATTATTGACTGGTTCTGGCCGAATTTCACTTGTTCGTCTGTAACTAAACTCTCTATAAGGCGGACATCTCTCTAAGACGGACATTAATTAATGGCTGGTTCTGGCCGAATTTCACTTGTTCGTCTGTAACTAAACTCTCTATAAGGCGGACACCTCTCTTAGGCGGACAACTAGAGCTGGATCTGCAGTGCTCAATGCACTCGTGTTTTTTGATGATGAAAGTCATGTGCTGTACATTAACTCCTGGACATGATATCAAAAACACAACGAATGAACCAATCACAATTTAAAACAACAACAGGTGCCGGTGCCACGCGCGGGAAAACGTGCGTTTGAAAAGCGCGGGAAAACGTGCGTCACGATCGGTCGGGCGATGTCTCGTCTGTTCTGTTTGAGTAGCAAGTAATTGAGCTCGGCAAAACAAATTTGTGAATGTAAAGAAAATCGCAGCAAAGGATACTGTCCACTAGTCTACCAATCACAGAGCAGTAGTACGCAAGGTCCGGAGTCCAAGGAGTGTCTTCGCTACTGGAGAGATAATCCAAATATCCCTGAGAAAGACACCTGACGATAAAAATAGCGGACGTCAGGACTTACAGTCAAACTACTCAGCGCGTTCCGCTTATCATTTGGAAATGACTTTCAGGCCCCCGTCCACACGTATAACTTTACGTTCATAAACGCATATGCGTTTAGGCCTCCCGTCCACACGTAAACGATGAAAACGGTCACCCTAAACGGATATTTTCGAAAACGCTCTCCAAAGTGGATATTTTCGAAAAAGCCGTTTACCACGTAAACGGATATTTTCGTATACGCTGATGTCACAGATTCGGACCCAGTCCACAAATAAAAAAAATAGAGCAGATATCCAATGTGGCGAACTTATCTACGCATGCTCAATGCAGATTTGAAGCGTTTACGTATCGTTTTAGCGTTTACGTGTGGACAGGTGAAAACGAATCGTAAACGCTAAAATATCTGCATTGAGTATGCGTAGATAAGTAGTATCTACGTCAGCGTTTTCGAAAATATCCGTTTACGCTGTCCACACGTAAACGGGTAAACAGCGTTTTCGAAAATATCCTCTTTGGAGAGCGTTTTCGAAAATATCCGTTAAGGTGACCGTTTCGTCGTTTACGTGTGGACGGGAGGCCTAAACGCGAACGTAAACGTATACGTGTGGACGGAGCCTTAATTAACATCTTGACATAATGAACTATTTACTACCAAACAAGTTCATAAATAAGATATTAAAAAATAACCATTTTGGCACTACAGTATAGTGGAATAAACTTGAAAATGTATAAATAATTAATATATAGTTTGTTTACCGCACGAAAAGGAATTATAAAACCGCTCCAATAACAATAAACTTTAGTAAGTGCTCACCAGCCGGCAGGGTGAAAATCCCTCTGTGCACCTGTTTAAAGAAACAAGAGAATTATCTCTGCTCTGCAGCTATCACAAAACTGACAAACACCTCTTTTTATATAATGACACGCATACAGTGCGCGAGATGATAGGTTAGTTAGTCCACCAACGGCTTGAGACATCATATGTAATGTGTTTCTAACGTTTTAGTCTGTGGATAAAAGAGTGAAGTGTGACCATTGAAATGAGAGCCCTCGTCATTACTTTCCTGGGGTACTATTCGTATTTTACTGTATTATTTTTAGAGCAGTTTTCAATTGAGTGTCGTAATATCAAAACCAAAGTATTTACTCTGGCCAATCACAACAGACGCCGACAATCCAATGAACCAATCAGAACTCGAAGCAAATACATGTAGCCGGCGCCAAGCGCGGGAAAACGCGTGCGAGCAAGTCACGATTGGTTTTGGTTTTACTTCTGATTGGTTGAAAAAGCAGCGCGAGAATTTTTAGCCAATCACAAAGCGTGGCAATGCAAAACCAAAGCACTCGTGAAATTACTTTCGATACTCAATTGAAAACTGCTCTATTTCAGCAGTACTTTGCTTGAGTTTTGATTTTGGACACTTTTCGGTTAAAGATGTGTTTATAGAACGGTTTTCAATGGAGTGCCGAAAGTAATTTCGCAATTGCTTTGGTTTTCATTGTATTACTAGGTTTTATGATTGGCTAGAAAATCTCGCGCTACTTTCTTTTTAATCAATCAGAAGTAAAACCAAAACCACTCGGACACGTTTTCCCGCGCTTGGCGCCGGCGACATGTATTTGCTTTGAGCTCTGACTGGTTCATTGGATTGTCTGCGAGTTCTGTGATTGGTCAGAGTAATAACTTTGGTTTTGGTTTTACGACACTCAGTTGAAAACTGTTCTATAACTTACAAGCTAACTCACCAGTAATTGCTCCGACCAGCTTTTTCTTGAGGGCGGGTTTGTCTCGAAGGCACTGCTCGTAATAATGCAAAGTGTTGTAAAGGAATGTTATAGGACGATCTATTGAACAAACAAATAGATAAATAAAACATAGAGCAAGCTCAAATGGCAGTTTCTTGGTGTACCCGATGTTGCGATCATCAAATGACGTGAAACAAAAGATTCAAGAGACACTACAAGGCTTTTATTCGCAACACCAAAAGAAACCTCGCAAATGCAAAACTATCAAAACCAGGGGTTCTGACTTAATCCACCTTCGGAGACCCAGGGGTAGTTAGTCGGGGTGGGACGAAGTAAAAACTCAGGAAACATCGGCGCGACAAAAGTTAACATCGGCGCGACGAAAGTTAACTTCGGGGAGACGAAAGTTAACTTCGTTCCGCCTCGACTAACTTCCGCTGGGTCTCCGAAGATGCATGAAATCCTGAGTAGAGGAATTATGAATTATATTAGAGGCGATTATTTTAGCAAAGTGATGGAAAATAGGGCAACAAACCATGGAACTTGTACAAGCATCCCAGATGATCAAGAAGACTTTCTAATGACTTGTAGACTGGTGAGAGCTCCAGGAAACGTTGGATAACAATATCAAACACCTGAAACCAAAACGATAACACATCAGCCTTTTTGCGGTAGTTTGCACAGACAATTTGAAATTTTAGTACCACTTTTAAAAGTTGAAAGAAATGGAAAGCTATACGCGTGCAATAAAAATATAGATAAGTGTCTTTGGCTGAAGATGGCCTCAGTGAATAGAAATGGATTGCAACTTAAAAAAATTGTAATTTTTTTTATTTCTTCTTTTGTGTCTTCGTCCGAAGTATCAGACGCTTTCTCGCCCTAGTCCCCACTTCAGACTACTTGTGGCTTGAAAAAAATCGCTTAAAAATCCGATTATAGTTTGTTCTTTCTTCGAGGAATCACTTGATTTTTTCCCTCTTGGTGCTCTAACATTTTATGTAAGAAAAAAGTTACTTAGCCAAATATTAAGAGCGGTTTTCAATTGAGTGTCGTAATGCCGAAACCAAAGTAATTAGCCTGACCAATCACAGAACTCGCAGACAATCCGATGAACCAATCAGAACTCGAAGCAAATACATGTAGCCGGCGCCAAGCGCGGAAAACGCGTGCAGGCAAGTCACGATTGGTTTTGGTTTCACTTCCGATTGGTTGAAAAAGTGGCGCGAGATTTTTTAGCCAATCACAAAGCGTAGCAATGCAAAACCAATACTCAATACCAATACTCAAGTGAAAACCGCTCTTGTGCAGCCTTGACCAAAAACATCTCCGTAGTACCGCCCCCTTAAAATCGCCGCAAAAATCTCAGCTAAAATCGCATAAAAATCGTATGTGTTAATGTCGCTTTGGTCAGAATTGCCTCAACACTCACCGGCAGAAACCTCAGACAAACATTACCAAAGTAAATTGGCAAGTACTGCACTGTGGGTACCGAGGCACCAGCGGATTCCAACAGCCCTTCAAAGTAGAATCTCTCAGGATAGCTCTGAAAGAAACGCATTTGTACAATTAACATTACAACGGCTCTACCTTGATGTATGTCGAGATTTAAAACAAATCATCATCATCATCATCATCATCATCATCATTGCTCCTTTTCGCGCCAAGTGTCGCATTGCAAAATAGAGACACATTATAGCGGTCAAACGTGAAGGGCGTGCGCAGTTCCCGCCAAAATATGCAAATATAATATAGAGAAAGTCTGTGGAGTGTGATAAAATACACATTGAATGTTCCACCTTGAAGTCAAGCCCGTTTCATGTGGACATAAGCTCTGTTATGCTTCCCCTTGTGCTTATGGTTATGTTTATGTCGCTAATGAAAACCAGACTTTAGGCGGTTTTTCATAATCCGGATTTTGTTTCAGTTTTTCATTGGATAAAATATCGTGGAAGCATTATAAAAAACAACTGGCGGCTTACAGTATGGTAGGACATGTGCTTTTGATGCCAATCACTCTGAAGCCAGTGTTGAGGAGAGTTCTGTAAATTAAACAGATAACATTAAAATTAATCGCAATTAAGAAACGAGTAAATCGTACAGTAGAACATCCTTAATACGGACTCCAAAGGGACAAACCGATGTGTCCGCATTGTAGAGGTAGGGGTTGTATTAATTTTGGTGTCTTCGGGACCAAGAGAGCTGTCCGTAATAGAGAGGTGTCCGTATTATGGAGGTGTCCGTAAGGAGAGGTTCGACTATAATATAAATCAACATAGCACTCAGAATCACAATAGTCGACTTTTTTTTCCCACTTTTCATAACAAGATAACAATGTCCCCCATTGAGCCACATTTTCGGTTAAGTAATTTTTGGCCATTCAAATGAAAGCTACGTACTGAGCAGAATTTTCTTGTGGTGTTGTTTATTATGCTGTACAAGGTAGACTATTCAAATGAAAGCTATTGCGCAGTAGTTCCATGTGGTAATGTTTATTATTCTGTACAAGGCAGTGCTAATATTCGAGTCTGTGGATGAAATCATAAAGTGTGAAGCTACTGATTAGTACTTTTCTGTGGTATTGTTTGTTATACTGTACAGGGTGGTTCTGTGGATGAGATCTTTAAGTGCAACATATCCCGGGTTTTGTTGTGTTTTGATTATTTTTAGGGGGGAGGGGGCACGGGCGACATGATGCTCCGAAAAATATCCAACGTCATCACAGCACAGGCAACCCACGACCTCTCCACTTTTTGTCAAGGCGTTCGAGCGGGGTCGTAGCTGTCCAAACGATGTCTGTGATTGGCAAACGATACAATTGATATATCACTTGAACAATGCCCCTATCCCTAATCCCTATCCATGCGGGACAAATCTATTGTTTTCTTAGCGAATCACAGACATCGTTTGGACAAGTGGGGGACTAGCCGAGCAGCCATTCGATTAGTCCAGGCGTAATCCTGCACAAACTTACCTCTCGTATGAACGCATTCACCCGAGTTCTAAACTCATGCGGCTTTAGCAACAACAGCTGAATGATGAAGAAACAAACTTGCGCTTCATTTCCTTCATGGCTACGTAATGCCTGAAGAACAAAGACAAAAATAATTTTATGACTTACACCATTTTTTATTTAGGAAAATACGAAGTAGATGGACAAAACCTTAAGTGTGACCGATGCAGTACTGTTTACCAGCATGCAAATTGGTTCCACCTTTTGAGTTTCTGGATGAAATACTTTTGTGGTCATTCAAATCTGAAATCATAGCCATAGAGCAGCGCTTTCTTGGTAAGCCGACTGTTATGTAGACTTTCTTAAAATCCGTTTTGTTTGAGATCCCGGTCAAGCAGAGAACGGTCGACTCGCGACTTCTTCGCTCTCACAAGTCAACTGACTTGTGGGCGTATCTAATGGTTATGCTGCTTAAGCCGAAGATGTTTCTGACATGAGGGTATGCTAGTGATAATCAATACGTCCCTGTAATACTGTTTATGAGAGCGGTCGTAAAACCAAAACTAAAGCAATTATTCTGGCCAATCACAACAGAGGCAGACAATATTATGAACCAATCAGAACTCGAAGCAAATAATTTACACATTTAGTGAATTTACGTAAAAAGCTACGATAGTACAGAATAACAAACAACCAAGTCTGTCCCATAATTAGTTTTATTGGTTAATCAAAATAAAACACAAATATTTATAGGTAAGGGTGCTCCAGGCCCCGGTTGTTCAAAAGGTGGATAGCGCTATCCACCGGATAAATCACTATCCAGTGGATAACGCAATTGGTTTTGTTAATGCCTATCAACTGGGTAGTAGTTTATCCGGTGGGTAGCGCTATCCACCTTTTGAACAACCGGGACCAGATGCCTTGTTATCGACATATTCCAGTGTACTATATGACAAGACATAGTGACAACCGTTATTTTATAAATCTTAATACAACAGGAAATATCTATAGGAACAGCTTTTTTTTTCAGAGAACGATAACGGACTGGAACGCTCTACCATATGATATTAAATGTAAAGAAACCTTAGCAGAATTTAAGCAACCTTTAATATGCACTTTTTCTGAACCTTATCAGTATTTTACCGAACTTTATTAGAAGTTGCACCATGCACTGTATTTCACATTATCTTTGACCCACACTTGCACTTAGCACTGTTTATTTTGTAAGCGTGTGTTAGGCCTGATGCTGAGACTCTCAAATTTAGCGGGCCGTACTGTAAAATACGGCCCGCTAAATTGACCAATCACAGCGCGCGTACTAACTAAGAGATATAATAAAAAGTTATATTTATATACTTTTTCTATATTTATTTATGTATTTTATTTTTTATATGTATTTTATATTTTATTAATTATTAGATTGTTATTGTAGTTACAGGCTGTGTTTTCACGAGGCGGTTTTTCTCGCTTAACATTCCTGTAGATATATTTTCTTTTGTTAAGACAATAGAAAATTAGAACACAAAAGAACGACAATACAATGCCCTTCTTTGTTGTTTAATTGCCGACAAGCTTAAGCGACCTGGTTTGCTCGCTCGTGAAAACACGGCCACAGTGTAGTTAGGTGTCCCCAATTAGTGTACATTGTATGCTAGCGATTTTGACACGTTAATAAAGTTCTTATCTTATCTTAATATATGGGTTCTTGAAGATATGAAATTTCTCTTAGCTTCAAGTGTTCGACTCGATATCTCACGCGTGAGCGGTTGTTTCCAATCCTTTTCCAAAATTTTACGAAGGCTCCCGAAGATTTGCGAGGAAGATCCGAAGATGTTTCGATTACTAATAGACGAACATCTTTTAGCTCGTACAGCATTTAATAAGGGCAAACATGGTAGCTTACATGAAGACATTGATATCTTCACATGGGTGTCGAGATATGAAATTCTTGTCATTCACTGAAGTTATTCCAGGGATTCATATTCACTTTCTAAAGCTGAAAATGAATTCATTGAACTGTCCTCGCGTGGTATCAGTTCCATCAGCAGAGAATAGTGGGTCTTTCAAGGTGAATGTAACCCCAGCACATCGGAGAGTGGGCCGGCCGTGGAAACCGAACCAAGACCTAGGACCATAGATGTAAGCTTTAAGGCAGTATGTAACGCCTTTGCACAAGTCTATTGGATCTTTGAACAGAACGTCAAAACCGTAATAATCTTCTGGTGTGTGGCGCATGGATACAAATATACTGTCTGTAGAAGCAAGAATGCCTTGGTTTGAGACCAGCGAAAGAGTCACAGAGTAATGGCTGTCTTCGCTGCCAAACAAGTAGACGCCATGAAACAATATGTCACGGTCCAGAGAAAAAGATATGCAGGACGTTTCATGTTCGTTACTCCAACCAAATTTCACTGAATCAAACCTGTAACAGCGTATAGGAAAAGTACCCGCCCTTCTTGTTACAGGAAATCCTACAGCCGAACATGCTACAGAATTAAAACATTTGATGATATCCCCGACTTCCGCAAACGTGAGTATGTCACTGTCAAGAACCACAGAGGCAAATTCTTCCTCTTTCATAGCGGGAAAGCGTATTGCCTTTATGATCTTCACTCCGAGAATTTGTCTCATTTCTTGCCCATATGCCACTTTGCCTTGTCTTTCACATTCCTTTGTCGCCCATTCCACAACTCCTTTGAACAGATCTACCTCAGCGATATTCAGAGTATCTCGATCAACTAACGCTTCAAGTAAGGATCTCTCGATTGTCGCAAATCCGTCCGATTTCACAGCCGCGTCTGTTTGTTCATCGATCACTTTCCAGCATCGATCAACCAGGTTTTTCCCTTCGTAATGCTCAGCATATGGAAGGATGCTGAAAACATTTGACGGATCTAGGTTATCTTGTAGATATTCTGCGCATTTAGTAACGAGTGAGGGAATCATGTATTTTTTAGCCAAGTACAGCACTTCCATGACATTACTTCCGCTTAACTTTACTGCATCGGTGTAGAGAAAACGAAATAACTCCAACAGACTCTCGTACTCACAGTCAGGCAGTTCAATAGAGTCTCTAGTTTCTGCCAGCTCACCGAAAAACATGGCTTCAAACACGGGACTGCCAATCGACAGTATGAACTTGTGAGCTGGAATCACTTCCTTGCTTTCACTTTCGCCATCGCTTTTACAAACCACAAAATTTACGTCGCTGAAGAGATTGTTGTTGAGTAAAAACAAGGTTCTTTCTCGAATGGTGGGTCTTGTTATTCGCCAGTTTCCTTCGCGGAAAGACATATTTTAAATAGCAATGCTTGGCTTGCCAAGAGTGAGTGAAATAAAGGTAAATTGTAATCAGTTTGGACCCGCAACGGACAGATATTCTGGATATGCGTCACGGTCAATACGTGACGATCGCCATAACTTCCTGTAAGGTATCAATTTAGTAAATAAACAAAAGATCAAAGATAAACTTCCTGTCTAAAAGTCATAAATATTCATATTTTAACAGTACAATTTCTGTTTTTGTAGTGTTTTATTCGTTGTAATATCACTGTGATTCACAACGAATATTATAAAATTCTCAAATGCATTAGTAATTCATCACGTCTGAGCAAAGAAATCATAAGCGTGACAGTGGTTATGAAACCCGATCTTAATTAGCATAGATTTTGGTGATTTTATTCCTTCGTTTTCTCTGCATTCAATGATCAGTTTGAGAAGCTATATCAAACACTCGAAAGAGTGTTTCATCCAGGCATCCAAACACCTCGAAGTTGGTTTAAAAAAACTCGGCTGCGCCTTGTTTTCTCAACCCACTTCTCGGTGTTTGGATATCCTGATGAAACACTCTTCCTCGTGTTTGATATTTTACTTCCGTATGGGAATACACTTCTGAAACTTATTAATAATTCACACAGGAGGAAGAGTGTTTCATCACGTAACCAAATACATCGTAGTCGGTCAAATGAACTCGGCCGTGCCTCGTTTTTTCAAGCAACATTTCGGTGTTTACTCTGGGTACCAGAGGTTCTTTCGCGGTACACACTTTCGTGAGAAGTCGGGGCTGGCCGAAGGCCGCAGCGAGCGCCGAAGCCGCGAGAGACAGGAGACCAGAGACCAGAGACCAGCAGAGACCAGAGACCGAAGATCAGAGACAAGAGTACGTGCAATATGAGAGAGATGAGAGCGAGTAAAGCCTCTGGCACCCAGGGTATTCGGTTTTTGGATATCCTGATGAAGAACTAAGGTGGTCAGATTGAAAAATTTTCGTGTAAAGTCCCAGCATCTGAAACAAATTATCATCTGTTTTCTTTTTTTCCTAATACAATCAGGGACTGGAATAGCCTACCCCTGAACGTTGTTGAGGAAGAAACTGCAAATTCTTTCAGAGCTAAGTTAGTTATGTTCTGACTTTGTATTTTTGTTATTTAATATTATTAGTAAGACCGCTGACCACTTGCTAAGAATCATCTAATCGATGGAGAGCAAGAATTTGGAAAATAAAAAAAAAATAAAATAAAAGTTGTCACATTACATGGTGGTTGATACGGTTCAGTAATTTGATGTTTATTATTTACTTTGTTGTGTATTTATCTTATATTTACTATTAATATCTAATTCTGTGGCATTTTGTATGAATGACGACCCATTTTGTAATAAGGATTGCAACATTTTGTAATAATCGTTAGGCTACACAATTTGTAAACAAACATTTTGTAATAAACATTTTGTAATAATCGTTAGGCTACGCAATTTGTAAAACAACTTGGCGCAAATTGTGAAACATCTATCTATTTGTACGATAAGACGATTATTGTACAGAATAAGGCTTGTTAATCTCAACTTATAGTCCTACTTATCTGAGAAGTATACAAGGCTTCACTTATGTGCTATAGGGTCAGGATGGTTTGAAATATATAAAAAAATATGGCGGAAGTAACAGAATTATATATTTTTTTACTTTGGTTACGCTGCATTTGTTTTGTGGAAGACCACCATAGGGCTCTAAACCATGACATATTGAATTTCCTTTAACTCAATATGTCGCTGCAAAATTTTTATACATCAAAATACCTTCATTAGTTAGTTTTGTGAGTATAGTTATTTTTGCCCTAGGCAAAATACCAAAAGCAGTCTAGTCTGAACAATTACTTCGTAATTTCTTTTTAGGAAACTAGGAATCTTAGTGCATTCCCTAGTGCGCATGCTTGGACATTGTTTGATTTTGACGATACGTTACATTCTGTGACTACTTACATGACGCAAATTTAAAGGTTTTTTTTGAAGATGACTGTCCGCCCTGATTATGGATAGGAAAGGCATATAAAGGTGACAACACCAGCCATTCATTCAACGGATGCTTACTGCAGTAAAGTGGAAAGTAAACTGGCATTCCATCGTGGTCACGTGAGTCTCACAAAACATCGCATGCGCAGAAGGGTTACGTGATTCTAAAGAATCAAGATTCAATACAGAGAGCACACCGTGAGTGCAACAGCCTGCCGTGAGCCGGGAAACGCAACGGAAGTACCCAGAATTTTAAAGAATGTTTCAGCTAACTAACGGCAAGTAAAACCGAAAGGCAAGCTTTAATAAAGCTGTTGATTATACTTGGCGCAAAAACACGTGACCGGGGTATCCGGTGGCAGGCGCGAGAAAAGCGCGGGAAAGATTGTGTTCAGGTTTTGCAAGTAAGTAACCGAAAAAGACAACAAAACATCACTGATACACTTTCCTTCAAGTGTCCAACTACATGTAGTTTAATACTTCAATTATACAGCGCGTTGCTCGTGTTGTATGTGCTCTTGGAAGATAAAAGCACATAGAGTTCAGCAAACTGTGCAACAATGGCAACTGTTAATTGTTCAGCCTTTTGACTGGACTTTATCACCCGTCTGTTGGATTCTTAGAACGGAGTGAAGATAACCTCTAGTGCACAAGATACAAAGGGGGTCTATATTGCACTCGTGTTTAGATACTAAACAATAATTCGGCAAACTGGCCCTGTTTAATACCAGTTCCATTTCCAGAGTATTTGCTATTTATAAAAGTAATAGTTACACCTGGACATTTCACAGATTTTAAACCATTTCCTCCACTCGACGAACTAGATCCGGTTATTAAAGCTTCTACGGAGTATGTAATGGATCGTTTTAGAACGAGTACAGCATCAAAGAGCAACTCAAATCCATAAAAGTGGTCGAGTTTGCTCGGCAAATTTTCGGACGAAAACCATCCAGCCTTAGACGACAATAATGATTTATTTTCGGAGTTTTTTATCTTCAAATCCACCCAATAACTGTTGTTCTCTTTGCCAAAGAGACGCAAGCCATGTAAAGAAATATCCCTGTCGGTACAAAACTGGATGCAATCTCTTAAAGAATCGTAATTCCAATTATTTTCGTTCACAGTGCCGAATCTACAGCATCGTTGAATTTCGCCCAGAAAGCCCGATCTTTTACGGTCTGGGAATCCCACGGGACAAGTTAACACTGAATTTATATGCTTGATGATGCTGACGATTTCTTCTGCTGTTAAAATTTTGCTGTTTAAGGCCGCCATGGCAAAGTCAACTTGCTCCATTGTCGGGAAGCGTATGGCTTTGATGATTTTCTCTCCAAGAATTCTTCTTTTTGTTTTTCCATCTGCCGTCAAACCTTGTTCATCGCATTCCTTTCTTGCCCACAAATCAACAGCGCAAAACAAGTCGACCTCCTTAATGTTCAAAGTGTCTCTCACG
Source organism: Cladopsammia gracilis (assembly GCA_022457155.1). Lineage (NCBI taxonomy): Eukaryota > Metazoa > Cnidaria > Anthozoa > Scleractinia > Dendrophylliidae > Cladopsammia > Cladopsammia gracilis. Next base: position 842,137 of record JAJGOT010000291.1, read on the forward strand.
ACCATTGCTTCAAGTAAAGATCTCTCAATTGTTTGAAATCCGTTACCGTGTTTCACAACCTCTTTCGTCTGTTCATCGATCACTTTCCAGCATCCATCCACCAGGTTTTGTTCTTCGTATTTCAGAGCTGCGGGCAAAATGCTGAAAACATTTGACGGATCTAATTTATCATGCAGATATGCGGTGCACTTATCCGCTAATGAAGGCACCAGGTATTTCTTCGATAAATACAGTACTCCCATCACATTACTTTCGTTCAACTCCACTTCATCGCTGTACATGAAACGAAACAACTCCAACAGACTCTCGTACTCACAGTCAGGCAGTTCAATAGAGTCTCTTGTCTCCGCCAGCTCACCGTAAAACATAGCTTCAAACACAGGGCTGCCAATTGACAGCACAAACTTATGAGAAGGAATCACTTGCATTCGTTCGGAAACACTATTCGCCTTACGAACAACAAACTTCACATCGCTGAAGCGATCGTTGTTGAGCATAAACTTGGTTCTTTCTCTTATTGTGGTCCATGGTGTTTGCCTGCTTACCTCAGAAGCAGACATGATTGTATAATTTTGAATTGCCAAGAAAACTCCAGAACGTTACTACAACAAGGGTGCGTGTATTTGCGTTTAAGTAAGAATCACGAGTATTGAAAAAATGCTGATCTGTTCGCACTCCCAAAATCCTCAAGAAAAATTTTAAATATTAAATTACTGAGTACTAATCACGCAGTCATTCTAGCGTGACTGAGAGACAATCAAACTCCCGAAAACAAACTACATTTATCATGTTTTAAACATATGAAAAAAATAAGCGAAAAGTTAAATGTAATGTTCCCGCCAAAGGCCTTTTTTGAAAGGATTTATTGAACAAAAATAAGACCGTTTTATCATGCCATATAATCTGCCCCCCATATGAAAGGGCGTACTTGATCTCCAATACTTAATTAAAGAAAATTAATCCCTTTTTCCTGTAGCAAAACAATCAGTCATGTTATGAATGAAAACCAAACGTGGCCATAGAAATGAATGTTGATTGGTTTGTCCCAAGTGTATAATTATTACATCTTTGTACTTTAGCTTTAGCACTCTAGAGAGATAAAGAGTTAAATAAACATATGTACGTCCAAACAATCTTAAAAGGTTAAAATTTAAAAAGCACATTATGCCAATAAAACGCTTAAAATTGATTGTTAGTCCGTAATAGTTAGGCTTTCGAGGGGGGGGGGGGGGGGGGGGGGGGGGTTAAGGTGTCCGTCTTAGAGAGTTTAGTTACAGACAAACTAGTGAACTTCGGCTAAAACAAGCCCAATCACTGATGTCCTTTTTAAAGAGGTGTCTGCTTTAGAGAGGTGTCCGCCTTAGAGAGGTGTCCGCCTAACAGGAGTGTCTGCTTTGAGAGAGTTAACTGTAAAATCTGATATTTAATGTTTCTACTCACCAAACAAAGTACCAGTCTGTCCAAAGTGACAACATTGTATTTCCATATCAGGTCATTAAGGTGTGTGATGCACTGTGTAAATAAGAGCAGATATTGGTTCTAAAATTATTATCAATAAATTATTACATCGATCAGCAATGACAGATTTGGACTAGTATGCCATAAATATCATGTTCTAAAATTAATATTTTGGTTAAGCAACATGAAACTGTATATAATTTTATTCTGCCTTTTTTCTCCTCATTTATTTAAACCTTTAATTGACACGAAAGGTTTTCATTAGCTGGGCCAAGTTACACTAAAGGAGTTGGGGGGGGGGGGGGGTAACTTGGATCAACTTTTGCGCGCTGGGTATGTGCCACTGGTCTCTCAGAGCCCCTACCCCATTATAGTATATTCTGTGGCCAATTATAGACACCACCTTAGCCACTTTTGTAAAAATGTAAACTTCGCGATCCCAACTTGGTCACTTTCTGTTTTTAATACCCCAAATCGCTACTAAAATAAAACTATACCCCTCCAAAAAAAATGTTCGAAAATGTGCGATCCCTTTCTAGTACCTGTGTTGAAAATACAACCCCATTACAACTGTACTGTACTGTACTGTACTGTACAACTGAGATTATAAGTATATTCTGTCCAATATTTCGTCAGGCAGGCCTGACTTCTTCCGAGAATTAAATGACTACAAGAAAAACGTTACAATTAAAATAGCCAAGAAACAAAAGGATATAAAATTACAATGGAAAGACGTTACATTCAAAAATTTAAGTTGAAACGTTACAATTCAAATAGTAGAGAAACAAAAGAATATAAGATAACGAGATAAAACATGAAAAAGATATGTTAAATAATATAAATGTGAAGTTTCGTTTCTTCACGCTTGTTGATACCTTTGGGTTCAAGGGTTTGACCCCTTTTGATAAGGTACACGTCTCAAGCTTTGAGTGTAGCGTCAAAAGATGAATGTCATATCCAGTCGTGAAAATACGACCCAATCCAGCGGTACATCCCTATTAGCCTATTACTAGGAGGTACCCCCTCCCCCACCCCGGGCAGTTATATGATTTGACGAGAATCAAGGTTTTATTGTAAAGCCCTGGCCAAACGGGAACACAACGAAAATTTCAAACCGAAAATTAAAAAAAAAACAAATTGCGAAAAGATTTGCGTTGGGTGGCCAAACGAACTGGCAAGTGGGAAGGGGAAAATAGACCTCTTTACCTGGGCGTGGTTCTTTACCCATTTCAGATCATGTGATGTTACTCCAGAGTATTGGTTCTTACAAATTTTATCATATTCACATGTATATCGGTGTATATGAACGCATATTTTTTTATAAAGATAAAGGAGGGGGCTTATAGGCCTTTTACCTTGGATTCTCTGTTTACCCATTTCAGGTCATGTGATGTTACTCCAGAGTATTGGTTCTTACAAATTTTATCATATCCACGTGTATTTCGGTGTACATGAACGCAATTTTTTATAAAGGAGTTGGGCTTATAGGCCTTTTACCTTGTTGGCTTCTCTTATCATGCGATGTTATTCCAGAGAATTGGTTCATACAAATTTTATGATATTGACGTGTATATGATTGAATATCGCTTTAGAAAGATAAAGGAACAATTCTCTAGAGAATATCACATGATCTGAAATGGGTAAACAAACACGCATCCGGATAGCTTCTCGCCTCCACTACCACCCCCCCCCCCCCCCCCACCCCCCGGAGCTTCAGAGGGAAGAACCGAGTGTTTTGCAGTCTACAAACCTTGTTTACATGTCTTCCTCCGACAGATGTTGAAAACTCGTACACTAGGTAATCAGCGAACACTCGCACATGCGCAGACAGTGCACGTGCCCCTAAGCGTTCCAGAACTCTAAAATCAAAGAAAGTAAAAATTTTCATTAGAAAACCATATAAAAAAAATATGCATTCTTAATCGTTCAAAAGCTCTTAATCAAATTATTGGTCCCAGCCATTCAGTAATTGCTTATGGTGCTGTTTGGTATATTGTACAAGGTGGTTCTTACTTTTGAGTCTATGGATGAAATGTTACAGTGTGACCATTCAAATGAAAGCTATTGAGCAATAATTTCCTGTGGTACTGTTTATTATGCCGGATGAAAAGATGGTTCTACCTTTTGAGTCAAATGGAAGCTTCTGAGCAGTACTTTCCTGTGGTACTGTTTATTATCCTATACAAGGTGGTTCTAGCTTTTGAGTCTGTGGATGAAATCCTAAAGTGTGACCATTCAAATGAAAGCTATTGAGCAGTACTTTCCTGTGGTAATGTTTATTATGCTGTACAAGGCGGTTCTAACTTTTGAGTCTGTGGATGAAATCCTAAAGTGTGACCATTCAAATGAAAGCTAATGAGCAGTACTTTCCTGTGGTACTGTTTATTATGCTGTACAAGGTGGTTCTAGCTTTTGAGTCTGTGGATGAAATCCTAAAGTGTGACCATTCAAATGAAAGCTATTGAGCAGTACTTTCCTGTGGTAATGTTTATTATGCTGTACAAGGCGGTTCTAACTTTTGAGTCTGTGGATGAAATCCTAAAGTGTGACCATTCAAATGAAAGCTATTGAACAGTACTTTCCTGTGGTACTGTTTATGTGTGCTGTACAACGTGGTTTTAACGTTTGAGTCTGTGGATGAAATCCTAAAGTGTAACCATTCAAATGAAAGCTATCGAGCAGTACTTTCCTGTGGTACTGTTTATTATGCTGTATAAGGTGGTTCTAACTTTGGAGTCTGTGGATAGAATCCTACAGTGTAACCATTCAAATGAAAGCTATTGAGCAGTAAATACAATTAAAGGCAGACGAAAAGTGAATATTGACTTACTTGTGACACCCAGGACTAAGTCGGCCAGATTCAAGTAACATCTTCCACAAAATACTGCAAAGTAAGAATGCTTATTACTCTCATTGTGAATTTTTTAAATGCGCTTTGTGATTGGTAAACAAAAATCATGCCACTTTCTCGACCAATCAAAAGTTAAACCAAAACTATCGTGACTTGTTCGGCGAACGCGTTTTCCCGCGCTTGGCGTCGGCTACATGCCTCAAGTTCTGATTGGTCAATGGAGTGTTTGCGTCCGTTGCGATTTGTTCAATGGAGTGTCTGCGTCCGTTGTGATTGGTTCAATGGAGTGTCTGCGTCCGTTGTGATTGGTTCAATGGAGTGTCTGCGTCCGTTGTGATTGGTTCAATGGAGTGTCTGCGTCCGTTGTGATTGGTTCAATGGAGTGTCTGCGTCCGTTGTGATTGGTTCAATGGAGTGTCTGCGTCTGTTGTGATTGGTTCAATGAAGTGTCTGCGTCCGTTGTGATTGGTTCAATGGAGTGTCTGCGTCCGTTGTGATTGGTTCAATGGAGTGTCTGCGTCCGTTGTGATTGGTTCAATGGAGTGTCTGCGCCCGTTGTGATTGGTTCAATGGAGTGTCTGCGCCCGTTGTGATTGGTTCAATGGAGTGTCTGCGCCCGTTGTGATTGGTTCAATGAAGTGTCTGCGTCCGTTGTGATTGGTTCAATGGAGTGTCTGCGTCCGTTGTGATTGGTTCAATGGAGTGTCTGCGTCCGTTGTGATTGGTTCAATGGAGTATCTGCGTCCGTTGTGATTGGTTCAATGGAGTGTTTGCGTCCGTTGTGATTGGTTTAATGGAGTGTCTGCGTCCGTTGTGATTGGTTCAATGGAGTGTCTGCGTCCGTTGTGATTGGTTCAATGGAGTGTCTGCGTCCGTTGTGATTGGTTCAATGGAGTGTCTGCGTCCGTTGTGATTGGTTCAATGGAGTGTCTGCGTCCGTTGTGATTGGTTCAATGGAGTGTTTGCGTCCGTTGTGATTGGTTCAAAGGAGTGTCTGCGTCCGTTGTGATTGGTTCAATGGAGTGTCTGCGTCTGTTCTGATTGGTTCAATGGAGTGTCTGCGTCCGTTGTGATTGGTTCAATGGAGCGTCTGCGTCCGTTGTGATTGCCCAGAGTGATTACTTTAGGTATGTACTTGGTGTATCCCTTATTATTTTGTATTTAAACACTTAGTTTTTATTTCAGTAGAAAAAGAAGATAAAAACAGCAGAATGGGGAATCGAACCCGGACCGTATGATCTACTCCATACACACTATCCACTGTACCACCGAGGACTAGCTGCCAGAAATTGTAATTTTTAAGGGATATAAGATAATATGCTGCCAGCCCAGACCATATATAAGAACTAACCCTTTCGATGCACTGGAAATACTGGAATCAGTGCTTAACCCTAAATACTAAAATCAGTGTTTCAACCCTAGATACTGTAATCCAACATTAAATTACACTGCAATATATCTAAATACATTACAATAAGGGATACATGAAGTACCATACATTATGATCAGGGATACACCAAGTACCTAGGTTACTTTAGTTTGAAAACCGCTGTATTTATTTCTTCACAAAATAGTATGACCAATGTTAAAGCCCCTTTACGGCGGAAACAAACTTACCAAATGAAAACATTCGTTGATGCAGGATCGGCAAAATGATTGAAGATTTCATTTTCTGATGTCATCGCTAAAAAAATCAAATAAAGCAAAATTAATAACTTTCCCTAGAAATTGAGTACAGACAGGAGTGAAAAACATACTACATACAGCTGGGATGAAATGGGCTTTAGCTGGCGAAGTAGCGCGTATGAAGGACAATTGATCCTTTCACTCCCAGAGTCAATTATGGAGACATGTAGTGTCATTCTAACTTTTGAGTCTGTGGACAAAATCCTATGATGTGACCATTCAAATGAATCCTCTTCAGCAGTACTTTTCCATGGTACCATTTGTTCTAACTTTTGAGTCTGTGGACGAAATCCTATGATGTGACCATTCAAATGAAACCTCTTCAGCAGTACTTTTCCATGGTACCATTTGTTCTAACTTTTGAGTCTGTGGACGAAATCCTATGATGTGACCATTCAAATGAAACCTCTTCAGCAGTACTTTTGCATGGTACCATTTGTTCTAACTTTTGAGTCTGTGGACGAAATCCTATGATGTGACCATTCAAATGAAACCTCTTCAGCAGTACTTTTGCATGGTACCATTTGTTCTCACTTTTGAGTCTGTGGACAAAATCCTATGGTGTGACCATTCAAATGAATCCTCTTCAGCAGTACTTTTGTATGGTACCATTTGTTCTCACTTTTGAGTCTGTGGACAAAATCCTATGGTGTGACCATTCAAATGAATCCTCTTCAGCAGTACTTTTGCATGGTACCATTTGTTCTCACTTTTGAGTCTGTGGACAAAATCCTATGGTGTGACCATTCAAATGAATCCTCTTCAGCAGTACTTTTGCATGGTACCATTTGTTCTAACTTTTGAGTCTGTGAACAAAATCCTATGGTGTGACCATTCAAATGAATCCTCTTCGGCAGCAGTTTTGCATGGTACCATTTGTTTTCCACAAGTTTGCAAAATGAAATTAAATTTTGAGGTTTGGCAGTCTTGGGAATTAAAGGGTTAATAGAGTGAGAGAGCAATAGACAGGTGCATAAGATTAAGACCATGCACAAAGGAGGAAGTAACCTGGATAATGGAAAAGGAATAATGGATAATAAGAAGCAATTGAAGAAGCTAATGAAAATACGAGTTTGTTCGAGATGTTGATGAAGTTCCCCTTTAACATCCCCGTATTAATTAGTATAATACTAAACTAGTAGTAATCACATATTAAAAGAGTGTGTTCGACATGTTTGTTACAACAGCTGAAAGAAGTAGTGGCTAAATATTTTTGCTCACCCTCAGCCGCCACTTGAGAGTGCAATCAACTCGCAAACATTTTGCTTTGGTGTCATTGTTGTCGGATTCGGAAGAAACAGCGTGACAGCTGCGTTACCGTTTTATAGAGAGTATTCCAGTTAGCATTTACAAATATACTCAGCTACATGCAAATATATATGGAAAATTCGACTAAAGTCATAAGCGACTAACATTGAATATTTGCCATGCAGGACAAGCAGCAGCACAGATGATGTGATTCAAACATAATTTTATTTAGTATATACTAAAATAGTGGATAGCGTTATTGGCGCGCTCTGATTGGCTAACTGAAACTCGAGATGGCAAGTGCTTTTCACCTCCAAGCAATTGACAGGAATAAATGAGTTACAAATCATCATTTTCGTGCTAAATTATCTCACTGTTTTAGCATATACTTAAACAACTTTTTACCTCAGTTTCGGTGGCCAGTGGTGGATGTTTACCTCACTGCTTCGCGGCTTGATAAATATCCGCCACTGGCCACCTCCACTGCGGTGAATAGTTGTTAAAGTGCCTATCACCCATAGAAGGTTATTTTTAGAATCAACTCCATGTACATTGAATAGTTGAATGGTAAAATATTTCTTGTTTTGAACGTCGCGTTAGTGAGTTATAGAAAATGTTAATTAGATGACGTCAACCCAGGAATCATTTATTATACAACTACTTGTTTACACCTCCAAGTAATATTTTTTACGAATCAATTGACTATCCACAGTTTATTTTTAGTATTTATCAAATTAATTATCCTCAAGCTGTAAACTGCGCATTGTAAAAATAATGGCAAATGGCAAATGCGCGTAGAAATAATGGCAAATTCCCGGGTTGACGTCATCTAATTAGCATTTTGTAAATTCAAATCTCTCTAACTCACAAACGCGACGTTCAAAACAAGAAATATTTTACCATTCAACTATTCAATGTACATAGAGTTGATTCTGAAAGTAACTTTCTAGGGGTGACAGGCACTTTAATTATCCAGGGTGGCCCATTCAGTTATAACACTACTATCCATAAGGTCATCGTTAATAAAGATATCTATACAATGCAAATTTTAAAAAAAATAACAAAGTAATACTTAGCTAGATATTGAGTAAACATTTATGATACAAATTTACATGTACTCACATTTCCATCTCCTGTATTCATCTTCAACTCTTTGTCTTAACACTTGTTTTGTCTCTTGAGGACAAGGGTTCTGTTGGTAAAAATGTCGAAGAAGAGGAGGAAAACATGCCAGAGTGTGGCTGGCCCAACTGAATAGGGACAAACAAAGAAAGGAATTAGCTAAACAAGTCTGAACAAGTAAAACGCGCGTGCAACGGGTATATAGACAAGCACGACCTAAAAGTACGAGCAGCACAAAGCCACGGATCAATAAAAGTTATGTACCTGTGAGGTGTGCTGGTAATCAGTGATCTCAGGATTCCTTCGTACCAGCTGACGGTTGATTCAGCATCTGTGAATTAACCAGTGACGTTGTTACTTTCTTGAAGAGAGTGAATTTCAGTGAGTGCCGAATATAATTTGCGTTTTCTTTTTCATTAAATAAATACGTTTTGTGATTGGTTTAAAAATACTTGTGTCTTTTTCTCGACCAATCAGAAATGAAGCCAAAAAAAAGTGACGCGTTTGCATGCATTTTCCCGCGCTTGGCACCAGCTACATGTATTTGTTTCGGGCCCTAATAGGCCATTTCCGAGTTACGTTATGCCTCGTTGTCAAAGCGAGGCTAGGTGCACAACCTTTCATATGGAAACGAGTTTTTATTCAAATGCAAATAAAACTCATTTCCATATAAAAGGTTGTGCACCTAGCCTCGCTTTGACAACGAGGCATACGTAACTCGGAAATGGCCTATTGGCTGCTTCTGTTCTGGTCAACCATTCGGGCACCACAGACACCGTAAAATTACTGAACTATTTTGTGGTTCAATGTCTTAATTTATTTGTTTTTTATCCCGTAATGCACATTAATCACTTAACTTTCTAACCGAGTTCTATACTAGATCGATCATGTCATTCGACATGTGATGGCTCCATTAGATACTTACCACGAACACGTGAGTAGGTATTAACCACGGTCCAACGAGAGACATTTGCATAAGTTAAGCAAAGTCCTTAAAAGTTAAGGTTGTCATTTTCACTGTTTAAAGTTTAATGTATTGCCAATAAACTGTCAATTTACCAAACGTTTTGAAAGTTTACTAAAAAAGATCTAAGCGTATTAAAATATGTGAACTGCAGAATTGTCGGCACCATTTGCCAACATAATTTTGATCAGGCGCAAAGAGTTTTGGCCAGTTTTCAACGGGAAAATGCTCATCATTTTGAGAAAAATTAAAAGATAGTAACGTCAACTAATTTTTTTATACATCCTTGCCCATATTTTCATTTAATATTAAATAAAATCTCACTAAATAAAACGAAAAACGCCTCGGACGTTTGACCGCGGTGGAGAGTCGGTATGGAACGACAAATTTGCGTTGTGGTCCGCCAAGGGACTGGGAATGATAATGCAGGACTTTAAATACGGCAAGACCACAGCGATAAAATCTAATTTTAATCTCTATTTAAATCTAATAAAAATCTATTTAAATCTATTAAAATCTATTAAACCTAATAATGCAGACCGCGCAGGGACTGAAACCAAGTATAACATTTGGGTACCATCTTGCTTATTAGGACAGTATGCGTGGTTGGAATCTGGTCGATTGAAGTATGTCTTCGTCGAAGTCTCGTAAAAGATCTTATCGGTACCGTGTGAAGTGCGAGGTGCGAAGTATGCGAGAGCAAATTATAAAAGTTTATTCTTGGATCGTTTGAGTGAAATGTTAGCGAGTGCTAGAATCATCATCACGACGAATAAGCTTGACGTCACAAATTTCATTCAGTTAAATTACGTTCAGTCCCCCCCCCCCCCCTCCCTCCCCCCGACAAATTTTTTCCGTACACCGATGCTGATTGGCCAGACCGATTACTCTGGGTTTGGTTTTATGACACTCTGCTAAAATCCACTTGACGGTAGTTTTCAATTCTTGGTTTTCACATGACCTCATAAACATTCAAAAATCTAAACTATACATCCTACAAAGCTGTTTCAAACATGGTATGTGGATACCAGTGTTATAATCTTTCACAAAAAGTTTCAGGTTTTAACGATGTTTTGCTTCCGATTTATAAAGGTTTTAAATATGTCACGCAATTGGTCACGCTATTTCAGATAAGCCGTAAAAATAAACAAAATTGAATCAGCTGAAAATATTTTTTTGCATTATAAGTGCGTATAAGCCGATTTAATAGAACTTATAGCGAAAACAATATTTTTTGATTTGATTTTTGGTGTTATTGAGACTTTGAATTTTTGGCCGCCATGTCTGTGCCCCTGAGTGGGGCACAAAGATGGCCGCTCCATACATTTCTTACTAAAAATGTCTAATATTCATTTGCCTATAACTCGTTAACGAGTTGGCCCAGATGTACAGTTTTAAACTCTCTACAATTCTATGAACATTTTGGGATCGAAATCTGTTGTTTAATGCTTCCGAATTTTGATATGACGTAAGTGAAAACCAAGAATTGAGTGTCAGTCATTCACGTTTGCCTTGGTTTTGCATTACTACGCTTTGTGATTGACTAAGAAAATTTAAGCCTATTGTACCTCCAAACTGAAGTAAAAGCAAAGCCAAATCATGATTTCCTCGCACGCGTTTTCCCGCGCTTGGCGCCGGCTACATGTATTTGCTTCGAGTTCTGATTGGTCCATTGGATTGTCTGCGTCTCATGTGATTGACCAGAACGATTTCATTCATTTTGGTTTTACTACACTAGAAATCGAACTATTCCTTTAGCGGGAAAAGTGTGCTCAGGTAAAAAGTATATTGTTATACCTGCCAACTCAAACGCCTTTTTTGATTGGACAAGAATGTGTCACGTGCCATGGGTCAAAACAGTCTAACTCACTAGGGTGAACAAAACTCACTAATTCCGTACGGAAACAAGAACTTGAACTTTTTGACTCGCACGTGATCAGGTCGTGCGCCTTGAAACGGCGGCAAGTGCCAGCCGCGTCAAGCAAACATTTTTTCTCATCTCACCTATGTAATTTTTTCTATTGTTGAGTTGGGAAATATAACAAAACATTTAATGACTGGCTCCACGGGAAACAGTGAGTTTTGTTTCTCTTGGGGCCAGTCAGTTTAGTGCTTATTAGTCTATAAACGATAAAAGTCTACTTACATGTAATATGCATAGCACGTGCAATGGTCAGCACAAGTGCTCGGTTCAGCTCCTCAGACTCGGCAGACAGAAGCTTTAAAAATAAAGTTATTGAGCATTTAGTTAGCAACCTGTAAAGGAAACATTGGATACAGTCCCATTGCACAAATATCTTTATTTCCTCCCTGAGTACCTTATATTTGGGTACCTTCTCCCAGTTTTCACACCCTACCTACTGCATTTCAGTAGCACGCAACATTATAACAAAGTTCTGAGGGCCCGGCCATTTCTCGCGTAGAAGGGCGACCGTATTGGGAAATAATAATTAAAACACATTGTAAAAAAATGTATGAAGCTCATAGTCTGAATAAGGTGGGCCCCAAACCATCTCTCACCAACAAAATCCAAGAGATCATTGGCGTAAACAGAGCAAGTAATGAGATCAGAAGACGAAGATGGAACTGGATTGCTTATATAATGAGGAACGACAGAGAGGAGCACTGTGTTACAGCATAGGAGTGAGGGCCTGAGGGAAAGAGAAACAGGGCGAAACAACCTCGTTCCCAGGGTCTCCCTTCTACCCTGGGAACGAGGTTGGACGATCAAAGAATGGTTGAGGCTGAAAGACGAGCAGCTGGATGGCAGTCATGGACGACTAGTGGAGCTCTAGCAGCAAATCGAAGAGGAAAGAAGAACGTTAAAGCTTCGTGTGCCTTATTTCACGGAGAGATGTAAGCAATAACTTTGTAAAAATTGCAAAGCTCTACTCTCAGACCTATTTTCATATTTGCTTGTGGCTGCATGCATCAACACCTATTCTGCTTATCTATTTTTAATTTAATATAGCATACACAATTTGCTAAATGTGTCCTTCGTTATTGAGTACCTGTTTTGGTTCAGTGTTAAAACGCGTTAATTGTGGCTGTACTTCAGAGCTTCCTAGTCCTGTGATAAGTCTGAGAGCTGTGCTCTCAACACTGTTGATACAATGACAATAACAATCATTAATTGACACGAACGACGTCTACGCGTTAAACATTAGGCTTGGATAACAACCTTCCTCAGGCTCTAAACAGCGAAATACCGGTACATATTGCTACAAACTGACTTGGCATCGCAATACTAATAAGAAAACTTATTTTAGATTAGCATATTTGATCATGCTTGATCACATCATTCAACACAAATGATCATTTTGACCATTTATGACCAGTTGGCGGGACTCGTTGGTACCAGTGCTATAGTACTGAAGGGTGTATCCTGCATAAATATTCGATTATTTTAATTTTATTATCACTTATCCCAGACCACCCAACACAGCTACCTATCACTTTACAGTCCACCCAACACAGCTACCTATCACTTTACAGTCCACCCAACACAGCTACCTATCACTTTACAGTCCACCCAACACAGCGCTGTATCAGAATAACCAAAGGCAGTTGATCAATACTGAACCACAGTCCACCCAGTGCAACTGCCCAATCACTAAACACAGTCCAACCAAAACAGCTTATCACATTATCTAGTTTTCAATCATTAAACAATAAAAAATGAGTCAGAAATTACCACAAATGTAGCTGGTTCTGGTTTGTATGTGGCACAGCAGCAAGTGAGTGAAGATGAGAGAGTAAAGTTACTCTGTAGTGAGGCTGGATGTGATGCAAGCGGTAACTGAACATCTCCAGTAATGTGTGAAGAATTCCCCAGGCATGACTCTTGAATACATTGGGAAGTAAAGTACCTGCAGACAGTACAACAGTCAAACCTCTGCCTTGTAAACAGCTCACTATTATGGACAGCCTGTGATCTGTTTTTTTTAAAGCAGTTTTCAATTGAGTGTCGCAAAACCAAATTTCTCTGGCCAATCAAAACAGAGGCAGACAATCCAATGAACCAATCAGAGTTCGAAGCAAATACATGTAGCGGGCGCCAAGCGCGGGAAAACGCGTGTGAGTAAGTCACGATTGGTTCTGGTTTTACTTCTGATTGGTTGAGAAAGGCCGCAAGATTTTTTTAGCCAATCACAAGCGTAGCAATGCAAAACCAAAGTAGTCACGAAATTACGTGACACTCGACACTCGCTTCAAAACCGATCTATTAGCCAATATTGAGAGTACTTACAGACAAGCTATAAGATACAATTACAATTGGTGAGGTCACCACTAAGAAGCCGGATGGCTTTTAAGTTGAGGTGACCTCCTTAGTTGATTAAGAAAGTATAAATAGCGGAGCAGTTCTCTGGAACAGCCTACCCTGTGATATGAGAGAAATGAAATCTCTAAGTCAATTTAAACGTTCAGCTTATCTGAATTTTTAATTTAAACTACACACGGCATTCATGAAAAACAGGTTATTAGATTAATTGTAGTTAGCTTTGTAATTTGTTTAGGCTAGTTAGGTTAGCTAGGTTAGGTTCCTGACAGTTACAGTTACAGTTACAGTAAATCGCGACCATAAAATAATAAATAAGGAGTTGATTTTTAAGTATTTAATAAACACTTTAAGAGTATTTTTTAAGAAAGTTGCATTTTTAGAAGATTTAAGTGAACTTGGTAGAGCATTGTAGATTTAGGACCCTCATACAGTGTAGTAAACTGCTTTAATGTTAAGTGCAGCCAGGCTTGTAAACTCATCGGAAAAACGCGTACGAGAAAATCACGATTGGTTTTGGTTTTACTTCTGAATGGTTGAGAAAGTGGCGTGAGATTTTTTTAGCAAATCACAAAGCGTAGCAATGCAAAACCAAATGAATTGCGAGATTACTTTTGACATTCAATTGAAAATCGCTTTAATCTTACTTATGAATCCTTTGATTCCAAGAGACTCAATCTCCATGTAGACAAGCAGCCGACTGTATGTTTCTACCAGGGCCGGTGCCAGAGCGACAGATGACTGAACATTACCCAGTTTGATGATGCGATTAACAATGCTGTGAATAAGACTACACAGAAAATACTGACTCAGAACACAGGAATGCCAGTTAGTAAGGTAGACAAGAGGTCTCACTAGTAAAAAAACAACTTTATGTGGCTAAATTAAACTTGGAGGGAGTCAATGTGTGGTCAGTGGTTTGCTACGTGACAGCATGTGTCCTGCAGGGCATGGTCTTTTGTGTGTCTTTCGTTATATTTTGCAGGCAAGTAAGTCATGATATGATGAAGAAAGAACTTAGATGGTAAATTTAAAGCTGGTGATGTAATGTTCAGCATGTCACGAGCATGGAAGAAGGGAAAAAATTCTGATTCCCAGACAGGAATTAAACCCATGACCTTATTACTGCACGAAAAGTAAATGACCTTGTAGCGCTCTACAAGTCTTCCAGAAGCTCAGTTGCGTGCGACCAGTTTCCGGAAGGTCATGGGTTCAATTCCCAGTTCGTCCCATGCTCATGACTTCATGAACATTATATCTTTTTTAAGTTGTGAGTTGTTTTGAAAAATTTGGTTTTATCAACAGACTGAGTTGATTTAATTAAAGGTACAAATTTGGCTAGCAGTTGAAACATCAGCTGGCTTTTGAATCTCTTTCTGAGGGCCACTGCCAATTTACCTTAAGTACTTAACTCACCTCATCTTAGCATGTACAGTGAGTGAGTCAAGAAGACTCATTGGACATGGCACTGTTGGCGCAGCGGCAAGAGTGTTTGAGGGGCCAGGTAACTGTGTGGTGGCTTTGTTGTTCCCGTAACACATTTCCACCAGCACAGCCATTGGCACAGTGAAACAGTCTGGATTGGTGCTGTCTGTTTGAAGAGGAGCAAACAGAAAGTTGAATCAGCATTTCAGTACTCAGGCGCTTTACATTCTGCTGCAGATTGAATGCAGGTACTCAGAACCTTGTATGCTCTCGGCTACACGATTAAAACTGTTTAAACGACTTCAGAATAGTCTGGACCCCTTTTGTGTGATGTTTACCACAAAGCTTCCACTCTTCCCTTCTACTTTCCAATTTTTCTTTCTCCTGTGCAACTGACTTTTACCGGTAATCTACAGGTAAATCTTGATTGGTTGGTTGGTTGATTAATTGAGTTACAGTAGTGACATACAGTGTAACTGGTTGATTGACATATAATTCTTTTGATCAATCGATAAATTGATTGATTAATTACTATAACAAGCCTCAAGGAAAGCATGTGCTCTGATTGGTTGATAAGCACCATCCATTTCCCGGTGGGCAGCACACTTACACCACACAGCTTGTTTTGCCAGCAATTTTGATGTGTTGTCTTCGTGATATGCTATTCTCTACTTGCACAAATCCCATAATACACCTCTTTTACCCCCCAAAATTTTGCATAATCATTGTTTGCAATTTCTCCTGGGACATGAAGATGTCCCAAGGGAAATCTAAAACAATGCCTATGCAAATTTTTTTTGGGGTGGTAGAAGCGGTGTATTATGGTATTGTACAAGTGGAGAATAAAAGGAATTTTAAATGTCACAGCTGTGCATACATCGAGTTATTGATGCACTTGGGTCTTTGCTAAACACTTAAGAAGCCAGAGTCGCTCTCAGCTATCGGCTTGAGTGACTCTTACACTTCTTTCATACTTATAGCAACCTCCTGCATGCATCATAACTCAATGTATGTGTTGTAGTTCAATTTTATCCTTGGTTCAAGTTTTATGTTCCTTTGTTTTATTTTCATTGCAAAGACAATCAAAATTGAACCAAAATTTGAACTACAACATAAACACGCTGCATGTTTACCATTTCTTAAATTGCTTGGATGGCTGACCAACTAATTAATTGAATGATTGAATTTGCGACAGACCGCTTACTGAATGACTGATTGATTGCTTGATCGACCAATGAATTGATTAACCAATTATTGTTAGAATAAGTACTTGATTACTTAGGTGACTGAAGTAAAACTGATGTGGTTGTTCTACTTACAGGCATTACAGAGAAGTGGAATCTTGTAATTTGACATTGAGAAGGCATTGGTTGCTGTTCTTGAGCACATTTGTATAAACCTTAAAAATGACATAAAGAAATCACGTAGGAGTTAAGCTCTACTTTACGTTAATTAACATACACAAGTCTGTTGACTGTGATCCAGGGTGAGTGTACAATGTACCAGTAGTTCTAAAAAGAACTGTTGAATTTGACAATGACTGACCATAATGAACACACATTACTGACCACACCCCTTGATGAAAATGTTATCAAAGAATAAAAGTTCCTAAAAGTGTTTAGACTCATCAGGCTGCTTCTTATACCCGTGTCTCTAACTTCTGCAGCATGATATATAATAATTTTATTATAATGGAGGCAACTTGGAAGGTATACAACATGACTGCAAGCCCTCCTCGCAGCATTATGTTACCTCTCCCCACTGCTTCCCATTAAGCATCAGTTGCATTTAAGCATGAACAGTCGCATGAGAAAATGACCTAATTTATTTGACAGCCTGTCACATGATCTTTCATGCTGAAAGTGAACTGTTTGTTACTGAATTTAGAATGAAAAACATAGGGCTCAGAGAAGTGTTCTCAATGATAGCCAATAAGATGCCTTAAAATTTTAATTAGTATCAAATTTCTTAACTATGGCCAAGATAAACAAATTTAACTAAAACTTTTACATAGAAAATCTGTTAAAATTAGTTCTGGTTAACAGTTACAACCTAGCCTATCTTCAAACTTTGAATGTTTGGTATACAATCATGCCATGCATAAAACTGAATATCATGTAAGGCATGTTTTTGTTCAAGCAATATTGATGCAACTGACAGTAGTGAGTACAAACCAGAGTGAAAGGGATATGCGAAAGCTGCACCGGACAGAGTTTAAGGCCATCAGCTGTCCAATGATAAGCCAGATATGTGTAAGGTAAAATACAAATTAAACAGCAAACACTTTATTTAAGTGAACAGCAACAAAAAGAAATTAATGACAACAGCAAAGAAGGACAACTTACTCAAGTTGATCCTTAAGTGTATGAGGGACAGCTGGCCTCCAGACCACATTCTCCGCCTGTGCCTTTAAAAGGGAGATTGAAAGATGATCAGGGGTTACCAGTAGGCACAAGGCCCAACTAAAATAATTCTCAAATCAAATGAAGTATAGTTCATATATGATTTATTTCATATATATTATTTCACACTCACTCCTTTCACGGGAACATATGAACCTACAATTGACCTGCTCTCAACATCAGTGGCTTCATAGCTCAGTTGGTAGAGCATCGCACCGGTATCGCGAGGTCACGGGTTCGAATCCCGTTGAAGTCCTGAATTTTTTTCAGGCTTCTTTTTGCAATTGCTTAAATTGCGTTCACAACTGCGAGGATCATTCTTCATTTGATTCCATTTCCGCAGTTCATATATGATTTATTTCATATATATTATTTTTAAATAATTCTGTTTTGAGGTAATCTAAAAATGTACCGCTTGATACAGGTCTATGAATTGCATCTGTTGATTTGTATAAGTTACAGTCTAACATCAATGTATCATGAAAGCACTATTAAAAGCCCCAAAGACTTATTTAGTGTTACGCCTCAAAGGGTGGAGGGAAGAGATAAGTAGTAAGGAGGGATTCATAGAGAGGGGAACAGCTTATTTTAAATGATATCTTTAAGAAGAAAAATCAAACTAATGTTGCCAAAATTCTTCTAGTAAGACCACTGATACTAAAACAGAACAAGATATAAGGATTATTTTCCGCTGGCTGAGTGCAACGAAATAAGCGGAAAATGTTTTTCTCACACGCTGCTGGGGCCTGGGGTTAGGTCAAGTGACCTAAGAGGTCATGTGACCTAAGGCGGGCAGTTGTTTTTCTTGCGTCTGCCATTGCTGACCTTCCCGCCCACCCACCCATAGAGTTCAGTTTATAGGCCCCCCTAGCTTGCTGCTGCCAACGATGTAAGTTTTCATTAGCTTTCTGGAATAAGCACTGTGTGTACAGTTTTGATTTTACAATAAAGGACAGGCTGCGGCGGTCGGCTTGGCATGGCTACCAGTGGTGTGTGAGAATGATATCTAAACGACATGTCATACATACTCTAATGTGATGCTTAAACAATATTTTTTTGAGCATGTGTTGTTCTAAGAGCTAAAAGGTAAAATAGTCTCGGGTGTGCAGAGAAAAATAAAAGTTTCACAGTCTTGAATTTACCATTCACTACTCCTAGATATGTAGTACTTCTCAAATTATATAAAAATTATTGAATTTTTGCATGTAACCTTCTTTGCTAGGTGGACCCAGATGCATGCCATAGCGAGTGAGTGAACAGAATCGGCAACAGATATTATATCTGGAACTGGTAGTGGCTGAAACAAAAAACAAAACAGTCACAACTCGGTTATGAAGATTCAAGAGTATACCTACCAATTGTCAAGGATTTTAAATAACTTGTTTCCCACAAAAAGAACATTCATTCTCTGATGAAGCCTGCAGTGAGCGACCGAAAATTTAGAAAAACTTTTAAACGTTTTATAAAATTTTTAACAGGTCAGTTTCAAAACTTTTATTTATTATCATTATGAGCACTGATCGCCCGAACAACATTTATGAACATAACATCACAAAGAATAACTACAGCAATGAACAGCCCTGTGTGAGCACCTCTTGTGAGTGACTACATGCACCTATCTTGGGCCCAATGATTCCAAATTGCTTTCATTCAGTCAAATCAACATACTGGTATTTAACTGAACCAACCTCCTAAGGATCACCTTCCTTGGGATTCAGGGTGGTTGGTTATGAGGGAGTTATGGTTATGAGAGGTTGATTATGAGGGGGAGGGGGGACTTCCATACAAAATTGGCAGGGGTGATCGATTGTTGGAAATTTTGAAAGGAACACGAATCCCTTAAAGTTACCGATAACAGAAATCTTTTTCATGGGTGTGGCTCACTTTTACCCTTCAGAAGTAGGAATTTTTTTTTTTGAAAAGTTGTTCCTGTCAGCAAATTTTTCTGGCTTAATACCCTAAAAGGTTTCAAAATAGAGTACAAAAGTGTGACATCACAAAAACTAAAATTTATGAAATTATGGGATTTGATCAGATATTCAGAAAGGGTATGACAAAAAAATACCCGCTTGCCAAAAATCAGCATCTTATTGCAATTTGGGGGTGAGATATTGGCACCGTTATGCTCTGATGACTCCATACAAACCTTTCTAATTTTTGCATTGGTTCATTACATGCCCTTTCCGAATATCTAAACAAATCCCATAATTTTACAAATTTAGTTTTTGCCATGTCATCATTATTTTTAGTACTCTATAACTCTGACAGCTAGAAACAAAAAATACGCATTGTGTGAAATGTGTAGACAACTGGATGATGTAATTACACTGGCATCGGAAATTAAAAAAAAAGTCCCATATACTATACCTCATTCCACGCTTCGCATATTCATGAGATAAAAACTGGGTCCAAACGGCCCACTTTAGAAGCCTAATCCCGGGGGGAGGTACTCCCTGTAATGGGCTATGCGGGGATGCTCCGCCCAAAAGGGGTACCTTTTTGAGGCCGGAGGTATATGAAAGGGCAGGGATTTCACGAGTTGAAGTATATGAAAGGGTAGGGATTTCACAAAGAATAGCAAAGGGTAGTGAAAACGCAAGTTGAAAAGGGGTACCATTTTTAATGAAAGGTATATGAAAGGGGTACCATTTTCAATGAAAGGTATATGAAAGGGGTACCTTTTCAGTCAAAAACGGTATATAAAAGGGTAAGGGTTTGGACTTTGGGGCGGAGCATCCCCGTAGAAAACTTTGTTGAGTACCCTCCCCGGGAGCCTTATGGACTGCTTGTTATATAGGAGTCCCCAAGATTTTTGACTGTATGCAAGTATGTCTATTGAATTAATCCCTATGTTACACAAAACAATTTTTCTTGGAATCCTTAATTTGAAACTAATGACTGAGAATAAATTACAATTGTAAATAATTTAACAATGAAAGAAAGAATTATACTTTCATGCTTGAACTTCTTTAACTCGTATTGCTTTCAGTTATTTTTTAACATTTATGTTAAATTGAGCTAACCTGCTTTTCTGGGTAAAGCAAATCAAACAGCTTCATTACTGGCTTGAAATCACTCAGCTGAAAGTAAAACACACAACATCACAGTAACAATGTTAAACCCATTTGTAAATTGTCTACCCTGTTCACATACTGACAGCTGTACTATGTACCATAAAGCCTTTTATTTTCGCTGCGTTAAGAAGTCGCACAAATGGTGCAAAGGGAAGGGACTAAATCATAAAACCTTTATAAAACCTATATATTTTTCTAGAACAATTTTTTTTAACAGAATTGAGTAAAAGATCAGAAGAAAAGAAGAAATAAACAAAAGTTCATTTATTTTATGGCAAGCAAGTGGCACCTTTACATCCTCTTTCCTATGAAGTGGCACCTTTACATCCTCTTTCCTATGGCTCAATTTGAGCAAGTTTAAACAAACAGGCACATTCTCTTGACTTACAGGATTTTTCTGGATGCTTCCAGAGATAAACTGAAGTAAAACCCACATGAGATGGTCCCTTCCTTTTTTAAGATTTCTTCCACTTAGCTGCAAACCAGACAAAGAATGGAACATAAGACAAACCACATATCCATTATCAGTGGAGGAACCAATCCTGCACATCATGACAGTGAGTACCTGAAGCTTTTTTCAGATCCTTCAAGCCTTAAATTTCCACCAACAAAATAATTAAAGAAGCTTTTATTTGTCATGTTAACTGTAGTGATCTGTTACACTATTAATAAAATTAATAGTCATTTTATCCAGACCCATTTTCACAGCATAATGATCATAGCACCACTGGAAAATGCAGCTTACTAGCATTCATTTAGGCAGTCATATTCATCTACACTTAGAAGTTAGTGCATGTAATCTGAGCCAACTTGCACAGCATAACAAACAGTAGCACAAGAAAGTACCACTCAATGAATCATTTTAGTGGTCACACTTGAGGATTATATATCCACAGACTAGGCAATAATTCAGAACCATAATAATTAAAAACTATTTACTGAAGTGGAGGTGGGTAGTGGTGGATATTTACCGAGCCATGAAGCGGCGAGGTTAATATCCACCACTACCCACCTACACTGAGGTGAATAGTTGTTTTGGTACATTTTTTTTTTTTGAGATTTTTTTTTTATTTATTTTTTTTTATAGTACCGGTATATACTGAAACAGTGAGATAATATAACGAAAATGATGCTTTTTATAACTCATTCATTCTTGTCAATGATTACAATTTTCGCACGCAAATTACTGGGAGGTGAATAGCACTTGCTATTCCGAGTTTCAGTAGCCAATCAGAGCGCACCAACAATGCTATCCACTGTTTCAGTATATACTGGCTAATATTAATTACACAACTTAAGCATGACTTTGGGTGGGAAAAGGATAGCAC
This sequence comes from Cladopsammia gracilis, assembly GCA_022457155.1. Taxonomy (NCBI): domain Eukaryota; kingdom Metazoa; phylum Cnidaria; class Anthozoa; order Scleractinia; family Dendrophylliidae; genus Cladopsammia; species Cladopsammia gracilis. Next base: position 863,974 of record JAJGOT010000291.1, read on the forward strand.
ATTGTAATTTTGTGTTGAAGATGCTATTAAAAAATACCTTTGTGTAGAGGGACAGGACCATGTGCGGGAAGCTGGCAAACTGGAAAAGTACAAAGAAAATAAGATGGCTGGACAAATGATGCCACAATAGCTGGCAGCCTGTTTCTGACATGCTGGCTTCATTCTCCTCAGATCTTTCCATGGCTACAACAATCAAGTCAACCAAAAGCTCTTCTAAAGCTGGGCATCGCTGCTTTTGCTGGAAAAAGAAACACAACATTCAGTGAGAATGTGGAGTTGTTTAAATTTAAGAAACTTTAAAGAAAAAATGTGTCTTAATCATAGGTGAGTATGGGAAAGTTGTGATTATGTGTGAACCCTATACTTTACTGTGGAGGTTTGGTGGTCTAGTGGTTTGCATCGGACTTTCAACCTGAAGGTTGGTGGTTCGAACCTGGTCTCTGCCGTCATGTTGTTTCGCTAGACAAGAAACTATTCTCGGCGACATAATGCTGGGGTTAACGATCGTGACAAGCCCAAAATTTACAACAAAATATCATCATTTACTTAGTTGTTACTTTATGCCTAGCCTTTATTTTAGGTTGCTGTGTTGCTAGAAGGAAAGCTCTTCGTCTATACGAGAAAAATAATCTCTTCACTGCTTCTGACTGTTTGCAAAAAAGGCCCAATAACTATTAATTTAATATTAAAATATATTGTTCAATAGAAAAAAAAGAAGTTAGCTTTAATGCTAAAAAGTCATGTACAGACCTTGCCAGCCCTGTCCTCAGCAAACAACATGTGAATCGTTACGATGCAAATGTTTCTTGCTGGTGACAGGACTGGCTTTGCTTGACTCAAAATAATGTATTAAAAAATTAGCAAACAGAGATACAAGTCAGTGGCAAAAAATCACTTCAAGTCTTGTGATGGATTAGCATCTCATCCAGGGAGCAGTAGTAATACTCCTAGTCACTTCATAGTATATAAACCAGGTAACCTTGCGATGGACTACCATCCCATCCAGGGGGGAGTAGTAATACTCTCAGTCGCTTCATGCTACAGAAACCGGGTTAAGCTCCGGCACTTGTGAGCCATTAGGCTTGTGAAGACTTACCTTTACCATGGGAAAATAATAATCATTGTGAGTTTGAGCAAGTCCTAGGTACTTTAATTTAACTTGTATGTATTGACTTTAAAAACATTTTTCTGTGCCAGTTGATGGTATCTTATTCCTCAAAAGAGTATTTTCGTATGGAATGTGGTGGGTTTATTTTGGAACTTGAGGTTTTAGTAATAGGAAACGATTTTATGGAAGAGTATATGCAGGGCTATCATTTGTAGCCAGCAACCAGTTATTATAGCCTACAAACTCTACATTAGAGATGATGACTAGAAGTTCCTACTCAAAGTTTAAAAATGACTAAAAGATAATAAGCAGAAAGACTTTCTTTGGTTTATAACTTGCTACTTTCCTTGTGACCCTGGCTTACTCAAAGCTATACTGAGGGGGGCATTGGGGGGTTCTGAACACCGCAATACCACCAAAAAAATTGACAAATACCGTAATATCGCAAAAAAAAATCGCCAAATACCGCAATACGTAAAAAACCTTGTCCAAAATCGTTAGAATACCGAAACCGCTACTCTGTTCATTAAATTTTCCGCAAATATCTGCTTAGATTTTGTTTTTCGAATGTTAAGGCAAGTTAATGACTTTTAATTGGTTGTAAAACGACCAAAGTGTTATCACCTTTCATGTAATGAAAACTGGCGTGACGGATTAGAGGATCTTAGAGCTGTTTCGAAGCGTTTTTGAAACGACAAGTTTGACAAGGACGACAAGAAACTGAAAAAGGATCAAAAAGGGTCGTAAAACACTGGAGGATAATTTTTAAAACCGACCAAAACGCTAAAAAACGGAATCCCGCAGGTTTTGGGAATACCGCAATACCGCAATTTTATATTAGAATTACCGAAATACCGCATGAAAAATTGCCCAATACCGCAATACCGCAAACCCCAATGTCCCCCTCTATACTGACAGCCCTGGAGTATGATTTCATAACACAAACCTGTTTATTCAGTCCCAACATAGTACAGATAACATCACGGGAATATGGCTGCGCAATGACGTACTGCAACAGTTTAGTCTGAGGCTCCACAAGATCCTGTTCAATAAGCACCATTAAATTGGCAAATGGAAAAGTATACGGGGGGTGACAACTCTAACAAACGCTGTTTGAGCAATACCGTGTGGTACTGAAAGTTGTCCCGAAAATTTGGAATATCTTTCCGATTTTTTCGGAGACATTCTCGCAAAAATTTCAAACTTCCCGAAATTTTAACAGCATTATCTCATGTTTCCCCGAAAATTTTTCGAGTCTCCCGACTCCCGGCAAAATCTTCAGATTCCCGGAAGAATTTTGTTTTTCTCCCGAAACAGGCCTTCTTAGAGTTGTCACCCCCCGTAAAGTATCACATATACATGTACAACAACAACAACAACAACAAACAAAAATTTATTAGACATATAGATTAAATACAGTTGCCCTGCAAATTAGCAAAAACACTATTTGAGGCAGGGAAAAGTAATGTAATTGAAAATAATAAAGGTATGACAATATAGCAATACAGAAGCTGATCTGTAGAGTTCCAATCAGGACATCAGGACCCAGTTGTTCAAAAAGGTGAATTGCTATTCACCAGATAAAATAATCACTATCCAGCAGATAACACAATGGATATTTTTTAATACTTGTACTTATTTAGTGGAAAGTGATTTATCTGGTGGATAGCCCTATCCACCTGTTGAACAAATGAGGCCAGAAGATAAAAGGAAACAGAAGATAAGTTCAACAAAAAACTCTCATAAGTGATGGCTTGTCCTTGAAATCTGAATTTTTCCAAATTAATACACCAATATCACGCTAGCATGGCATGAAAATATATTTAATTTTATTACCGGTAATGGGGAAAAGAGTCCAGTATCAAAATCAGCACATCAATACTAGTAAAACTGTAAAGTTTCGTAAAGATTGCTCGTATACTGGCGGAGATATGAGCTTTTGAAACTTAGTACTCTGGCCTAATTTTTACAAAGAAATGTATGGGAAAAACATGAAAACGAGGCTGGACGGGCAATCTATGCCCGTCCACCATACATTTCTTTGTAAAAATGTTCAGTTTCAAAATTTTATATCTTCGTCAGTTTTCTAGCAATCTTTACAAAACTTTGTAGTTTTACTAATATCGATATGCTGAATTTGATGCTGGGCTCTTTTTCCCAATAAACCAAATATATTTTTGCACATATTCTTGGAATGCAAAGACTGCTCCTAATCTGTTTATAAAATTGTTTCATTGTAATGTAGTTATTACCAAATCTGAAGCATACCTTGTCATATGGCAGAAGACCCTTGAGAGGAAAACTGAGTGTGTTAGGATCTAGTTTCCACACAGAAATTGAAGAACCAGGATGCCCAATCACAGGAAGAAGGGATGGGCGACCTGTGGAAACAGATTAGAGTAATTATAATAATTTCTGTAACGTTACAACCTGTATGACATCTCTGATGCATAATTTGCATCCACAATGTTTCCTAGTTTAGCCAGGCACTAAGAATATTATTCTCTGGAACCCATTAATTTGCATATTTACCTATAACAGACACCATGCGAGCAAGTGGTCTGAATGATTCTGTAAAATCTGAAAGTAACTTTGCAATTGCCTAACAAAGGAATCAAAAACAGACAAATATTACAATTAAAAATAAAACAGTTGAATTAATCATATTTAATGATATCTACATTTCTGCCGGGGGATGGGGTACTATTTGTGGGTGGGAGTGATCGCCGGAACCCTGAAACCCTTACCCTATATCAGACAATGTAAAGCTGCATTTTGCAACCCTATAATTGATTATAGGCACCAAAAAACCCTATCCTATCCAAGACTCACTATTTTCCAGATACTCTAACTACACTGTATCTTCATACCACCGATCAGTTTCCCAGTAAATGATACCCTATTCTAGATCAAAACCCTCTGATTTCTATACCCTATCCCAGACTATCATGATAACATTATTATTTCTATTTGTTACAGAAAGCTACACAGGTTTTACAAAATGTATGGTAGGCTAATAGCCTGTGGCCCACTTAACTTCATGGTGAAAATGATTCAGAATAAAAAAATACTTGGCAAAGTAAGGGGTGGTCTGAGCTCTTGGGCCACTTCAAGGCAAGGGTTGAGGATTGAACACCGGGGGGGGGGGGTGTACTCTGCAAACTTGTGGGTGGGGGTGTGCCACTGGGACTCTGAGACCCTTAACCTAAACTAGACTATTTTAGCTGCATTTTGCAACCCTATTCTAGACTAAACACCAAAAATCCCTACCCTATGCTAGACCTATTCCAGACTCGCTATTTTCCAGAAATTCATTCACTATCACAGTTATTGGTTAACAGGGGTCAGTAAAAATGTCGTACTGCCCGCCATACTGATTTTTAAATTCCATTTGCCAGTAAACCTTGCCTAGACTAAATTCTTCACGCAAGTGATCAGTTTTGCGGAAAATGACACCCTATTCTAGACCAAAAATCTCTGACCACTGTACCCTATCCCAGACTCAACTGCTTGGAAACCATACCCTTCACAGCGGCACATACCCATATATAATATAATTATATGAGAGTACCCCCCCCCCCTCCCTCCAATTTTATTAGTTCTAATATATCATGGCCAGTAGGCATGGTGCCCAAGAGTAAATAACTGAGAAGTGTTTACAGCCTGTACAGCGTATGTAGTATTAAGGCACCTTTAACCTTAGTTGTAATAAAAAAACTTATCAATTACATACCCAGTGGGGCTTGAGCTTTCCTTCAGGAAAGTTCTTGTAAATCTACAAAAAGAAGGCAGTACTGCATTAGACCTGTGAATATTAAACAGACACCCTTTTCTAGCAGGCAATTGTAAAATAATAACTTCCTTAAACATGGTAATCTTGAACTCTACTTGATGGGCACAGACACCCTCCATGCTCTTATTTCTTTTGCAACCAGGAAGGATTGTCAAAACCAGGAATGACTCAGTCCTGGACTAACAGCCCAGTCATCAGCCTTCTTAAAACCAGTAGGTTGTAGTCTCAATCTGCCGCCTCCCCTAAAGAAGCGACTGCCTCTAGGTCCGTCCAGCTGGAAATTTATCATATGCTGCTCCAACGACACCCAAGCCTACTCCTACATGTACAATTAACCAACCTGTAGTCATGCATGATCAAGTGCACAGATCAAAAGAGCCTAGCTTTTAACCCCACACATGGGCTAATTTATTTGTCACATGACCATTCTTAGCTTATAAAATCTAAATAATTAAGTTAATACCTCATTAATAACAAAGTAAGCAGGTAAAAGACAAGCATTCCTGTCTAGAATGTAGCGCACAACCTGCAAACACAAACAGATGAAAGAATGGGCAATGATCATTAATCGGTCAGTTACATGCACATGACTTTTGTATGTACTTTTAAATAATGTATTTTGAGAGCTGTCTATCAAAATCAATTAATCAACTTTGTTTAGCCAGCGTGACACTTAACAGTAATGCAACTGACAAGCCCGTGGCCCTCTAATACAGATCGAATTAGAATTTAGAAAATGTTAGTTTTTTAGGAGGGAGAAAAAACCTTCGGACGAAGGATGAGAACTAACAACAAACTCAAACCACATATGACAGCAAGTCCAGGATTTGAACCTGGGCCACATTGGTGGGAGGCAAGTGCTCTCGCCACTGCGCCATCCCTGCTCCCTCCTTGCTGACTGAGCATTAAAATAACAGAGGCATAGCCAGGACTTTCAAACACTCCCCCTACCTCCTCCCCCTACCCTCAAGTCCCAAATCTTTCTTTTTTTTTCCAACTCTTTCAGTTACGCATGTGCGTACGTGCGTAGAGGTAGCTACGCCCCTGAATAATAATAATAATGATGAGGAGTACCTTGACACAGGCCTGTATGCGATCACTGTATGCAGCATCAGGAGATGCTGGAATGCTATGAAATCTTTGGAACACCAAATTTAGAATGTCACGACAGCCCTGCAGCATAAAAATCCAACACATTTTCAGTTCAATGGGTTTTATGAAGTAATTCCTAATACCATGTTAAACTGCAGTTTTAGCTTTTATTCAGAAGTGATGAACCCAAGGAAATATTGCACAAAAATGCCAAAGTAATGACTTAAAAACACTCAAAATTCCACCAGAATGCAAGCTTTGATTCCTTGACCACCTGTCACTAAATCAAAATTGATGAATTGTAATCCACTTCCATCCTTGTAATTCTGCACTTTTTCGCCACACTTAACTGCTTCTGTTTTGCTCAATAGAAACTTTTTACTCAATGGACCAATATCACGCTAGCATGGAATGAAAATATATTTAATTTAATGAGGAAAAGAGGCCAGTATCAAATTCAGCACATCAATATTAGTAAAACTGTAAAGTTTCGTAAAGATTGCTCGTACACTGACGGAGATATGAACTTTTGAAACTTAGTGCTGCTGGCCTAATTTTTACAAATAAATGCATGGGAAAAACACGAAAACAAGGCTGGACAGGCAATCTATGCACCATACATTTCTTTGTAAAAATGCTCAGCTTCAAAATTTCATATCTTCGTCAGTTTGCTAGCAATCTTTACAAAACTTTGTAGTTTTACTAATATTGATATGCTGAATTTGATGTTGGGCTCTTTTTCCCAATAAACTAAATATATTTTTGTGCCATGCTAGCGTGATATTGGTCTATTTAGTTATATATTTGGTGGCATTTGGTGATAGAGCAGTTTTCAATTGAGTGTTGTAAAACCAAAACCAAAGTAATTACTTTGACCAATCACAGCAGTCGTAAACAATCCAATGAACCAATCAGAGCTTGAAGCAATTACATGTCAGTGGCGCCAAGCGCGGGAAAACACGTGCGAGCAAGTCACGATTGGTTTTGGTTTTACTTCTAATTGGTCGAGAAAGTGGCGCGAAATTTTTTAGCCAATCACAAAGTGTAGCAATGCAAAGCCAAAGCAATTGTGTAATTACTTTCGACACTCAATTGAAAACTGCTCTATAACATGGTAATTAGGTAAACTCAACTTCATTACATTGGCAGGACAGTGTTCCCTTATCTTACCTTATAATCAACCCCACCAATGATCCTCAAAAGAAGCTGAAATGTCTTGCACCACATGAGCTCCTTGACAAAACTGAGATGAGTTGTCTTCAGAAGAGCATCACACACCAACCTGTAGACAAACCTCAGTTACCAACAAATCACATTGCAGTTTAACCCTGGCCTTTAATTACCAAGTGTGCCAAAAATAAAAAAAAAATGAAAAAAATTCGAGAAAATCCCAAATTTCATTTCGTAAAATATTACAAAATCAATGGTACCAAAGAGGTTTCATTTGAATGGTCACACCATAGGATTTCGTCGACAGACTCAAAAGTTAGAACAAATGGTACCATGCAAAAGTACTGCTGAAGAGGTTTCATTTGAATGGTCACACCATAGGATTTCATCAACAGACTCAAAAGTTAGAACAAATGGTACCATGCAAAAGTACTGCTGAAGAGGTTTCATTTGAATGGTCACACCATAGGATTTCATTAACAGACTCAAAAGTTAGAACAAATGGTACCATGCAAAAGTACTGCTGAAGAGGTTTCATTTGAATGGTCACACCATAGGATTTCATCAACAGACTCAAAAGTTAGAACAAATGGTACCATGCAAAAGTACTGCTGAAGAGGTTTCATTTCAATGGTCACACCATAGGATTTCATTAACAGACTCAAAAGTTAGAACAAATGGTACCATGCAAAAGTACTGCTGAAGAGGTTTCATTTGAATGGTCACACCATAAGATTTCATCAACAGACTCAAAAGTTAGAACAAATGGTACCATGCAAAAGTACTGCTGAAGAGGTTTCATTTGAATGGTCACACCATAGGATTTCATTAACAGACTCAAAAGTTAGAACAAATGGTACCATGCAAAAGTACTGCTGAAGAGGTTTCATTTGAATGGTCACACCATAGGATTTCGTCAACAGACTCAAAAGTTCGAACTACACAGCCTGCCTCCATAATTGACTCTGGGAGTGAAAGGGTTGAGCAAAAGGTCAGCAGAAGAGTCACACTGGCAGCCAACCTCTGGAGATCTAAAATCTGCTGACTTTTTGTCTCCTTTTCCACTTCCCCACTCATCCAACCACCTAATATTCACAACTTGGTTGTACTTTCGCGAGAACGCGAAGGGCGCGCGCCCTTCGCGTTCTTGCGCGCCCAAATTCTCCCCCTTCCCCTTCCCCTTAGAACGCCTGCCACGCAGGCTAAACTGTACATTGTACAAGTCATGTATTTCTAGTGCCCCCATCCAATTTCTATCATTTTCTAAAATTCCATCTCTTGTTGTCGTTACCTGGAAGGGAGCAGTGAGCTTTCAACTAAGCTTCCAAGCAAACCAAATGCCAGGTCTATTCTCCTGGGATTGTTTTCATTGTAGATGAATGCAACAAAATCAAGAAGAAGTTGTTCTCTGGCTTCCTGAAGTTAAAAGAACAAAAACAGGCAATTGGCATTTATCAGACATGTGTAGATAGGTACAGTACTAGTGTAACAGGTTGATGGCTTTAGTGGTACATTAGGTAACTGCAGGATGGTACACTACATTGGAAGTTCTTTGCTCCAGAAAATACCCGGGGTGAGGGGTACTCTCCGTAATGGGCTATATGGAGATGCTCCGCCCGAAAGGGGTACTTTTTTTAGGCTGGAGGTATATATGAAAGGGTAAGGGTTTCACGAGTTGACAGAGGTATAAGACCCCACCCCTCTGGAAATTCCAGTTCAGCTTCACACTTTCCATTAAAACATTGGCTTTGGAGATCCCCCTCCACCCCTTAGAGTTTCCAATGACTTTCCATGGTTTGCATGTACACTACTTATGTTTTACCAGTAATACATATGAGCTGTCACTGTTGTTGTATCAGGGTGCAGATCATTGTGGTGTCTCAAGGTCAAGGTAAGTGATATCAGCTGAAGCCAAATGATCATAGCGTCTTGAGTGACACACCGAATGATCATAGTGTCTTGACTTGAGTGACACACCAAATGATCATAGTGTCTTGAGTAACACACCGAATGATCATAGTGTCTTGAGTAACACTCCAAATGATCATAGTGTCTTGAGTAACACATTGTGGACAAGAATGTTTTCTAAATCTGCTTTTACATTAGTATTCAGCAACTACCTATTATGGTCAGCAAATGCGGTAACGATGGTCGATAGCTCAAGGTTAAAAATGACTAAAGAACAACATTACAGACTCCCGGGGGGGGGGGGGGGGGACTCCCCTATAAAAATGATGGGGGTGCTCGTCATAAATTTCGAAAAACACCCTAAAAGGTACCAGAATCTCATTTGACAGGGGTGGCTCAAATATATTTTTACTCCTAAGAGGTACCAATTTTATACAACACAAGACATATTATTCTGTCATACTTTTTCAGCTCAACACCCTAAAAGGTACCGCAATAATTCTAAACATGGTCATTTTAGATTTCAGTACCCTAAAAGGTACCAATCTACAAATTTTGACCCCTAAAATGTACGACAAGCGACCCCGTCATTTTCATATTGGAGTCCCCCCCCAAATATCTTGAGTTTATGACCACCTACTTATTGATTAGCTGGCAGATACCTCACAGCTTAATGACAGCCCTGTTTACAATACATTTACAGAACACTTGAACAATGAAGCAGTGATTTAATTAATCAAAATGGTTATATTTTAAAATCACTACTCTCACCAAAGGAACAGCAGCCCAAAATGGTTTAAACACTTGCTGAAAGAGCTCCTTAACATCTTTATCTTCATCACCTTCATTGTGAACAATCATCCTAAAGATAAAAAAAATACATTTTTTTTTACTTTAAGCTCTTTCATGCCTTTCTTCTGTGTCTTTAAGCTAATGTTTGAAACTCAAACACAACACAAAATTCATTCATACCCACAGAAGGCAGTCTCAATGGCTTCAACTCCCTGAAAATAAAGTTAAAGCAAAAGGCTATAAAGTCAGCACAAAAAGAGGGGATTTAATAATTTAGAAATTAGTTAGTCGGTTTAGTTCATAATGTTGCATTTCATTTAAAATTATTTTTGTGATAACTAACATCAAATATTACTTATTATCATTATTATTAAATAGCCTTATTTCATTATTCTGACCCCCAATATGGCCAATGTGCAAACCACCAATTCAACATGTGCCAGTCCACATTCTGTGTGAATCCCATGCCAAAGATATGCCAAAGATTTTCAAAATCTACACCAAGCAGCAATTAGTTCTACATGTATGAAACCTAAAGAATTAATCTAAAGACTGCAATACTACGCCAGTATGCCACGCCAGTATGCCAAGTACAGCCTTTTGAAACCCAGGGGTCGGTACAAAACGTGGACCCCCCATTCTGGACCCCCCCTTTTGGACCCCATCTGGACCCCCTTCTGGACCCCCATCTGGACCCCCATCTGGACCCCCTTCTGGACCCCCAACTGGACCCCCTCTTTTTCTTCCAATAAATGGTCAAATGACAGTTTTGATTTAAAACGTGTGCGAAGTAGGAAAAAAAGTAAAAACAAAATAATATTAAAATTGAAATAAATAGAATATAAAACAACTGGGCAACTGGAAAAGGAACTGAAGAGCCCTATAAAAAATTACAACATATTTTCTGCCTTTACGATTGCACCATCAGCTCTTTACATAACCACCGCTGATCAATTCTTACCTGGCTGTTAAAATGCCAGGAGGTGAGTGTTTTTCAGGTTTCTTTATTATTTTATGTAGAGTCTGGTCTTTTTGAAGACCATCGTTGAATAATAATGACATACTGTGAAAAGAAAGTCTAAAGCTGCTTGCAAAAAGAAAGAGCTAAAACTTACAAGTATCTTGGCATTGATTTAGATGAGAGCTTATCATGGGACTCCCATATTGACTATATTGTTAAAAAAGCATCCGCTGGCCTCGGGGCTATCAAACGTGTCAGGAATTTGGTTCCCCGTGAGACTCTTATCATGATTTATAAAGCCCTCGTCCAACCATACTTTGATTATTGTAGCTCCGTTTGGGGCAGTATAGGTGTGTGTCAGTCTGAGAGACTCCAAAAACTCCAAAATAGGGCTGCGCGTTTAATCACTTTTTCTGATTTAAATGTTAGATCTTCCACTTTACTCGGTGACCTTGGTTGGGATTCTCTGGAGCGAAGGCGTTCAAAGCAACTAGCAATTATTCTCTTTAAGACTCTCCACAATCTTTCTCCGACTCGTCTAAACAGTGTTTTTAAAGCTACATCCAGTATTCACTCACATAATCTAAGAAATTCAAAATACAACCTTCTCGTTCCCAGACCGAGTACTGAAGCAGGCAAACGAAGTTTTTAATATCGCGGTTCTGTCCTCTGGAACAGCTTACCTTTGAGCGCTAAGATACAGCCTACTCTTAGCTCTTTTAAATCATGTATTTAATTTTTATCTAATTTAATAATAGTTAATAAAGGATAGCTTTTATTGTTTTTTAATACAATTTTATATAGAAAATTAATTTAGTTAGATAATTTAAATTAGTTAAGTACTTAATCTATTGTTGTTAAAAACACGGCTCGATGGAAGAGCATGTATGTGAATTGATACCGTGTCTAGTAAATAAAGTTTACCTACCTACCTACCATCCTCTTCTCTGTCAAACGCATTTTAGCTTGGTTCAACAAATTTGCAACACAATGTGCTCTTGCCACGTTTCACTTTCCGTTTATAATACATGTCATGCTACACTATTTCCACTCAGTGTTTCATTCTGTTGAAACACTGATAACATTAATGTCATTACAGGATTTAACAAAGAATGGGTGGTTAGAACCTCTTGCTGTCGACAATGACTGTGTGATAACAGGAGCATTTGCCCACTTGGTAACTACAAATCAAATAATTATGGTCTCCGAAAATACCATCAAATAATAATTTAAAAGAAACCTGAAAAACACTCACCTCCATTTTAACAGCCAGGTAAGAATTGGTCAGTGGTAATTACAATTTTGTAAAGAGCTCATATGGTGCAATCATAAAGGCAGGAAATGTTGTAATTTTTTATAGCACTTTTCAGTTCCTATTCCAGTCACCAGTTGATTTAATTTATCTTCTGTTCATTTCAATTTTAATATATTTTTTTACATTTTTTCCTACTTTGCACATATGTGTATTAATTCAAAACTGTCATTTGGCCATTTCCTGGAAGAAAAAAGGGGGTCCAGATGGGGGACCAGATGGGGGTCCAGAAGCGGGGTCCAGAAGGGGGGGGGTCCACATTTTGTACCGACCCAGACCAAAACTCTTTGGCAAGACCCATACTGGAACATAAGGGATACCAATGAGGGATTTGTTGATATCATAGTGTAAATGGAGGTGGGTTCCCTGGAGTTATTCCAGGGATGACCACTAACAAGTGCATCCGTGGATTACCCAAAGGATGGCTGCTGTTGAGTGCATTATCTTACAGGGAAGTTGTATTTGTATTAGGCATTGTATTTAGTAATGTGGCAACCATCTTGATTGGCCTACATGTAACTCATTTGAAGGTCTTTGAAATGAACTCAGCTTCACTTCACTTCATTAAAGCCACAAACGTTTTAAAAAATCTTTAAGTCCTTGACTTCGTGAATTCCCGGAAATAGCCAGAGGTGCGGTACGACAGTCAAAGACGTCTAATTTCCCCAAATTCCTTTGTGAAACAGCTGTGTGAAAGCATGTTCCCTCAGATGAGGTTATTAGGCTGCCACAATTCCCTGTTTGCCACAAATAAAATCAAAACACAAATAAACATCATCATACCAGTGCATCCTCTAGAATATGCAGCAGTTTAGCCTTGTGACTCTCCATGATCAACAGTTCCTTTCGTTTTATACATCTGCCGCCATGTTGGGAAAATATTGGATCCAGACTGTTCAGACTTCTTTAGGCCGTAGCCCTGGGAATCATCGAAGTACATTTCATTGGATGTACTTGAAGTATATATCGAAAGTTCATGACAACATGGCGACAGGAAAACGTGGGTAAGTGCTTCTCAATTGTTTTCCTCACGACAAATCAGATAGATATGCTACAGTTAAAATGTAATGAATCTTTTCTTCAATCTTTTAGGTTAAAGCTTCACTCAATAATCGAGAAACTCTCCGAACAATGCGAGAGAAAAAGTCCTTTACCCGTAAGTAGCAAGCTTAACACATGATTGCGCGACATATTCATTGCATAACTGAATTTTTCCGCTTTATATTAATCCGCACTATTCCTGTACTAAGAACTAAGATTTAATCAGGGTATTATACTAAAACGAGTTCTTCTTTTTCTTTTCATTATGTAAGACATTCTTAGCCATCATTTCTCATCGATTCTAATATTTATAGAACACTTCTGAAAGTAACTCCCCCGATTTGCAGGGGGGCATTCAAGTTTGTATTGATTGTTTGTCAGATTATTCCAACTTCTTTAGAAATTCTTTGTTGATTAACACAATTCAAACAATATCTTTTATATATTCACCAGGATGAAGAAGGCGAAGATGTAAGTTCTGAAGTTTCCAATGTGAAAAGGTGCAGCTTTTTATTTAAATAATTTTAAATTAAATATGAGCTTTAGAATAAAAATAAGAGTATCAGAGAACGACGTTTCGACGACTCCATGCCACCATTTTCAAATTCTAAGAACGTTCTATTTACCTGACAATTAACACCCCCTATTTTGTAATCACATGCAACTAAATTTTCACACTATATGTTACTATAAAATGAAATAGCATATTAATCTACTCTTAGGATTTGAAAATGATGGCATGGAGTCGTCAAAACGTCATTCTCTGATATTGCTTATTTTTGTTCTTAACTCTTTACCTAAAACTAGAAATAGTGTTCACTATAGCTGCCCCCGCTTTTGATAACCTGTTTATGGGATGTGTATTGAATATAATACTGTGCATACGACTGTTGAAAAATTAACGTTTCAAGTATTTTATTGAAGTTAACATCCATTTAAGTAGTCGACATATTTATCTGTAAATTTGACAATGAAATCTATCACAATAATATAGTATTGTATTAATATTCTGTGTAACAGCAACATACTGTATTTTATTAAACGCTGTGGCTATATGGCCGGTAACCGGTCAAGGTTTTCAAAACACTAAATGGCCGGCAGTTCTATATTCTCAGTAAATTTCACAAAATCGAAAAATTCCAGCTAATCTAAACTATCATATGTCGATTTAGAAAGGTCAAGCGATCCTGAAATGCTTTATATGATCTCATGTTTTGTGACACCTAGAACTTTTTTTAGCTCGACTGCCGGTCAAGGTTTTCATAACACTAAATGTTCATATGTCGATTTAGAAAGGTCAAGCGATCCTGAAATGCTTTATAGATCTCAAGTCTAGTGTTTGGTTTACGCTGGGCTCAGAAGACGAAACCATGTTTTGTGACCGACTTAGAACTTTTTTTAGCTCGACTGCCGGTCAAGGTTTTCATAACACTAAATGGCCGGCAGTTCTATATTCTCAGCAAATTTCACAAAATCGAAAAATTCCAGCTTATCTAAACTATCATATGTCGATTTAGAAAGGTCAAGCGATCCTGAAATGCTTTATAGATCTCAAGTCTAGTGTTTGGTTTACGCTGGGCTCAGAAGACGAAACCATGTTTTGTGGCACTAAGGCCGGCAGTTCTATATTCTCAGTAAATTTCACCAGCTGAAACCATTACAACAATAACCAAACTTGCAACAATGTATTTGTAGACAACATAATGATCTGCAATCTATTTATCCATAAACCAGTCAATATAAATCAATTACAACTATGCAATTAATATTTGTGTAACTGGAACGTTTTGTATGTCAATAAATTTGTGAAATTTTTGGGGAAAATATTGGTAGAAAATATTATTATCCGCAATCTATTCATCAATAAACCATATGAATTCAAACGTTTGAGTTGAGATTCATCATTCTGTTCTGAGATATTTGCGATCTGTTGGATCGAGTCTGTTGACCCCGTTGCTGATTTGTGTCTGACAAACCAAATTTATTCAGTACTGTTGAATGCTTTTGATTACAAAGAAATCACTGAAGTGTAAAATACTCAACTTAAAATGCTTCTCGAAGATGGCGAAACGCGAACTCGTAGATGCAAGACCTTCAAAGGTCTTCAAATGCTGCAAGATGCTGCTAGAACATGGCGAAGCTCGAAGGTACCCGACACCACCGTGCGCGCTTGCTAAAATATTACCCGAGACGACCGTGCGCGCCTAGTTTCGTCAAATCGAGAACGCTTCGCCCACTACAAACACATTTCTTACTTTTTCAACAAATATTCTTTGTCCTTGTATGTATACACCCGGGGAATGCTAGGGTGCCTCCTCGGGTTTTGGCCTCTGGGCCAAAACCCTGCGGGGGCAACTACTGTTTAAAAATAAAAGCTTATAGAGGTTATTCAGCGAAAAGTTGTGTTACACCGTTGAATATTTTTACAAGTTAGTTTTTACATTGTATTTTTTTGTATATTGTTTTACCCTTTAGACGAGTAAAACAGCCTAGCTGTATTACACAACTTTTCACTAAATAAATTGTTTATTATACAACACTCATCTTCTCATAAATCTAAGTTTTATAAAGTGTTTTTCCTAGTGCATAGTCAGAAGAGTGTAATAACCTTTCAAATTTGCACTCGTTTTGATACATATTTGCACTCTAGAATGGTTTATTGAATCATGATAGTATTATTATTTCTATTTGTTACAGAAAGCTACACAGGTTTTACAAAATGTATGGTAGGCTAATAGCCTGTGGCCCACTTAATGGTGAAAATGGTTCAGAATAAAAAAAAGGCAAAGTAAGGGGTGGTCTGAGCTCTTGGGCCACTTCAAGGTTCTGGTGGGCCAAAACATTCATTGGGGCCATTGCTTTGTTTATGTTTCTTCTGTCTGCTGGGTGAGGGTTCAGGACTGGGCGATGGACCATGTTCTTCCTAAAATTTCAATTTTTTTTTTGTTTTTAATTTTCAACCATTTATTTCTGTCATTGATAAGTCTGGACATTTTTTTTACACATGGATCTTTTTTATCTTCAGAGGATTATACCAAATCTTGTAATGCTAGATCAAAAATTCCATATTTTCTCTACCATTACTAATAATTTTTTGAAGGACTGGGGTCGTAACTGTCTTGTTCTTTTTCCTCCAATTTTCCTCAGGTTTTTGCATGTGGATGTTGTCAACAGTTTAAGCAAAATTCCCCCCTCCCCATTCCTCCGCCAACAGCAAAATGGCCAAAAGGTGGTTATGCCCCAGCCCTTTAATTTTCTTTGCATGGAACTGTTAACAGCAAGAGGCTGAATGAAAATTACATGTACATGTAGCTGAATAATGCGTTGTTAAGTCTGCCAACGAAGCAGTTAAGAAGGATTTCCAATTAATTTATCTTGCATGTAATTCAGTACCGGTATTTTAAGTAAACACCTTGTTTTTCATTAAATTAAACTAGGAAACAGAGGAAAGGAAATGAAGTTAAGAGAGTCTACAAAGAAGCGTCATCAAGGTCAGATTCTGATGTGTTGTCAGATGAAGAAATCGATGTCGAAACTGTGGAAGAGGAAAGTGGAAACAGCAAGAGCCTTTTAAAAGAATGGACATGGAAAACAGATGCTGCCTGTGTGGAAAGGAAAGAAGATGCTTATCCCAGAGCAGCAAAGAGGAATGCACGGAAAAAACAAACTATGAAACAACAGCAAAAACCTGAGACAAAGGCTTTAAACAACAAGAACAAAAAACGTAGGAAACAGAAGAATGCAACATTAAAAATGAACATTTCAAAGAAAATTAAAGAAACCAGTAGTAGTGGATCTGACAGAGACTTGGCAATTGATATTGAAGCATTTGTGAACCATGCTCCTGTTCTGCAAGATGTTGATAAAGCTGCATCGTTGCCATGCCCTTTCTGCTCTGTGTTGTGTCAAGATGTTATTCAGCACATAAAATACTACCATAATTCAGGTAAGAAGACAGTCAAATCTAAAAAAAAAATGATGACTCTGTACAAGAAGGCACAAACTTCCAAACGTGGTTAACCTGTGTAAGCAGGTACAAACCTCCAAAATTGGTGTCCCTGTGTAAGGAGATGCAAACCTTCAAAAATGGTGTCCCTGTGTAAGGAGACACCTTCTCCTTTACCTTTGAGAGCATATTTGAATGTTTGCTTGTAGTGGCTGACAATTTTGTGGGAGATATTTGTGAATCGTTTTACATTGTATAGTGGCTCGATCAGATGATTCTGTTCTCTTGCGCTACGCTTAGCCGCACAGAAATCATTTCCAATGTAACACTCACACGAGTTGGAGGAGGGCCCGCCAGTAATCTTTATTGCTACAGAATGTGTACATATATCAAAATGTGTACATATATCAAAGATACAATATAAATATGATGTATTCTACCTAAAATGAAATACATGCTGCGATTGCAGTACTCGTAAACACAATTTGTACATAACTGGTGTATATAATGATAATAACCCGTGCTGGAAAACATGCAGATACGAAAAGTACCCCCGAGGTACAACCTCGTCGTTGGAGGAGGGCCCGCCAGTAATCTTTATTGCTACAGAATGTGTACATATATCAAAATGTGTACATATATCAAAGATACAATATAAATATGATGTATTCTACCTAAAATGAAATACATGCTGCGATTGCAGTACTCGTAAACACAATTTGTACATAACTGGTGTATATAATGATAATAACCCGTGCTGGAAAACATGCAGATACGAAAAGTACCCCCGAGGTACAACCTCGTCGTAAGAATACTGGTAGGCTTCAATGACAACTGTGAATCAAGGAGTGGTATAAATACCACTCCTGTGCATATGGCACGCATTCCGTTATGCGTGCCCCAAGGGAAATACATTATATACCATGATAATAGTCCACTGAGGACTCCCATATAAAAATTATGTGGGTGGTCATCATACCTTTAGGGGGCAAAATCTGTAGATTAGTACCACTTAGGGTACTAAAATCTCAAATGACTACAGTCGAACCTCTCCGTACGGACACCTCTCTAATACGGACACCTCTCTATTACGGACAGTTCTCTTGGTCCCTAAGATACAAAAATTCATACAATCCCTACCTCTATAATACGAACACCTCTATAATACGGACACTTTGGTCTGTCCCTTTGGTGTCCGTATTAAGGAGGTTCGACTGTACCATTAGGATTATTGCGGTACCTTTCAGGATATTGAGCCAAAAAATATGGCAGAATATAACATGTTGTTATAGAATTGGTACCAGAAGCAAAGGTAGTCTAAGCTTGCTGAAGTGTCGTACTTTGCTTGCCCAACAATTTTGCGTACTGCGGCACCAGGGTGTGGAACACTATTTCCTCTGAACTACAAAACTGCCATTCCGTAAATGCTTTTAAATGCAAATTGAAAGCATCATTGCTAAGGGAGTGGCTCAATAGCTAATTTCTCTGAACAACTCAACATTTTTGTTTGTAATAGTATTTTATTCGTTTTATAAGTCATTTCCATTATTGTAATTTCTATTTCTGCATTTTGTTTATTGTAAACTATTTTGGAAGATCCCATTTGGAAAAACTAGTAAAGGATATTGTATAATAATATTATTATTGTATTTTATATTGTACCTCATAGGGGTGAAAATAAATTTTAGCCACACCCACCAAACAAAATTCTGGTACCTTTTAGGGGTTTTTTCAAACATTTTGGATGACCACCCCATCATTTTTATATGGTAGTCCCCCAAGTAATTAAAATGTTTAATTTTGTTTCTTTTATTGTCAGAATGTGCTGTTGTGGGTCACAGTGATAAAGATAAAGAGTCCACAAGTGACGAAGAATCTGATAACGATGAAGAATTGACAAGTGATAAAGATGAAGAGTTTGCAAGTGATAAAGTTGAAGAAATGTCTGATTCATCCTATGCACCAGATGATGTTACAGACAGTGAAGAAGACTTCAATCCTAACAAAAAAAGAAAAGCCAAATCAAAGAATAAACAAACTGCAAAGTCACAAAAGCAACAGAACAAAAAGGTAGGAAAGGTCTTAAGATGCTAAGTCAGTATTTTTAGGAATCAACAGTAAAATTATTTTATTCATGAGCTCTGTAACTAAAAAATTTTGGGCCACAAAGGTGAGGTGTCAAAATTAATTTGCTGACACTAAAAAAAGGTTGCTTTTTGTTACATATTTATGGTGGCAGTGTTGGAAGAACTTGCCATTTATACGAGTCACTATCAGAATGCACTTGCCTGGATTGGTTTTTACTCTCCCAAAAGATACCCTCCCACTTTCCAATCTTTCTGGTTGTCATCTTCTTATATTTTCGGAATGCCTCCCGAGAATTACAGGCTGTTTTTGACATTTTATCTTCCTTTTTCTTATTCGATTCTTTTGAACTCTGGGGAGATATTTCCACATTTTGGCACAGGCCACCCGAGACAAAAGCACTAGAGAACAGCATTGTTCACTTCATCAAGGAACCCGTAGTTGTGTTACAATGCCGAGTTTGTTGGACATCTTGGAAGATACACGTAAAAATAATATGTAAAATAGAACTGGTAAGTTTGTGTTTAGAGATGTTCTTGCCAAAATATAAAGTAACAAGCAGTGTAATTTGAATAATTACCTAGAGTCAGAAGAAAATGAAGGGGTGAGTGGAATAAAGCCCCAAGTGAATTCTGATCAATTGCTAGATTCTCCTTACCGTCTGTCTTGTATATGCTCATGTAACAAAGGGAGAATTTGGCTATAGATCAGGAGTCACTAAGGGCCTTATCCCAAACTGAAATAAGGCCCTAGGTGACCCCCTGATCTGAAACCAAATTCTCACTTTGTTACACAAGCATATACAAGACAAACTGGAAGGAGAATCTAACAGTTGATCAGAAGTCACTTAGGGCTTTATTCCACTCATCCCTTCAAATCGCATTCACCAATTTTGCACTTGCCTGACACCTCTGACACTCGTACGGGCGAGCGGGCGAGTGCTAATTTCCAGCACTTTGGTGGGTTCCTTACCATGCATGGCTAAATGCGTTATGCTGTATTTGTGCCAAGTCCCTTGTTCTTTTGGGGAGTGGAGTAACAAGTCCCTTGTTTCTTTTGGTGAGTTGACAGTCAGTCTAGAATAATACCGGATGGTTCCTTTCACAGCAGTATGGCCAACCCTAAAATGCTCGGAATTAAGAGACAGACCTATGCGGTAAATAAATAAATAATGAACCCATTCCCTTTGATCTCCTGAGTTGTATTGGAGAGAGAGGTTCTTGAGCAGATCTCGTCCACAAGTCCTCATTGGAGATATTTTCCAGAGTTTAACCCAATTCGGGTTAGTGCCCGCGGTAACTTTAAACATTCACAACTTCTTTAATATGTATTCAAACGCCATCAAACTTTGTGACTTTTCCTAAAATTTATTTGGCAACAATGTGATATGACAATTTCTTGATCACGTGACTTGATGTTTCCATGGCAACAAGTTTTTGACAGCCATGTTTTTCGAAATTTGCATATTTGTACTTTTGAATGAAGAAAAACAATGTTTATTGCTATAACTTTTACATTTTTATGTCATTTAGCATATATTTATTGGTTTTGATTAATTTTGAGTCAATTTGGACGGTTTTTAAGAGGTTTTAAAAAATTTCAGAAATCCAAGATGGCGGATCCAAGATGGCGGCCGTATAACTAATTACCTAATCACTACGTCATATGACGTCATCATTCCATTGTGCGGACCGCAAAGGAGACAGTTTTGGACGTACTATGTACCCTCTAGGTTTCATTGTCATAGCCTTAATGTTCTTGAAGTTACGAAGGGGGGCAGGCTCAGGAACTCAAAAAAAGCCCAGGCTGAATAGGGTTAAAACATGTTGCCTTTAAATAAATAATGATTCATTGGTAAAAGAAAGTTCTTCTGTTCTTTTCTTTTCCAGGAAGCTGATGAAATTTCTGAATGTGAACTTTGCATAGATGTGGAAAATGTATTAAACACAGGTTCTGGTGTAAATGATATTGATGGCCCATGCACACAGTCTACTGCACATGAGCTTACCAGTCACACTGCTAAATGTAACAAACAAGGTAGTTACAAAAATATGATGTTTAAGCAAATTTATTTGTGCCATACTGTATATGTTCAGGAACATGCAGGGCTGTCACTAAGATTTCAAGTTGCCGGGTATATGCAATTAGTAGGCGGGGAATTCAACAGCTAGGAAGTCCTTTTGGTTTTATTTTTCTTTTGTTTCCTATGCGAGTACCCGGGGTTCATGCTCATGGGAGCCGGGGAAAATCCCTGCGTTTCACAGTTGGTACACCGCCACCCAAAAAAATGCAGAGAAGCTCCCCCCCCCCCCCCTTGCCTCCCAAGGTGCAAGCTGGCAGCAATGGAGGAGGGGGCATATACTGGCTCTGTTACTTTTCTTATCAGTAGAGTGACTTTCATATCTTTACTGTACTGGTAAGTCCAAAAGACTGAATCAGTAAACACACGAACAATTTGTGTGTGTGTGTTTTTACTGTAATTTCCCTCCTTTATATGCGTGACTCTTGATATTCCAGTACAAGGTAAGTGTAGAAATGACTGGTAGTGATCAGTATTAACAGGTCAACAAAGACTAATACACAAAAAATATGAATTATTTTCTGTACTTCAATCAAGTGATCAGGCAGAACCATGTACGGTAGGCAGAATCATGTGGCATGCCTGCAAATTAGCTGGAGCATTCTTGTAGAATTTGTAGGTCAAATCTGCAGAATGCACCAATATCATAGCTAAGTGTCTCAACCACATAAAAATTTTTTTATATATCTATTTAAACATATTTATTGGTAAAGTTTACCCTAACAGTTACAACGCTTACTGAGAGGGCTCACTTTAAAAATATAAGTTATTTACAAATAGCAATAAATTAGATTAGGGCAGAAATGGCAGACACACACACAAAGAAGGTGAAAAAGGAAGCCAACAGTTAGAATGTATGCTTTAAAAAATTCCTTTGGAATCTTGTAGATTCACTTATATAAAAGACTGAACATGAAAAAAGAAATCATTGTTTTGCAATAGTGACAGAAACAGTGTACCAAACAGAAAAGCTGATGTTATTTGTGATATGGACATAGTTGTCCACTTGTCAGCAAACATGTGAGCAGCAGAGGAGAGCAGTTTTGTTCTTAGGGAAGAATAAAGAGGGCAGTTGAGGAAAAAATGCTTTATGGTCTCAGTGTGGAAACCACAAAAACAAGCAGGAGATTCTCTACACCTTATTTTGAAAAGATAATAGTTAAGGGGACATGCATCTAAACGCAAGCGAGTACGACTTATCGCATTAACCCACATTAAATAAACTGTGTATTGTCTATTCAAAGTCTTTAAAGACAATTTGTATTAAAGTGGCTGTATGTTAAGCATTAATCTGGGCAGATGTAGCAACTGTGACAGCTGACAGGGCAACATGGAAACAGCGAGCATACAGCCCTATTTTCTGTTAGGAGAGACAGATGATGATGGTGATGATTGTTTTAACATTGCAGTGTTGCCTTTGTGTTTGCAGGCAGAAGTAAGAACACGCCCAAGTTCTGCTGCAGTTGTCAGGGTTGTGGAACGAGATTTCACCATTGGCAAGATTTGAGAAAACACTTTGATGAGAAGCCAGGTAATGTTTGCATGAGAAAAAAGCACTTTTGTCACTAATATCATGTTATTGTTAGCAACACAACTCCTTGTTTAGAGGCAACAAATCTTCATGTAACTAACTGACATTCTTTGCTATGTTATCTGCAAATGGTCACGTGGCTTGGATAACCACTTAGAAATGGCAGTCCTGTCCCTCCGTTTGGGGATGTAAAAACAGTGCTAATAATGAGTATAGCTGTTGCGGGTGTTTCTTGGTGTTGCGGAAGCCATTGTTGGTTAGCTTTTGTGTTGTGGTGTGGGTATTGTTCGGTGTCTTTTGAATTTTTTGTTTTGTCATTTGGTGATCACACCATCTGCAACACCAAGAAACTACTGCTGTTGCAGACAAATGCAAGTGATTTTTTTTTTTTACTTACTAGTTAACTATATGTACCTAATAAATTAATTAACTAGCTAATTGATTAATTTATTTATTTATTGAGTTATAAAAGCCCATAGTCTGCCATCCGGAGTTTCATTTTGTGAGTTTGATTTTGATTTTGTGGTTTCTGTGTTAAGCAGATGATAAGTACATACAAATCCACTACCAGCATTCAATGAGAAAGAGCATGTGAACCAGAATGCTGGGAAAGTCATCCTGAAAATAACAGGCATACAGTGATAATTATCTTGAGAATAGTAAGAAGTAGTAGACAGAATACAGGAGCTCCAAATTAAGCCCTGTGATATTTTCAATCCATCCATCTGTCTCAAAAAAATGCTCGCTACTAATGTGGCCACAGTGCCCTATTTAGTGGCTATTATTTACCACAGCATACCGGTATTTGTGCGGTATTCCGACATTGTCATTTTTATCCACATCCCAGAAACTGTTATCCTCATGGGCCTGGCTGTTCTATTCCCTGGATGGGGAATCGGAACTGATGATGATGATCAGGGCTGTCATTAAGGGCAATCACCCATAGCATCTGTTACGGGTGAGTGCACTTGATGAGACCTTTATGTTACGGGTGATCTTGCCTGTTAGGTTAAATTGAATGACAAAGCAACAAGATTATTACGGGCGTTAAGATCAGAGCAACGCCTGTCTCAAATCTTAATGACAGCCCTGATGATGATGATATGATATCCACTGAGCCCATGTGTTAGCTATATCAATGTGATGAGGCCAAAACAGCTGTTCATTGCCTCAGGTTAGGGTCTTCCCCCCCCCCCCCCCTCCCCCAGGGTTCATTGCTGCTAATACTTGTGCTCGCCATTTATTCTCGCTGGTAGAGCTAGGAGCAATGCCCCAAAGGGAGCACTCCCATGTTAAAAATGACGGGGTGCTCGTCATACCTTTTAGGGGTCACAATTTGCAGATTGGTACCGCTTAGGGTACTTAAATCTAAAATGACCACAGTTACATGTAGAATTATCGTGGTACCTTTTAGGGTATAAAGCCGAAAAAATATGACGGAATATGACTTGTGTTGTTTTAGAATTGGTCTCTCTTAAGGGTGAAAGTTCATTTGTGCCACGGCCATCAAACAAGATTCTGGTACCTTTTAGGGTGTTTTTCAAAAATTTCTGACAAGCACCCGCGTCATTTTAATATGGGAGTCACCCCCCAGGGGCAATGCTCCCTACCATCATGGTCATAGTGCCCTATAGTTTACAAAAGCATATTAATTTTATGCTGTGTTCTGACTTCATTCACAGACTGTCGAAAGCTCTATCAGTGTGAAGAATGTGGTCAGGTTTGCCTCACAACAAGCTTGCTCAAGAAACACAAGCGAGTTCACTCCAAGGAGCGGCCATACAAATGTCCCATATGCAACGCTGGGTTTAAAGAGAAGAGCTACCTGAAGAGACACAGTGTCACGCATACGGGAGTCAAGGACTTCAAATGTGATGTGTGTGACAAGGAGTTCTCACATCAACGTGAGTACTGCTACATCTCTACCATGATTCCTGGGGGGAGGGAATGGGGGTAATTGTTGTAGCTTTTAGGGGTTAACCGTTTCACTTTCAAAAGTGCCAATCATCAAAATTCAACAAAAATCCCAAATTTCATTTTGTAAAATATTGAAAAACAAATGGTACCATGCAAAAGTACTGCTGAGGAGGTTTCATTTGAATGGTCACACTGAAGGATTTCATCCACAGACTCAAAAGTTAGAACAAATGGTACCATGCAAAAGTACTGCTGAAGAGGTTTCATTTCAATGGTCACACCACAGGATTTCATCAACAGACTCAAAAGTTAGAACAATTGGTACCATGCAAAAGTACTGCTGAAAAGGTTTCATTTGAATGGCCACATCATAGGATTTCGTCCACAGACTCAAAAGTTAGAACAAATGGTACCATGCAAAAGTACTGCTGAAGAGGTTTCATTTCAATGGTCACACCATAGGATTTCGTCCACAGACTCAAAAGTTAGAACAAATGGTACCATGCAAAAGTACTGCTGAAGAGGTTTCATTTGAATGGTCACACCATAGGATTTCGTCAACAGACTCAAAAGTTAGAACAAATGGTACCATGCAAAAGTACTGCTGAAAAGGTTTCATTTGAATGGTCACATCATAGGATTTCATCAACAGACTCAAAAAGTTAGAACAAATGGTACCTGCAGAAGTACTGCGGAAGAGGTTTCATTTGAATGGTCACACCATAGGATTTTGTCCACAGACTCAAAAGTTAGAACAAATGGTACCATGAAAAAGTACTGCTGAAGTGGTTTCATTTGAATGGTCACACCACAGGATTTCATCCACAGACTCAAAAGTTAGAACTACACTACATGTCTCTATAATAGACTCTGGCAGTGAAAGGGTTAAAATTTGTGGTGTGGTGCCTCTAGGGGTGTTTGAATAGAAAATGGCCACTGTCAGAATTACATTGGTACCTTAGGGCATTAAGCCAGAAAAATCACTTATGTCCAGAAATGCACGTAACTCGGACCTTGGGCACTTCATATTACACACAATTATTTGTAATTTCCATATGACTTCATGTTTGACAGAATTGCTTGTGTTTAGGCGAGAATTAGGGCTAGGGGACACTTCATGATGTCTATCATAAAGAGCATGAATCTCATTAGCGTGCATTTCTGGACATATCCCCGAGCCATGGCTTGCAAAATCTTGACAACTCTTCAACTTAAAAGATTTCTCTCAGGGATAGTCTCCCACGAGGAGAAGACGCACCGACGGATCCCATTTCTATCTCTCCGCTCCCGTGCGTCGTGGCAAACTTTCGTGCCCTCTCGCGTAATCACCCGCTCAACACTCCATGAGAGAATTGAGGGTCTATTAAACTTTACATAATTTTGCAGAGCGAATCGTTGATAATGAGGCCAATATGCTGACTTTGCGATAACGAGAAGGGAAATTGACGCCTTCGAGCAGCCATGCATTATTTTCTTCATTTTTTATAAACGACACCAATTACGAAGTTTTGGATAATTTTCCGACGATTTTCCGAAGATGTACGAAGATTTCCTCGGGAGGTCCGAAGATGTTTCGATTATATTCAATTAATAGGATACCAACGCTTTTAGTTTGTAGAGGCAAAATTGGCATAGCAAACGAAAAGATATCGATATGTTCACTCTTCACGGTGAAGATAAAATCTTTATCTTGACAAGTGTTTTAAAACGTTTTATGTATGGTTTTCCCACATGTTAGGTACCTTGAAAGAGCACCGAATGCGCCATACAGGCGAGAGACCGTACAAGTGTCAACACTGTGAAGCTTCCTTCATCAACTCCACCAGTTTAAAAGTTCACAACACCAAACACACAGGCATCCGTCAGTACAAGTGTCAAGCTTGCGGCAAGATGTTCGCCAAGTCCTACGGCCTCAAGATGCATTCTCTCTCGCATTCAAAAGACAAACCATTCGTCTGTGAGGTAACAGTTATCTTCTTTTCTTGCTTTAATCATTTATGTATTTTTCGTTAATGACATTTATTGGTTCAGTAATGTTAAAACGTTTGGCACCTTGTGTTAGATTAGAGACTACGCTTTGTGATTGGCTTAAAAATCTCGCGCCACTTTCTCAACCAATCAGAAGAAGAACCATAACCAATCGTGACTTGCTCGCACGCGTTTTCCCGCGCTTGGCGCTTGGCGCCGGCTACATGCTTCGAGTTCTGATTGGTTCATTGGATTGTCTGCGTCTGTTGTGATTGACCAGAGTGATAACTGCGACACTCCACTGACCAACATTTTTTTTGTTGGATGACTGTTTCGTTTTCGATCAAACTTTTTGCCCAACATTTCCATGGGGGCAACAATGTTTGGAACTTTTAGCCGGCTTTCCAACACAAACAACCCTTGCAACAGCAAATGTTGTTATATAGCTGGAGTTTCTGTCAATACAACGCGCGTGTTGATTGGTTGATTCATCGTCACATGACATCTAACAAACAAACTGTTTCCCGCCAATTGTGCTAAGCGGGCAACATTTGCGAAAGCGGGCAACAATTTTGACGTCAGAGGGTAACATTGCACTGTTGCCCGCTAGCGCACGTGATCAGACCGTGACAAAAGGTGGCATGATTATGATGGATCGAGTGCTCGGCGCGTTTTTCAAACTGTCTTGTGTTGTGTTTTTTTTTTGTTGCTATATAACAAATCTCGATGTTTCCCGAGACGAACATCGAGATTCTCGGGAAACAAAATTCACTGTTTCCCTCGGGACCAGTTATTAAGTGTTTAATGTTTTAGCCACGCGTCCAACAAATGTTGGCCAACATATTGGGACGCTTGTGCGCGCGTCCAACATTGCCATCCAACAAATGTTGGCCAACATATTGGGACGCTTGTGCGCTCGTCTAACATTGCCATCCAACAAGTGTTGGCCAACATATTGAGACGCTTGTGCGCTCGTCTAACATTGCCATCCAACAAGTGTTGGCCAACAAATTGGGACGCTTGTGCGCGCGTCCAACATTGGCCAACAATGTTGGAGCCTTTAACCGGGGCTTTACCTTTTTATGGTGGAAAAAGGACTTCTGAACTTCCAACTTCACTTACCGTTTAGAAACTCCGAGCTTCCTCTCAATTCCCTTCAGCTTCCTTTTCAGTATCACTGAGTTCTACAAACCTTTAAGCCTGTTCCTGATTAGTTCTTTTGTACTCCAGAAAAAAAAACACTTACATTTATTTTTTTTTTCTTTTAGGTCTGTGGAAAAGGCTTCAAACGTCCAGATCACTTTAAACAACACCAAATAATTCATTCCGACAGTAAACCATTCAAATGCGACACATGCCAAAGGACATTCAACCAAAGGGTCTGCCTTAGGAAACATCTTCCATGCAGGGAGCATGAAAAACAACAGAAAAAGTTGCAGAGTTCACTTGCTAAACAAAACAAAACTAAAAACAAAGTTAAAGGCGAGAGAAAGCCTAAAGGTGAACGGAAGTCGAGAGCCTCGAATCGTGAGAAAATTTCACAAGAAAGTGCTAAGAGTCGTACGGATGCTCCGGCCTCATCAGACTGCTGTGATGTTTCAAATGATGTCAGTCTGGCTTCGTCAATTGACGGCTGCCGCACTGAAGGGTCTTTGTTAGCCGGCAGTTATTCACCGCCATCATTTGTCCGACCTACAGCCAAGTTTGTGGATAGTGAATATTACTGCGAGCCCCACGAAAGAGATTTCTCACCACAACATTTGACCGATAGAACAGTATCGAGCAGCATGAATAGTTTGCTTAGCTTGCCTCACTCTATGTTCGGTGTTGAAGAACCCCTGTCACTCGACACATTGCCCCCACTTTCCTCTCATGATACGCATGCGTTATCTGGAAGACCACTGAGTCATGACAGTTCAACGGACCTCGGTTCGATGTTACTTAGCAGCACTATGGAGCGTGACTTTAGCTCCATTGTGGCAGAGGCAAGGTCGTTTTTTGGCCACGAGTGAACTAACTTTAAATATTTTTAATGGCACTCATTAGTAAAGAGTTTCATTGCAATTATTTCAGTTAGTAAAAAAAAATCCAATTAAACTACAAAGCTTCTTTGTGATAGTTGTTTCTTTTTTAGACGAGTAATTGATTGTTTGCTATTGGTTCAAGAAGCTCGATATACGATAAGCATATCAAGCAAATAGAAGCTGTGCAGCGGCGATCTGTTCGTTTCGTGAAATATTGTTGTTAGCGAACACCTGGAACTGTCACAAATTTACTTAATGATTTGGATTGGCCCCCTCTACAAGACTGAAGGAAAATTGTTCGTCTGACACTTTTTCATAAGGCTATCTATGGTGAATCAGCAATTGAATTCGCAAGCTATATCAAGAGGCGCAATCGCCAACTACGTTCCTCTCACAATAACAGATTCATTGAATTGAGACCAAAACCTGAGGCCTATAGAAACTCCTTTTATTGCAGGACAATAAAGGAATGGAATTCATTGCCTAGCAATGTTTTAGATATAGAAAAAACTCCATTATTTCAGAAAGCGTTTAGATTAGATTAGAGTAATTCATGTGACATTTACTAATAATAATATTATTAGTGTTTTATTTCAATCTCTAAATTTTTATCTATGTATTTATTTATTTATTTAGCTATTATTTATTGACTTTCTGTAAGCTTTAGTGTTTGGTTTCTTATTTTTAATTCAATTACTTACAAGTAATTAATTATCTAGTTAGTTATTTTTTTATTTATTTTTTTCAATTTCAATTTCCATACTACGTAAATATTTATATTCATTAGTTTATTTGTAACGTCTTGCAGTGATAGGTATCCCCTTTCTATGTAGGACTTTAAATTTATGTAGACGTAGGAGACAGATAATCGCCAAAAAAAACCACTAAAACTGCCTTAAATTAGCAAAACACCACAGAGGCAGCAAGTACCAAAATACCTTCGAAGTAAGTTAAAACAATTTTATTGAGAAATTAACCATATTCCCATGTCTAGAATCTGTTAGTAAAATCCCAATACAAACCCTTATATTTTTCACCATTTATCGCTTACGTAATGCGGCATATCAAAGAGCTGACTGTTGTTTTGTTGTTTGTTGACTCGCAACGTGAGCTTGGCGTCTGTGTTAAAAGGAGCCTGTTCACAGGCTAACCGGATCACTATCCCAACATGTAAACAGGCCCTTCGTTGGTGGAGTCGCGTGGGAAGCGTGATGAGTAACCTCGTTCCCAGGGTCTCTCTTCTTCCTGCCCCCAATTATCAACCCCCAGGGGGTGGGAAGATTAGAGATCATGAGAACGAGTTTGCGTGAAGAGCTCAACATATGGTCAGTATTCCATGTATGACCCCATGACTATTCTTTCAACTTTATTGGTCTCATAAATTAAAAATGAAATACATATGTCCTGAGATATTATAATATTTTATAGTAAACACAACTATACGATACTATATACAGCTATACATCACTATTCACAACTATACATAACTATAAACAGCTATACAATACACAGCTATGTATAGCTGTGTAGTATCTCATAGCTATATATCTCAGGACATATCATGGGGTCATACATGGAATACTCAACGAATATCTGCGTAGGAGGATAACAGGAAAAAAGGAAACAGCAGAGAATTTAGGTATATACTTCATTGTAACACACCATATAGGGATCCTATCATATAGGGATCCTAAAAACTCATTTTAAAATGGTTAGCTTTTATTTACTGTTATGGGTAGTGATATCCATAACAGTAAATAAAAGCTAACCATTTTAAAATGAGTTTTTAGCCCTAAGTAAGTGCCGGATTCTTTGACGTGCATAAATTAAAACTACCATGAAGTATATACCAGAATTTATGACAAGTAATTTTTTTGAGAATTACGTCATCACTATGTCCCGTGGGCATGGGGTGTCACGAAAAACTCACGATAAATCAATGAAAACGTGAGTTTTTAAGTAAATGGAAGAATTCGACCACCCCAAGTAAGAGGTTAGTAAAAAAGGTGACATCAAACATTTTGTAAAGAATATTATTTGTTTACAAAAGAGCTGAATAATTTGAAAGCGGAGAAGTTCATTTATAGTGTTACACAATCTTTGGAACAAGACTCCCATAATGCAAAGTGTGTTTAAACAGCCGCAAACAGAATATTTCCTTCACCATCGATTACTTGAGAGCGCTGGTTGAACGCAGGTGACAAATATCAAAGTGAACAGCGATCTGTGGTTCTGCTGTGATGGCAGCACCGGGGCAAAACTATGCTACAAATCAAGGTCAATATCCTCCAAACTATCCACCACAACAGCCAGGATATTATCAACAACCACCGCCAGGACAGTATCCACCACCACCAGCTGGACAGTATCCACCACCTCAACAATACTATCAGGTAGGCACATGACTCAACAATGTGATTTCAGCTATTTATTTTTTTACCATTAATAGGCTTGTATCTATTGAAATGTTTTACAGGTAACTATTTAGCACCGGACATTTAGCGTCCAAAATAAACACGCTTTTAAACACGTTTTTCGAACGAGAAACATAAGCCTGTGACATGGTTACCGCTTACATGTATGAGAGCTTACTCCAGTTTCATTTCCCGCAACATGTTTAAATCACTAGGGGGCTAAACGATACGGTTACCGTTTTTCGGTTTTAGATATTCAATCATAACAAATTAAAGCTCTTAGTTCTTCGAGAACAAAGTTATTGTTTCCCAATCCAAACAAACAAGCTATTCCTAAAATGTTGAATGCTGCATGTGGACACTGTGTGCATGTACAACGTTGTTCGTGAAAAATATTCCTAGTTTAAGAGATTCAATAAAAGAACTCATTACAACATAAACTTAAGTCCAAATTGTTATATTTAAGTTATTATGCATATGGTTTTTTTATAATACTACACCAGACCCCTCAAGCCATACAGTCCAAACAATATCATATACTACTAATAATAATTAAATAATAATAATAACAATAATAATAATAAAAGCTTTATTTAAACATGATGGAATTTAAAATGTAACAGCTTATGGAGTCCTGTATAAATAATCACTAATCGTAAAATAATGCTGAAAACTATGAACAAAATATAAAGTACAAAATTAATGATAATAAGATGCAATAAGATCAATACACTAAAAACTATATACAGTGAATAAAACTGCTTCCACTGAAACACTATAATTCGTGAGAAATGGGTGAATTCATTTCTTACAGTACAGGTTGTCAAAGTCAATGTCCTTAATAATAATTATATCCAACTTATTAATCATTCTAGTAAAACTCATTAAGCATACTGCTTTGCAGCACTTGGCTGGCAAAAGATATCATTAAATTGCCTCCCGGTAGGATATAGTAAATTTCATGATATTTGTTTAAAATGGTGGCGTGACTAGCTAATGGCTATTCCTTAAATTGTACGATGGTTGGAACATGTGCTAGCAAAGAACATAAAATGCTGTTTTGCATATGTACGTCAGTTAGTAGAAAAAAATTTAATTATTTATGAAGGTAAAAACCAGGTGAAAAAGACAGCTGTGAAAACTTTGTTAACCCTATTCGGCCTGGGGGGCCCCCCCTTCGTAACTTCAAGAACATTAAGGCTACGACAATGAAACCTAGGGGGTACATAGTACGTCCGAAACTGTCTCCTTTGCGGTCCGCACAATGGAATGATGACGTCATATGACGTAGTTATTAGGTAACTAGGAGTAATCGGAGATTAGGGTAGTGCGTTCGGCGGTTGAAAGGGGGGGATTTTGTTTTTTGGTTATTGGGATAGATGAATATGTCTATGGCATATTGTCAAATTAAGGGTTATTGTGTACAGTGAAACCTGTATTTACTCTGTGTATGAAGACGGTAGGGAAAGTTTGGTAGCAGAAAAACAAATTAAATCCTTTGAAGTTTGTTGTAGTTGTCGGTAAAGAAAAGTGCTTAGCGGTCCCTTGGGAAAAAAGGAAAAAGTGCACCAAATTTGCATATGTCAAAACGGTTTTTTGAAACCTGAAAACACGCTGGCGAAAGCGAAATTCGCAAGTATTTATATAAACAGACTATGCGCTTCTACAAATTCTCCGTTTTCTTTGTAGTTTCGCTCGCCAAATTAAGATTAAGCTTTCATTTTCAGCCTTCATTTCCAAGTTTTCCACCGCGCTAAAAAATCACAGAAAGTTTGGAGTGTCTCCGGGAATAAATAAGCCGCGTTTGGTTTCGCGAGCGTTCCATCGATCCATCCGCATAAAATATCTCCATCAAGGTGAGAAAAACATTCGTCGCTTGATTCTTGCTCGTTTTCTGGCTTGAATCTCGCTCGTGTTCGGCCATAAATTTTCGAACGGGATGGCTTGAATATGGTCCGATTCAAGCTCAGTCAAGCCATCCGAATGTTACGGCGGTACATTTGTCTCCCTCTATTCTTGCTCAATTCTCGTTTGTTTGTCTCGTTCGTGTCAGCCGAATCATCGCCATGATTTGATTCTCGCTGATTAGCATATTTATATGTTTTAGGACACACTAAGCGTGTTGTGCCAGCATGTTGTGAGCGTGTAGTTCGGTGAAAACTGCAAAAAAGCTTCAAAAGCAGGACGCACGAAAAGCACATGGAAATACACAATGTGAGCAAGGATGAGATGAATGACCTTCAGCAATGAGTTAGTTCGTCAAAGTGAGGCAAAACGTAAGCAAGCGCATCAAAGCGAGGCAAATGTGTGTTGACGACGACGAACCAAAGCAATCTCGAAAAAACCTCCCTTATCAGTTGCACAGGACACCCAATAATGCACAGAATTCCCAACACAAATTAGGAGTTGCATTCTCGTACCTCGAACGCAATTAGTTATACGGCCGCCATCTTGGATCCGCCATCTTGGATTTCTGAAATTTTTTAAAACCTCTTAAAAACCGTCCAAATTGACTCAAAATTAATCAAAACCAATAAATAAACGCTAAATGATGTAAAAATATAAAAGTTATACCAATAAATATTGTTTTTCTTCATTCAAAGGTACAAATATGCAAATTTCAAAAAACATGGCTGTCAAAATCTTGTTGCCATGGAAACATCAAGTCACGTGATCAAAAAATTGTCATACAAAATTGTTGCCAGATAAATTTTAGGAAAAGTCACAAAGTTTGATGGCGTTTGAATACATATTAAAGAAGTTATGAACGTTCAAAGTTAGCGTGGGCACTTTGTGCCCCCCCCCCACCCAGGCCGAATAGGGTTAAGTATTGAAGAATCTATTAATTCTAACTTCGTGTGCATGTACCGCGCAAACCAGGGAGTGACTTTAATGATAGAATTTTTGTTGATGTTCTTTTAGCCAGGATATGCAGGAGCTGGATATGTCGCACCACAGGGGACAGTGATTCAGCAGCAGCCTGTTGTTCTGCAACAGCCGATCATTCTCCAACATCTGCCTGTAAACATGCGATGCCCTCATTGTGGTGCTACTATCATTACCAAGATAGATCACCGTTTTGGCAACACTACTTGTATCTACTGCTGTATACTTTCTATATTTTGGTAAGAATATCAGATGTTACGACCAGAAATCATGTCTACTATACATTCATTTGCATGCGAACTCACTATTACAAACATTTCTTGTGTTTGGCAGATAATTGTTATCTCATGAGGTAATACAGTCGACTCTTTTTTAGATAGACACTTACAGGAATGGCCCTAACTATCCGTCTTAGAGAGGTGTTCGGGTTATGGAGAGTCTAGGTAACTGGACACCAGTAATTCTGAGATAATAAAGCTGAACCTATGCACAATGAATACATGTCAATTTTAAGTCTGTTTAAAGTCGTTTCCTTAAACAAAACCTACAAACTGGAACAAACAAGGAGTCAGACGTACATGTACGGTATTTGGTTATGTAATACAAATTTTGCTTCCCTAAATCGTAATTTACTATCATATTCAGCACCTACATTTCCATTTTGAAGTATTTTTCACTAAAAAGCACTTCCCAAGTGGCCATTGAGGGTTTTAAAGTGTCTATTGTCCATCCTATAGAGGTGTCCGTTAAGCGAGAGTTGACTGTACATGCATGTGTATAGCCTCACTGCTTCTTTAAAGTCTGTTTAATGAGATAGCATTCACGCCATGCACACACTTATAGAACAAGGTATACATGTTCTTGTGCACAGGCTTTTAGAATGAGGTGTACATTCATGTATGGCCTGGTTGTTTTAGCAGTAGCATTGCTAAAAGACATTTATCAAGGTGCAACAGAAACCCATAAGTGGGTTGAAACGTGACTAACACAACATTTCACAGCTTTGGAATATTCATTTTTTGCTTAGTACCATATTTGGAAACCCCTCGGTCCAGGGAGATTGGAAGCAAGTTGTTCTAGCAAATTGATTGGTTAATATTTTTATCTTGATTTTCCAAATATGGCTGTAATGACTTCTTAGCAAATTAAATAATTGGAAGCTTGTTTTGAAGCATTTTAAAAAACAAGAGACAGTTGCACGTTTCAACCCACTCATGGGTTTCTGGGTGCAATTCACAGACCATCAAGAGGCTGCCTCACTCTTTTATGATCTCTACAGACTGTACAGATCATCAAATCATTTCATCCCCTCATCAGACCGTCAACATGTTGACTACTACTTTTTCTTTCTGTCAGACAATACAGCACATATGATTGATTTGACAGACTGTATATCAGTGCATCTACATTTGGACTTAAAATGAATGGGGTTAGTTTCTCGAGAAACTGGTGCTGAGTCGGTGGGGCGGTGAAACACGAGAATTTAGTTTTATCAACTGAGTCAATAAGGTAAATTGACCACCTTAAAGGGCTTCAATCAAAACATCAGCTATTTGAATCTTTTTACAGTGGTCAATATTATTTACCTTATCAACTCAGTCGATAAAACTAAATTCTTATTTTTAGACATGATTGGTTATTCAAATTTTGGCAGACCATGTGGCCGACACTTAAAATGTTATTATCTTATGACTATGTGATCATGTGATTATGATCACATAGTTTATATCAGAGTTACTTTTACATCATGTCTCTCGCAATCAACAACAAGCCCAGTCTAATTTTGTAACACTACTGAATAGAGGAATAAGAAAGGCCAGTTTATTTGTTTATTTTTAAAAATAATAAAACAACATATTTTGCTTTCAGTTGTTGTTGCATTCCATTATTCACTGACTGTGCAAAGGATGTGGGACACCAGTGTCCAAATTGTCGTAGAGAACTGGGTGTCTTCAAACGCCCACTTGTCGAGTCTGGCGGTGGAGGAGGTGATGGACCTTACAGAAGAGGAGCAAAGTTTGACTCTCAGTTTGGTGGGCCAGCAGATGATTATGTGCCACCAACAGAAACACTCTCAGCTGATGACTGAGTTATCTACATTAATTCAAGCTGATAGTTTTACATTCTTTAATTTGTGGCAGTCATGTACATGTAAATTACACAATTTCACAAGGCACCAGCCTTCTGGCAGCCCACATGCAGCCACACTCA
Source organism: Cladopsammia gracilis (assembly GCA_022457155.1). Taxonomy (NCBI): domain Eukaryota; kingdom Metazoa; phylum Cnidaria; class Anthozoa; order Scleractinia; family Dendrophylliidae; genus Cladopsammia; species Cladopsammia gracilis. The sequence goes on from JAJGOT010000291.1 coordinate 900,213, forward strand.
GCGCACACTGACACACTGACATTGGTTTATTGATACTCACGATACTCACCCTGTATATTATTGTACTCCATTCAGCCCAATGTCTATAACAAATTATTTTGAAAATTTTATCATTAGTTTTTCTCTCTGGTTTAACACAGTGTGATGGTTCAAAATTTACTTTTGTGGCTAGTTGAATTGACCTTGGGGCAACCCATTTGTTTTATTTTATTTTTCATTTACTACTGCAACCTACCCCTCGTGAATGAGGATCATTGGTTGGGTTGGTCAGTGGATGTTACAGTAATAATTACTGTAACATCCACTGTAATTATTATTGGTTTTGGTTGCCCAGCACTCTATCCCTGATTAAGCCAAGAAACATTAATGTGTAACTGTATGTAGCCCAATAATGACCTCACTATCTTTGTTGTTCATTTATATTAGTAAGGTTTTGAAAATGTCATATCAACAGAAAAGAAAGAAAGGTGTAACAGCTATGAGGAAGTCGGGGTATCACAATTTTTAGTTTTTATTTCTTTACTAAGACAAACCTTGTGATAACAGGGATTTGTGCAATAGCAGATGGAGTTGTGCAATCGGCAATCACTCATTTTGTCCAGGACAATTGAGCAACCACTTTTTTATAATTTTGCATTCTGTGGTTTACATAGTTATACTCAGTAATATTATTCAACTCACCTTATTATACGAAAAAGAAGTGACTTAGAAAAACATTTAACTATAAAAAATTGCGACAAAACATTTCTTAAAAACATAAAATTTTAAAAAAGCTAAAGAGCTGATGACGTTTCGACGTTACCTTATAAAATGGAAATTCCAAAGTGGGCCATAAAGCTTGCACAAAAGCCACCTGGTGGCCCACTCAGCCAACTGAACAACCACTAATTCAGCATCCAGTGGTTACAAGTTACTCAGTAATATTATTCACCTTGTCTAATTAAATGGAAATCCTAGAGTGGGACATAAAGCTCCCACACAAGCCACAAGCCACAGGTGACCCACTCGGCTTAACTCCCATTTCTGTAGCAAAAAGCAACTGGGAGTGTTGCTGTTGCTACCCAACCCCCCCCCCCCCCCCCCCTTGAATGGGATGCTAGTCTTTTGCAGGGTTACCCTCGGCCATTTATACGCCTGGGCTGAGTTGTTCGAAGGACGATTAGCACTAATCCAGGGTTAAAGAACTCATTGTGTTCTGTTGACAGTTAATCCAGGGTTAGTGCTAATCAGGCTTTCAACAACTCGGTCCTTGGTGTAAAGAGACAATGTGGAGTAAAGTTTCTTGTCTAAGGTCAAACAAACTAATGGCGGAGACCAGGCCTCAAACCACAGACCTTCAGATCTAAAATACAACACTCTAAACACTACACTGCTCCACCTCCGCAAAAATTATGTTACTCAGTGATTTAGACTATTCAACTTGCCTATTAAATAAATTAAATGTAAATCCCAAAGTGGGCCATATGCTAATATTAATAATATGGTCAAATTAATATGTCACTTACTCTTTTCAATTGACATTACAAGATTTATAAAATTATGTACACTGTGTAGCACATTTAGTATGGTCATATATCATCTGCACCAATCAATACCCTTATACAGGATTTTTTTTACTCTTTATAAGTATTAATGGTGACTAACCATTAATAACAAAAGGGTTTGTACAAATTAATGTAAGCATCTTGGTGGTATTCATAATGTACTTATTAAGAAAATAATACCTTAATGTGGTGCTAGTATCAAATTTATGGAAAAAATAATAAGTTATTGATAAATTATACTTGTAATAATAAATGCTAACATATTGGACATACGAGAGCAAACACCTTTTCTCAGTGGGTGAAAGAAAAGCTAGAAAAGGCATCTGCTCTCACAGGCTAAAATTTAATTTGACATCTAAATAGTTTTCAGGTACATAAATTTTATGATATGACCCTAACTCGCCTACAACGTTTTATCTAGTTATTTTTATTCACTGTACATGGAGCCCATGAGCCCATATATGTAATATAAGACTGCTAGTTATAAATTTAATATTATCATCAAATGGTCATATTTTTATGATAATTACTGTATGCTCATGATTACTCAGGCTGGATAGCATTTTTTTATGCCTATGAATCATCATCTCATGGTGCGAATGCAGCTTTTTGCAGTATTCTGTAGTTGTTGTAGGGATTTCATGTTTAGCATCAAGATGTTTAATAGTAAAATAAAGGATAAAAATGATATTGTTTTACAAAACCGTGGTAAAAAGGATCAAAACTGAAAGAGAACTTTTCTTTTATTGAAGTTTTAAAATAAAGCAAAATTATTTATTTAGCCATGCCGCACATTTTATCTCCAACTTGGAGAAGATAACTGTATCACTAAGTAAATTGAAATTAACGTATTTGCAATTTTGTGTGTTACCATGGCAACTGTTGCTAAGGGAGGTTCTTAGAGGGCCATTTCTCTCCATTTTAGGTCAAACAAGACGCTGTGGGAGCGTATACTTGGGCGTCGATGTATTAGGCATATTGGAGAATAATTGTCTTGGGAATCTGCATGCACGTTATTTCACGGTTTGATGATAGGGAGTATTCGGATAGTGTGAGCAGTCTAACAAAGAAGCGCGTTAACCGTCTAAAACAAGAAGACACAGTACACTTAGCGTGCGAGATCGCACGCAAATTATTAAAGTAGCGTGTCCACTGTGTCAAAAGACGAGTACATACTGAAAAATACAAATCGATGCCTACTTTGTACTTACCGTTGAAAAAAAAAAAGGCCGTATGTCAGAGTTTCCCGATGGTTGTTATTGGTTTTAGCTAAATCTTGTAACTAGCTGGTCTGTGTTTCCGACACTTTTGAAGTGAATGCAAATGTAGCCGCAAAGTGGCTTTTCGAAGCCATGATGTAATTGCCTGGTCCGGCCCGAGGTCAAAACAACTTTTCCAATTGAAAGTTTTGCTGGAAGTATTCCCGCCGTTATTGTAATAAAGTTTGAATGAAACATAAATTTAATCAAAGTTAACGACAGAAGTGATAATTTAGGAGGAGAGAAACAAATTTAGCCCTTTGAAATATATTTTTTCAGTTGAGGTAAAAATGTTGCAATTTGCATAATGTGAAAGTAATTTGAAACCTTTCCAGTAACGCATAACGCAGCTGTTTCATAAAACATCTCGCAATCAGACACACGAAAATATATCCAGTTTTTATTCCTCTGTATCCGAAACACAGAAAAGAAAATTAAATGAAAAAGTGATCGCTTTAAGGTTATTTTCGCCCGAGAAACTAACTAGCTAACGGAAGCAAAACTCGCAAGAAACGTCTCGCAAGACACCGCGTGCATTGTTTACATCTTCTCTCGGCGGTGAATTTTTGCACCCAAAGTTTCAGTTGGCTGTTCTGTTCCTTCAACTTCACGAAATCAAAATTAATGAAAAGCAAACAACCGAAAGAAGTGAAATTAATTGGGATTCCTACCACGCTTATATTTCTTCCTTCGCTGTCCACTGTTCACTTCTTATTAAATAAGCTCTATGTATGTATTCGTCTAAATTATCTTCTTCACTGGTTCGTTTAAACATGTTTTAGCGGGTTTCCGTCATGAAGGTATCGTAGAATTAAATCGCGAATGCCAAATACTTTCGCAGTGTCTTCTTGAGTAATTTCCTTACGCATATTGAATATGAAACTGTTAGATGCAACAGAGAAAACACAACTCGCACTTTGTGACGTTCGCCTCGCATCAACAAACAGGTGTACTCCACTGCGGTCAAACGAGAGAAATTTGCAAACGTTAATCAAAGTACTTCAAAGTTAAGGTTGTCATTTTTACTGTTTATTAAAAGTTTCATATATTAACAATACACTGTCAACTCACTAAACGTTTTGAAAGTTTACTAAAAAAGTTCTAAGCGTTTGAAAACTATGAACCGCAGAACTGTCGGCGCCATTTGCCAACACAATTTTGCTCAGGCACGAAGCGTTTTGATCAGTTTTCAACGATCGAAAAAAGCTCGTTATTTTGAGCCGGAAAGATGAAAAGATAGTTACATAAACTAATTATTTTATACATCCTTGCCCACGTTTCCACTTAATACTAAATGAATCCCACCAAATAAAACGAAAAACGCCTCGGACGTGTGATCGCGGTGAAGGTTTGAACAATCCCGCCATCCCCAGAGTTGCGCAATACTGCACATTTGTGGACGACCAAACTGCATTTTAATACTTGGTCGCTACGCCCAAGTAATAAGCAGAATGGCTTTTTTTTGCATGCAACAGATATATACTAGAGATATGCTAGTTTTGCAATGGTTTGGAGCGCTATACCATGAAAAATATCCCACAAGTAGCTACAAGTGAAGAAAAATCAAGTATTAAACACACAATGAAATGGCTTTGTTACGCTTGGAACAGGGGTTCCAGATTTTAAGAAAACAAATTTAGCTCCCAATCGCTGGCCAGAAATAACGGGTCTTTCTGCGTTTAGAGGTACTCATTGTCCTCTATTGTTTGTGAGGTATTGTATTTTTGGTCTTGTTTTGCATTTGTATTATTGTCATTCTTTGTTCCTTTTGTTTTACGTCATCTGCCCTCCGGTCTTACAAGGTCTTCTCCGATTTGCTGAGAAAACAATAGAACAAACAACACAACAATGGCTAACAATAGACCCTAGACCTAAAAACAATAGAGCGTTTTCACTGACGTCATATCAAAATTCAGAAGCCGTTTTCGATTCCAAAATGTTTATGGAATTGTAGAGAGTGTAAAACTACACATCTGGGCCAAATTGTGAAGCGCAAGAGCATTTAGTTCAAGAGTTATAGGCGAACGAGTGTTAGACATTTTTAGTAAGAAATGTATGGGCGGCCATCTTGTGGTACACCAACATGGCGGCCAAAAATTCAAAGCCTTAATTACACCAAAAATCTCATCACAAAATATTGTATTCGCTATAAGTGTCATAAGCATCTATAATTCAAAAATAACTTTCAACTGGTTCAATTTTGTTGATTTTCACGGCTTATTTGAAATAGCGTGACGGATTGCGTGACACATTTAAATCGGAAGCAAAACATCGTTAAAACCTGAAACCTTTTGTGAAAGATTATAACACTGGTATCCATATACCATATAGGATGTATACTTTAGATTTTTGAATTTTTATGACGTCATGTGAAAACGCTCTATAGAGCTGCATGATAAACAGGTCCAATGAAATTAGAGGTTGTAAAGAGCTGCGTGGGATCCGCGGTACACACAGAAACAACCGAAATAATTTCCAAGACGACAATGCATCCTGTATGACGTGACAAAATACTCTAAAACTCCGACCCCCGCGCCGTCATTCGCCGTCATTTAGAACGGCGAGGGCCCTGGGATGAGTCGACTGACACATCTTTCCTTCCCATCAAGCTCCGCGCCCCAAGTGTTAGGGAAGACTGGGTCTGAGTTTATAACGCCTGTCGATTTCTGACGGGCTTCGTTTGAAGAATCTTTGAATATAAAGTTATAACTCAGTATTTTTAAAATTTTTAAAAGCTTAATGGTTTCCAAAGTGCACGGGAAAGTATGCGCAGTTTTTGGAGGGTCTCGAGGAATCGGTAGAGCTGTAAGTGAAGTTCTCGCCCGTCGAGGTGGAAATGTGGCTGTTGTATCCAGAGACAAAGGTCGTGCGGCTGAATGCGTGCACAGTTTGCAGTCAAGCACTACTGCTCCTGGTCAAAAACATCTGAGTTTGAATTGCGATATTAGTTGTTATACATCAGTACAGGATTCCTTGCAAGATATTCAAAACAAGCTGGGACAAGTCAGTATTCTTGTGAACGCGGCTGGGGTGAACTACGACAGCTTGTTGCTCAGAACTAAACCTGAACACATGCAGAGCATGATTAATACGAACCTTGTTGGAGCTATGTATACGTCACAAGCTGTTTTAAAACACATGTTGAAAGTAAAAGGCGGTGTAGTTATTAACATTGGTAGTGTGGTGGGAATGAAGGGAAATGCAGGGCAGTGTGTGTACGCAGCTTCAAAGTCAGGTAATATAGCAATATTTAATTTTGAAAATAGGCTTATTGATTCAAACGTTTGACAACCCCTTCCGTGACAAAAAGTTTACAGCTGATGGAAGGAGCGAGCGAATGCTCATTTGCATATTTGCCACTGTCTGCGATAACCTGTCCGTTTAAAAATGGATGATATTCTACCGCCACCTGGTTATCTCAGTTGGTAGAGTGCCAGTGTGCAGAGTGGGAGGTCGCGGGTGTGAATCCTGGCCTGACCAACACTCAAGGTCTTAAAATAACTGAGGACAAAGGTGCTGCCTTTGCTATGACATCTGAAAACGGTTAGACCTTCACTTGGTTTGGATGACCACATAGAAATGGTGGTCTGGTTTTCAATGGGGACTTAACAAAACCACTCTGACTGTGACCACCTCAGTGCCATACATAGTTCTTGGGTGGGTTGGGGGGAGATGAGATTAACAATGAACTGATAGCAGCTGCCTAAGGTGCCTTCATGAGCTGATGTCTGCGGCACTTAAATAACGGCTTTTTTCGTACTTAGGTTGGTCACTATATACGACCTTTTCATGAAGCCAAATAGTTGGTCAGAGTATATTACATTATTACTGACCTTGAGGTAGCCACTTACCAAATGACCTAATGGCTACCCTGGGGTCGGAATATATAATATGGACCTTGAGATAGCTGTTAAGTTGGAATATATATTACCGACCTTGAGGTAGCCACAAACCCGGGATCCTGGCGGCCAAAATCCCGGCGGGAATAAATTCCCGGCGAGAAAAAATCCCGCCGGGATCCCGCCAGGAATAAAAATCCGGCAGGAATAAATCCCCGACAAGAAAAATTCCCGCTGCGAATAAAAATCCTGGTGGCCAAAATCGCCAGCGGGATCTCAGCGAAATTCCCGCCGGGATCCCGCCGCAAAAAAAAATCCCGGCGGCCAATTTCTCGCCGGGATCCCGGTAAGGTCCCGGTACCATTTTTACAAGGGTAGTGGCTACCTTGAGGTCCAATATAGTACATATTCCGATCCAAACGTAGCCGTTAAGTCATTAGGTTAGTGGCTACCTCCACGTCGGTAGATAAGTAAATGTTTAAATTTTCCGACAAAGATAACGGCTACCAAACGTTTACGTATATAGACAAATAATGAATTTTGTTACTATAATCATTCCCGCTGTCTTGTAAGTGTATGTAAAGCGCCATAAGATTCAAGTGATGCAATGATGATGAGATGCACTTAATATAAGTCGTCCATTCATTCCATTCATTTCCCTAAAACTCTAGGAGTTAATGGGTTAATATTATTTCTTGCAGGTCTTGTAGGTTTCACTAAGTCATTGGCAAAAGAAGTTGCATCAAGGAATGTTCGAGTGAACATGGTTGCACCAGGATTTATAGAGACTGACATGACTTCAACCTTAAGAAACCAGAATTCAGGAATTGAGTCTTTGATTCCACTTGGCAGATATGGAACAGTTCACGAGGTTGCAGAAACAGTTTGCTTTTTAGCTGAGGCACCATACATGACAGGAGAGGTATATACACATCTGTCATGACATCCACAACTTCCCTAGAGTGGGGGATGGGGGAGAAAGCTGAGAGTATGTATGCAAAAAGGGTATATATCATGCTTTTGGCTAAATTATGAGATACAAGGCTCCAAAGGTACCCATTGTTTACATTTGCTGCAGATTTTGTGTATTTAATTTTAAGTCCCATGCTTGTGACATTCTGGAGACAGTTTACATTCATCACATTACATGTATATTTCTTTCTTTCTTGATATTGAACTAGACTATTCTCAGTTCATTACCTCTTTTTTGTTCACATCATGAATTCCCATTTTTGTTCCTCATTGACTTGTTTTTGTCTTTGTTTACATATTTTCTTACTAACTTCCCTTACCTTGCAGGTTTTGCTGGTTGATGGAGGACTAATGCTTTCACTGTAAAGGCGTCCACATTTTAATGAAGCATACAGTCAAACTTCCATGTCCAACCACTACCTACAAGTGACCATCTCTTGACTAAGCAACCATCCCAAAATACAAAATTTTTTCCAGTCAAATCATGATAGTCTAAACCTCTCATAAGCGACCCTGCCGCGACCACTTTTAACCCTGCTGATTTGAATTTCTGTTGTTTTTAACCTCAAGTAAGCGACCACTTGGCCATATTTTGAGGTCACAACAGACGCAAATTGAATAATGTGTTACAGTACAAGTCAAACAAACGAAAATTTTGACCCTTGAATCAAAACATCAAATGAATGTGATACAGTATTTTGCGCTGATATGTGCTTTGTTAGTCTAAGTGTCAGCCACTTTCTCGGCCCACCTCCTGTCACCTCCTGTGGGTGTTGTTGCTTCAGACAAGTGCGTTGCATATATTGACATTACTGCAGGTTCATATGATTCAAAGTTAAGATCGCTGTGGTCTGATAGGTGCTTTGTATATTGACATTACTACAGGTTCATATGATTCAAAGTTAAGACCCCTGTGGTCTGATAGGTGCTTTGTATATTGATATTACTACAGGTTCATATGATTCAAAGTAAAGACCCCTGTGGTCTGATAGGTGCTTTGTATATTGATATTACTACAGGTTCATATGATTCAAAGTAAAGACCCCTGTGGTCTGATAGGTGCTTTGTACATTGATATTACTACAGGTTCATATGATTCAAAGTTAAGATCCCTGTGGTCTGATAGGTGCTTTGTACATTGATATTACTACAGGTTCATATGATTCAAAGATAAGACCCCTGTGGTCTGATAGGTGCTTTGTACATTGATATTACTACAGGTTCATATGATTCAAAGTTAAGATCCCTGTGGTCTGATAGGTGCTGTGTACATTGATATTACTACAGGTTCATATGATTCAAAGATAAGACCCCTGTGGTCTGATAGGTGCTTTGTACATTGATATTACTACAGGTTCGTATGATTCAAAGGTAAGACCCCTGTGGTCTGATAGGTGCTGTGTACATTGATATTACTACAGGTTCATATGATTCAAAGGTAAGATCCCTGTGGTCTGATAGGTGCTGTGTACATTGATATTACTACAGGTTCATATGATTCAAAGTTAAGTTCCCTGTGGTCTGATAAGTGCTCTGTATATTGACATTACTACAGGTTCATATGATTCAAAGTTAAGATCGCTGTGGTCTGATAGGTGCTTTGTATATTGACATTACTACAGGTTCATATGATTCAAAGTTAAGACCTGTGGTCTGATAGGTGCTTTGTACATTGATATTACTACAGGTTCATATGATTCAAAGTTAAAACCCCTGTGGTCTGATAAGTGCTCTGTATATTGACATTACTACAGGTTCATATGATTCAAAGTTAAGATCGCTGTGGTCTGATAGGTGCTTTGTATATTGACATTACTACAGGTTCATATGATTCAAAGTTAAGACCTCTGTGGTCTGATAGGTGCTTTGTACATTGATATTACTACAGGTTCATATGATTCAAAGTTAAAACCCCTGTGGTCTGATAAGTGCTCTGTATATTGACATTACTACAGGTTCATATGATTCAAAGTTAAGACCCCTGTGGTCTGATAAGTGCTCTGTATATTGACATTACTACAGGTTCATATGATTCAAAGTTAAGATCCCTGTGGTCTGATAGGTGCTCTGTATATTGACATTACTACAGGTTCATATGATTCAAAGTTAAGACCCCTTGTGGTCTGACCTCTCGTTACTAGTGACCACCTCCCATAAGCGACTAGACTGTTCACAGTCTCCTATTTTCCCGTATGTTCATCGAGTTCGATCCTTTATTTAGCTGCCATCTTGAATGTCACGGCACGTTAAAAACTGGGGAGAGTACAAAAACTGCTCAGGGGGTGGGGGAGGGAGGAAGCAGGAAAAATATTTTTTCTGCTCCTCACGCTGTAACCCCCAACGCCTGTCCCTGCGGGAGTTTTGCACTCTCCCCAGCTTTCACTTGCTATGAAAAACAAAAATGGCGGCTGACTTGAACTTGCGATCAATCTCGACTGATCACACGGAAAAACAGGGGACTGTGAACAGTTTAGTAAGCGACCACCTTAGCCTTGCATTTTAGGTGCTCGCTTACGAGAGATTCATCTGTACCAAACCCATAGACCAAGGGAATATTTATTAACAGCTTTTTTAAACATTAAACATTAAAACTTTATTGAATCTCCCAATCAGGGTTTTTCAGACCCAACGTACATAAACATATAGTAATATAGTGTTTTTTATCAATAATTACTGATCCTCATCAAATCCTATTGTTCTCTCTCTGCATTATATCAACGATTGCAGCGTGATTAGGAGTTTTAGTCACAAGAAGTGCTAATTTCATTGTTATAGCTGTATTCAAAATCAATGTAACAGCGAAAGGGGCGGCTAAAATCGAGGATATAATGTATAGGGAGAACAATACGATTTTGTGAGGATAAATTGTCATTAGCTAAATAATCTTCACAACAACTGAGGATTTGGGGGTTACGTAATGGCCACCACACTGTATACGTAGCAACAATAAGTGCTAATTTCATTGTTATAACTGTATTCAAAATGAAAACAACAGGCAAAGGGGTGGCTAAAATCGAAGATACAATGCAGAAAGAAAACAATGGGTTTTGATGAGAAAAAGTAATTATAATAGATAATTACTTCGGCTCACAGCATTATTAGGTATATTGCAGGCAGCTTCGGGCTGCGCCCTCAGCTGCCTGCAATATACCTAATAATGCTGCGAGCCTCAGTAATTATCTATTAAATAACAAGCACCCAGTAAGGAGCATGTTATCTAAAAGTGCACCTAAACCCTGAAGTTCTTTCCCCTAATAATAAAACCTTTTTATCCCTAAAGTACTTGTGCGCACAACTGTTTTGATTTGGTAAAATCCCTGAGTTTTTACGGAAAATCGCACCAAAATTCGGATAGTCAGGATCGTGACGTAACGTGACATCAGATGCAGAACTCACATTTTGAGGAACTTGGGCCCAGAACTCGGATCAAAGTAAAGTAAACAGCCAGTAGAAATGCCAACCATGCAGGTGTGTTGCTGCTAGTTGCAGTAACACAAGAAACGCGAAAGAAGGTATTTCTCTCCTTAAAATACCTTAGTTTATTTGGACACGAAAATCCAGAGGCAAAGAAACATAGGAAGAGATGGGTTGACTTCTCAACAGAAATTTTCCAAGTAATCGATTTTAACTTAGGAGATTCAGTAGTCAAGTATATCCGTTGCTCCGGAGTCAAACAGCTGCTAGTGACACATGCAAACACTTATTTCGAGAATTCACTGTAGACTGTTACATGATGGCCGTGTTTTCACGAGCGATTTTTCAAGTCGCTGAGCGAGTGACAGTCGGAAATCTCGTGAAAACAGTTGCTTGTCCAACTCGCTTAAAGTTAAGCGAGTCGGCGAACTACAATAGAATTCTCATTAAATTTAAGCCACCAAACCAGGTCGCTTAAGCTTGTCGGCAATTAAACAACAAAGAAGGGCATTGTGTTGTCGTTCTTTTGTGTTCTAATTTTCTATTGTTTTAACAAAAGAAAATATATCGCGCATGGTATAAGAAAAATGAATAAAGTTCTGTCCGTGAAAACGCATAAATTTTTTAAGCTGCTTAACGCGGTCAGTAAACAAATTACCGACAGGAATGTTAAGCGAGAAAAACCGCCTCGTGAAAACACAGCCGATGTCACATAATTTCATGTATTGTCTTGGTTACGTAACTTTCATCGCATTTGTCACGACGCATGAAGTGTAATTAGGATCTATTGTTTCCTGCATGTAGATATAAAATGTAGATTTAAATTAAGGTTATTACGCATGTAACTTCGTAGTACAAGGATCGGGCAATAAACCTTCAGCGTTCGTTCTCGACTTACACAGCGTCTCGTTTTTCCGCTGAAAACGTACAGCTAACGCCGAATAGCGCGCAGTTTACACTTTCAGCCAATGAAAAATGATATAACGTACACTTTAATAACAATAACAATCAAATACTTATGGGGGATGCTCCATCAAGTAATATTCATGATTATTGTAAAAATAATAGTGTTGACGGCAATCTTTGATTCTCTAATCACTGATTTTTCAGTTGCTTTGTTGTGGCTTGTTCTCATCACTGTATTCCCCATTCTCCAGTTTGCGTCTATCGATTTTGCCAAACACATTTTTGGGAAGATCATCGATAATTTCCACCTACAAAATTAAATAAAACCCATTTTAACTGCAGTTGTACTGAAAAAAACATGAGCAAATAGACTGCAATGAGGAAAACTGACTGCTCCTTGAATCTGTGAATGAAATCCTGTAGTGTTGTCTTCAACTAAAAACATAGTGTTTTCTCCCGTGAGATAAACTTGAGCAAACCACGTAGTCGATATGCGTCACGGAGTTCGTCGAAACACACGCAACATGGTTTACGCATCCGCCAACTTAGTGGGTTTTTCAAGACGCACTAAAGCCGATAGTTTGTCTAAACATACAATCTGTTTTGTGCCTAAAATACCACGAAGTTGTCCAAGTTTGCCCAGAGGAAAAATGCGTCTGTTGTAAATCAAAGGCTCCGATCAGCCAACTTGTGAATACAAAATGATTTTACACACTTTCGGACCCTCTCTTGGGCGTTTTGCTCTACCAAACCCTACCCCCTGTGTCAACTTCTCCCAACGCCGTCCCCATGGGTAAGGTAGGGCAGGTGACCATTACATATTGAGGGCTCAATGTTAACAGCTGATCGAGTGAAATTTCTACCCAAATGCTATAACTTATTTTAAAAACGTTCACGTATTCACGAGTTAAATAAAATCGCACACGAGCCACACGTTGCCCACATCTGTGGCATGAAGCAACTAGGAGTATTGCTACTCCTCCCTGGATGGGATACAAGTCCATCGCAGGGTTAACCCCAGCATTATGTCGCCATTATGGAGAGAGACAATGTGGAGTAAAGTTAATGCGCGTAAGGAAACAACACGACGGCCTCGAACCGCCGACCTTCAGATCTGAAGTCCAGCGCGCTAATCACTACACCACCGCGCCTTTACATCTGTTATGAAAGTCAAGTAGCCGTAGAATTGCGAAGTAGTTTTCAAGAGCAACAGTGTCAGGGTTATGGGCTCCTGTGAGTGTGTATGGCTGGGAATCAAAGAGAAAATAAACTTACAGGGACATATAACCTTATTTGGACGTATGTGCGGACTCTGACTCACCTTGTGTGGGCATATCCAGTCCCCAGCATTGTCGCGCACGTAATTCTGTAGTTTTTTTTATCAGTTCATTGTGTTTTTCATTCTTAAAGTCACTTGATAACACAATGAACGCTTTCATCCCCGGCTTCAAAGAATGAAAGAAAAAACATTGATCTTATATTAAAAACTTTATTCATAAAATAGCGTTAAAGTCGCCACCAAAAAGAAGAGAGGTTTCCAATTTTTTGCTGGCTTCTCGATATATATTTTTTTAAATTAACCGTAAAGATTTTTGACGAACGCAAGGAAAAAAAAAGAAATCAATTTCATAATGTCCAGTTCGAGGAGAATAAAAAGAAGAGTCATGGGTCTTGAAGCCACAAATGTAATAATTGACCACAAATGTAATAAAGCCCTCAAATGTAATAAGGACTGACCACAAATGTAATAAAGCCCTAAAATGTATTACGAGTTAATCACAAATGTAACAATGGATTTTACCGTGCGTTCTTCAGTTTGCACAACAGGGTTACCAGCTCTAAGTTTTAAGGACCAGGATTTCGCCAGTCATGCATATCTTTCTCGGACAACCAAACTTGGACAAACTGAAGTTGTCTATGTAGTGTGTTGGACATTATCTGTCATTCACATTTGTGGTCAATCCTTATTACATTTGAGGGCTTTATTGCATTTGTGGTCAATTATTACATTTGTGGCTTCAACATTGAAGCCACAAATGCAATAAAGCCCTCAAATGTAATAAGGATTGACCACAAATGTAATAAAGCCCTTCTCTGGTTCGCCTTAAGAAAATTATTAATTCCCCAAAGTGGCATATGGCGTGGCTTAAACTTAATCCAGCACCGCTTGGCTGGTTTGAGATAATCGGTATTGCCTGGCGCACTTGACAAGCTCACACACCCGTCTTCAGTACCCCTGCCTCAGACTAGTACCGTACCTTGTTTGAACCAAAAGTTTATATTAATTCGGCGGTGCACACTGCTATCATTGACGAAGATGTTGAAATGTTTTGTTGTAGGAATGCCATGTACTTGTTTGCTGTTGAAATTGTTAGTTCAAGCTTCTGATTGCATGCATTACCGTATGTGGGACTCGTATCATTTGTGTGCGCATGCTTTTACCAAAAGGAGGGAGATTTGAACAATTAAACTTTGAACTTTATATAAATTACTTTTAACTGGCATACCCTTAGGTCGCCCTTAGTTTTCTCTGTGTGAGTTGATTGTCACGAAACCTGTTGTACACCGGTATCCTGTCTATACGTGTAGTTTATCCTGTTTCATATAGAGGAACTGCTACTGGGTGATGTTACGGAGATTTTATTTGCCTCTGAAACGGTAGAGTAGCCAGCTGAAAGTAGTATGCAGTTTATATGACACAATTTCAAAAAGTCTGGTTGCGAGGCGCTCTTCAGTATTGTAGTTGTTACTTCGGGATTGAACACGTGACCGATATAGTCCCATGAGGTGAAAGACACGTGATGTTTTTCTTACGCCAGAGACAGCTCTGTCAAAGTTTAGTGGCAAGGTGATGTAACTATTTATTTCCGGGTTGATCATGTGGCCGATGACGTGGTATACCGCTTAGACCTCAGTGAACTGAAATGTAATGACAAGAGGCTAGGATAAATAATTGCTTACGTTCGTTCAGGTTGTGAAATGTGAATAAACGTTTCTTTTAACTTGACAGCTATTCACTCCGAACATTACTTCGTTTACATTTTATAACTGGGTCTTGGTTCCGTACTAGAAAATGTTTAGTTGAAATAATAGCAACTTCAGGTTAATTTTGGTCACGTGAATGACAGATGACGTCCAACACACTACATAGACAACTTCAGTTTGTCCAAGTTTCGTTGTCCGAGAAAGATATGCATGACTGGCGAAATCGGCTGGTCCTCACAACTTAGAGCTGGTAACCCTGTTGTGTAAACTGAAGAACGCACGGTAAAATCCATTATTACATTTGTGGTCGATTCGTATTAGATTTGAGGGCTTTATTACATTTGTGGTCAGTCCTTATTACATTTGAGGGCTTTATTACATTTGTGGATTATTACATTTGTGGCTTCAACACACGGGCGAACGCAAAAAAAGGAAATCACTTTCCTAATGTCCAGTTCGAGGGAAAAAAAGAAAGAGTCACGGTCGTGAATTGAACCCGGGCCTACGAGTGCACCGAGGAACACATGGTTAATTAGGACTAAATTTTATTATTTAAAGGTAGATACGCATCAAAACGCGTGTCTCGATTAGAAAATCCTTTTAGATCGATTTTATGTCGCATTAAAGACTCCAAATGCGAAACATCTTTAAGCTTATTGTTGTTTATATTCGTTTACAACAAATTAGTTATTGTTATCGCTGGATTAACGCTGTTCTTGTTACGAAACGCATTCGTAACAAGCATTAAGTCATTGAGTTTACAGCTGATGGAAGGAGTGAGTGAGCGAGTGCTCATTTGCATATCTGTCTCCGTTACCGATAACTCGTTCATTACGCATGCGCGTATTCACGAGTTAAAAACTAAAAAAAGGAAAAGGCCAATAGGAATTAATTAGGCATACAAACCGCATTCTCGAATTTTAATAATTCTTAAAGCAGTCATGCACTACGATACGGTGCGGCTTCCTTTTCACAGTACAACTATGCAAATTCAATTTGCATCGGTAATTAATACCCTGGGGATTATGTTAATGAGACTATAAAAGAAGTTACATGTGCACCACCCCATCACTCTACTCGAGGCCGCAAAAGTGAATAGTTTGGCGTTTCTGTTATCATCCCCGACTTACTCGATGGCCGACGTGGAACAAGTTCCTCGCGTTGTGGTAGATGAAACAATAGCAGCGCTAATAAGCTCTCCAGCCGACGCGGCAGTTCCCAGCGGCTGAAGTTTGACCGGCTGTACAGCCGAATGAGATACCGTTTATCAGGTTTGGAACGTTACACGTGTTTTGCTCTTCGCGTCCCTGATTTGTTGTTTAATTCTTGCACTGATAATTGCCTGTGACGTCTGCCGGCGTGACGAAGTTTTTTCTCTGTTAATGCTTGGGAATCTTCTCTGCGTGATAAAATGTTTGTATTAGTCTAGGAGCCAAGTCTGAAAAGAGGCCTAGAAAATGGATTTCGTTGCACCCCACTGCTATATTTGTCTGAATGGTACAAAATGATAGCAAAATATTTGAGGAATACGGAATGACAATTTTTATTGATGGGCCAGCGGGACATCACTCCGATATCGGGCATTTCCTATCGGGTACCGTTTTGCCCCGCTGTGTTAATTAATATGAAAACTTGAATTCTTCCATGGAGTTTCAAATGATTGAAAAAGTAGAAATTTTGCTAAATTACTTCAAAACCTGCACACAGCATCACCATAAGGACTGTTGTGTTTTTGTCAAGTTTTAAAGGTTTTTATGTGCATACTTACCTCTTAATAATGTTTTTCTATAAATGCCCCGTGTCCTTTCGAAAAACAAAACATCCATCTGAAGTCCGGTCGTTTGGGGTCTATTGTTGAGTCATCTCAAGGATCCTGAAGCGCATTTTTATGATCATAGAAACAAGCCCAAAGTTTTTGTAGCCTGCGTAGCAGGCGCCGGTTCATTTATAGGGCGAAATTTAGAGGACGAGCACGAGAGGGGAACGCGCGAAAAGGAGAAAGCGTGAAAGCCACCTCTCGCCTTCGCGCGTCCCCTCGCGCTCACGTCCTCATAATTACGCCCTATAAATAAATATACCGGCGCTTATATTTTGGCAAAGTTGCGAGAAAAACTCGCTGGATTGATATTTACGTAATGTTTAATTATGCTATTGTCACAAATTATTGCAATGGTGCAAGTTCATGTAAATTAATCGAACACTGGATCAAGTCATTCAGGGAGGCGCTATTTACGCAGTTTACTACTGGCTACTTGCTACATACTGGATTTGAACTTTATCCCTTATACTTGTTTTTAAAGCGAGCTTACACTTTTCAACAACAACACTAAAAGGATAAAGGTGAGATAAAAAAGGTAAAAGTAGAATATAATTTTCTGTACCATTATTACTGCACGTGGTAATGATTAAGAAGTCACACACGCCGACCAGAATATATACAAAAATCCCAAACCACTGAGAAGCAGGTATTAGTTGAAATATCAAGTTTTGAGAGTGATAACAAAAGCTGACAAATAGACACATATTTTACAACAGAAAGGAAATCATAAGCAACCATTACTGTACGCAGCAAGTACTCTGGTCGGTTATTCCCTTGTGTTGGCATTTCTTAGCTACTTTAAAAAATATTGTACAGATCTCTTAAGCTAACATCCATGATGCGATGTGGACAAGGGCTATGGTGTTTCATATCTATATTTTCACGTGCACAAATCTATATTCTTTTAATGAATGGGCGCATGCTTCTTACAGCAACATACATGTATCTGTTTTTGTTTGGTACCGTATTTATTCGACTAAGCGCCCTGGGCGCTTATTAAATTTTTGGACCTTGAGAGTGGGCGATTATTCGAGGTGGGCGCTTAATCGGGGCTGGGCGCTTATTAAATTTTCACCATTTTCAGCTAGTAGTAACTTTATTTTGCAACAAAACAATAAATTTTAACAAAACGTGAAGATGTACCAAAGCAGAATTTTAACTGTTCATTGAAAGTTTCTTTAAAATACTAAGAAAACTCTGTCTTCGGGGAAGTCTCTTAGTAGTACTTAGTCAATTTCAATATCATTGTCACTAAGAAGTGGGCACTTATTCGAGGCTGGGCGCTTATTAACTTTTCCTACCTACAGGGTGGGCGCTTATTCGAGGTGGGCGCTTATTCGAGGTTGGGCGCTTAATCGAATAAATACGGTATATATATATATCTTTTGAGCTGCAGCTAGTTCGGATGGAACTACAAAATAGCCACACTTTCTAATTGGTATATGCTTTATTTCTATTCACAGTCATGTAGTTGTTTTGATATGGAGCTTACGAAAGATAACAGCGAAGATAAAGTTTATCTTGTGGTTCCGCCTAAGAAAAAGTTGAGAATCTCCTCTAGCGGTGATGAGTGTCGTGATTCCATTGCCCCAGAATCTACACCACCCAGTTTAGCAGAGCATATCGATTGCAGCCAGATAAGCAAGCGGAAAACTAGATCAACAAGTAAACCAGTTGATTGGTCCATTTGTTTATTCTGCCAGCAAGCAAAGTGCCATGGTGTACGTAAACTTTTCAATGTTTCCACGACAGACGGCTGCAAAGTGATAGAAAATGCCGCAGAAAGGAAAGGTGATGAAAGCTTGCTTCGGAGGATTAGGGGAGTTGACCTGATTGCAGCGGGTGCGAGATATCATAGTAGCTGTCGATCTCAGTATGTGAACTTTAGAAGCACCAATCAATCTGCAAGTAATAAGGTAGACGTTTACACACAGGCGTTTGACGTTCTAGCGCGAGAGATGAGGTTGAATTTAACAGCGGGGAAGTTTTAAATATGAAGTCCCTCCTTCAGAGATACCAAACAAGGCTTGAAACCAACGGATGCAAAAGTGCATACACATATCGCGCAGAAAAGCTTAAACACAGACTCCAGCAGTGGTTTCAAGACAGAATAGTTTTCCAGAAGCAACCAGACCCTTCTCAGCCAGAACTGGTGTACTCGAGTGCTATATCAGTTTCTGCCGTATTAAACAAGTTGACCAAGGATAGAAAGTCTCATGATCAACCGACGAGAGCTGAGCCAGAACGACGCGACGATGAGTGGACAACACTACATTATGCCGCGACAATAATTCGACAGAGCATCATGAAAGAGTGCCAAAGTGTGAGAATACAGCCCATCGACACAGATGACCTGACTGCTTGTAAAGCCCGATCAGGCATCCCAGCCACACTATATAGGTTCTTGCACATTCTAATTTCAAGTAAGAATACAGCAACTGCAACGACTTAGGCACAAGTTAGTGAAACGGACGAGAGGCATATATGTGCCATTGCACAAGACATAATACATGCAACAACTCATGGAAGAGTGAAAACGCCGAAACATGTTGGCTTAGCTATGGCTGTGCGCCACACGACTGGGTCCAAACAACTAATTACAATGCTTAATCGCTTTGGGCATTGTTCTTCCTACGATATCACAGAAATCATGGACACCAGTATTGCAAATGAAATTATCGCAAAATCATCGCAAGAAGGGGTGGTGACGCCCTCTAATATTACACCTGGCCCGTTTATACAAGTTGCCGGAGATAACAATGATATAAACGAGGAGACAGTTGATGGAAAGGGGACAACGCATGCCACAACTATGGTGTTGTTTCAAAGAAGGCAATATGGGCCGAAACCGAAGGAAACATTGTTTGCGGATCATTCCCATAAAAAGCGGTCCCTGTCCGGTCAATCAGCTGTGGAGCCTGTGCTAGAGTTCAGTGCACATGGGCGACGGACAACAGTGGTGTTCTACAGGGGAAAGGTCCAGCAACAATGGTTTGAGTGGCTAGGCGATTCCCTCCGCACGAGGTCCATTCAAATGGACTTTGCTTGGTTTCTTTGTCGTCTCAACACCACCAGCACGTTTAGCAGCGGCCCTCTGCTTCAAAATGATCAGCAGCCCCTACCAAGCTGGAGTGCGTTTAATGTCAGAATATCCTCCGAGTCTCCACCAGTCTCATCTGTTGGGTACTGTCCCATGATAAACACGTCATCTACAGAGTACAGCACCATATATATAAGGTAATGAAAAATGCCCAGAAGATGATGGTCAGCCTACAGCAGAAACACAGCGTCATTACCTTTGACTTAACCATATACTCTAAAGCCAAGGAAATACAATGGAGAATCCCTGAAGAATTCAAGGATACCATTCTGCGTTTGGGAGGCTTTCACGTTGCTCTAAATTACCTTGCTGTGATAGGTAAAATGTTTGAAGACAGTGGACTGTATGATGTCATGGTGGAGTCTGGAATCTACGGCAGTCACGCGGCGTCAGTACTTCTTCAAGGGAGGTCGTACAATAGAGGAGTGAGGGCGCACAAGGTAGTAATGGAAGGACTTCTCAGGCTACAGTGGCAGGCGTTCCTACTGTGGATGGAACATCAAGGTTTCCAGATGGACGTTAAATATTCCCAGTTAGTGAAGGTATGCCAACAGTCAATCGACAAGAACGAGCTACGACCCAATTTTCTCCGCCTCCTTGACAGTACCGGTCCTATTCAGGAGCTTTATGCGTCGTTCTGTTGTCAGGGAAAAAATGCTTCGAAGCTGTTTCATTTCTGGAGCAACTATATTGACATGGTCATGCTACTGCTGCGCCTGATCAGAGCCGAGCGAGAAGGGTCATGGTCACTCCACTTGAATGCCGTGGCGGAAATGACTCCGTATTTCTCTGCCATGGACCGCATTAACTATGCAAGGTAAGGAACGTTTTATCTATAGTTGTTAAGGTCAAACGTTACATAAGATGCAGGGTGGGAAAGGAAGATATTTAGCCTAGCGCGTTAAGCCGATCCATATAGTGTTGCTGAGAACGTGCATGGAGGACATAACGTCATTTTGGTTCGTTTTCTTAGATGGCTTCCAGTGTACATTGCTGACATGAGGCTACTACCAACTATGGCGTCAGAAGTGCATCAAGAATTTGAGAAGGGAAACCACACCGTCAGCAGATCGGAACAGCCTTTCTCCCAGGTCTGGACAGACATGGCCCTTGAGCAAACAGCGAATCTCGACAGCAAGACCCGAGGGGGGATAGTTGGCATTTCCAAGAATTCTGCTGCACTCGATAGGTGGTTTCTTACATGCCACGAAAGGACAGCAGTTACTTCTGCAACCAAGCAGATGTGCGGCGTCGAGGAGAGTAGTCGAATAGGAAGTCACAAAGAGTCAGGAGGACCGAGGAAGATAAGGGATGAGTTGGATGTCCAGAAAGTGGTATCAGTCATCAAAGACACCATGGTAAACCCTTTTGAGCTGGCTTGGGAAGACGAAGAACCAGCACCACTCCTAAATATTGCGACTGGCGTAGTCATGCCACCTGAGAAAGTAGGCCAACTTATAGGCGCCAAACAGACGGGAGCAGATCGAGTGAAAGAATTTGTGTCCAAAAGCCTTGACAGTAACGCCATTGGCTTTTGGGATAAAATCTCAAAGGCTAATGTGATGACGTTTGCGTCTTTGTCCAAGAAGGTCAAGATCAAAAGGGCAGAAGAGAAGGAAGTAACTATCAATGCTGACAGAAGCTTATTTGGTCGTTTACTAGTCGTTGCAAAGAGCCGTGACATCGACTTGAGGGAGGTGTTGAGTTATGAGCTATCAAATGTACCATATGCATTGGCACATCCAGATGGCTCGCTGCGGAAGACCACCAAGAGTGTGTTTTTGGCAGAGTTGGAACGAGTATCTCCAGCGGTGGGAAGGCTCCCTAAAATTGACCTGGAAACGGCCTTGATCTATGATGGCATGGCATTGCTCCAATCTCTGAAGTCAGCTGGATGTACCACTTTTGGTGAGCTCGCCCAGAAGTTGTTTAGAGTTATCACAGCGACACATAGCCAAGACAATTATTCCAGGCTTGATGTTGTGTTTGACCGCTACGACAACCCGTATTCTATTAAGGGAGGAGAAAGAGAACGGCGAGGAGTGAATAGCGCGCTTGAAATTCAAATCAACTCTGGCAAGACTCCATTCCCAAAGCAGTGGGGCAAGTACATGAGCAATCCCGTGAACAAGACATCGTTGGTGCGTTTCCTCTGCGAGACATGGTGTGAGATGGCAAAGGTGGAGCTGAAACCTGGAAAGAGGTTATTTATCGGTGGAGGCTTCTGTGACCCGACCAACGCAGTTCAAGTAGTTTACGACCACAAGATTCCGTTGCCAGAGCTTCAGAGTGACCAAGAAGAGGCAGACACGAGAATCCTTTTGCATGCCAAGCACGCTTCAGAAAACTGTGGAAGGATCATCATCCAGTCACCTGACACAGACGTGGCGGTGCTTTCCGTGCACTTCTTCACATCTCTGTCGTGCAACGAGCTGTGGTTCAAGACCGGTACGAAGGACAAGATCCGTTATGTACCCATCCACAATATCCAGAGTAAGCTCGGCCGTGCAGTGTGTGATGCGCTTCTAGGTCTCCATGCTGTCACAGGATGTGACACCACCAGCGGGTTATCTTCCATCGGTAAGAAGAAGGCACTGAAAGCACTAATCACTGGTTCCAGGGTCGCAGAGCAGCTGGTAACCTTGGGCAATGAAATCCCCCCAACAGAACGTACAATGGAATCTTGTGAAAGATTTATCTGTTCCCTCTACACTAGTGACAGTAAAGCAGGTACCACAGCAGACGATGCAAGATACTGGATGTTGTGTCAGAAACACCAGAAGAACGAAAGTCTTCCTCCCACCTGCGATAGTCTGTCACATCATATAAAGAGGGCAAACTACCAGGCGTACGTATGGAAGAAGTCTTTGTGTAAAAATCAAGACCTACCATCGCCAGAAACGAACGCCGCGGCTGGGCATTAGAAAACGGTAAACTACTACCAACTCTGATGACGAAAGATCCCGCACCGAAAAGTCTTTTAGAGTTGACCATCTGTAAATGTAACCGTTCAGCATGCAAGAGAGATGACTTGTGCCAGTGCAGGAAAAACTGCATGCCATGCACAGAAGCTTGCTTGTGCATGAACAGCGAAACCTGTCAGAACACTTTCCGTTTAGAAGATACCAGCGATGACGACGATGAGGATTAGAAAATTAATTCGTCATTTCACCAATATCAGTTTGTTGTGCAACTATAAGACTAAGAAAAATAGACCTCCCTTCGTTTCGGCCGCTCGGGCCTTCAACCCGAAAAATGTCATCAGAGTTGTAAGTCGTTTGGAGGATAAGAATTGGAAATAAATGTACTGAACCCAGGGGCAAATGGCATAAGACAGATATGGTTTGATCAATGAACGAAAATTTGTTTTAACGTTGCAAAAAGGTCTATATATACGATGTGAGAGCATGAATCCGTATATAATGACACCTAGGTATTTAATATATCATGCACTAAAGGATTTAATCGGCATTTATTCTGTGTCTAAAAGTTTTAATTTTCTGTTGTTATATAGATATTAAAAAAGATATAATAATTCTTTCAAACCCAAAAAGAGTCTGATTGTAATATTTTGCTTGAATCTGTGAATGTTATTTTTTGTGTGCTCTTCTAGGAACTATGGTTATTGCAAGAATTAAAGGGACACCGTCCCGGCCGAAATATCGTGTTTTCTTGATTATGGCCAGGAGCTTGCTTTCAGCTTACTTTATTATCTTGAAATTGGAAGAGACCATCGCCAAAAGTGATAGAAGCAAAGACATAGGAACCAAACAGACAAAATAACGACTAGAAAGGTCAAAATTTCACAATAATGACAATTTTGATTTCTTCACTGCCTGTCAATAAATCGAATTTCATGAACTGTAATCCACTTCCATCCTTGTAATCCTGCACTTTATCTCCAAACTACGGCTTCTTTTTTGCTCTATAGAATTTTTTTATACAACTAAGTTATATATTTGGTGACATTTGGCGATATAACGTGGAAATAAGCTAAGCGTTTCGGCGGGACAGTGTCTCTTTAAGGTTACAGTGTACCTTCAGATCGAAAATTTATTGAAAATTTTTTTTGGGCGTTAAAATAAAGTTTACAGAATGAACTTTTATCCAAAAAAAAATTATCGAAAAATAGTGAAAATTGACGGAGAAATTACGGTATAACTTTTGTGGGCGGAGTTTGTTTATTAAGCGATATGTTTTTTTAAGCGCCGTTTTCTCCAAGTTAATTTTTCGCTTGTTGGGGACACTTTAAAGAGCTACAAATCAAAGGGAATTTGTTCGATTTTCATTAAATTTGGACAGAAGCTAGGCTAACATATAATCAACAAAAACGTGTCGGCGAATTTCTTAATTCCGAAAACTTTTTCGTCAAGAGCCATTTCCGTGCGATCATTCCGAATTTTTTTCTCCCCTTTTCGAAAATATTCTGTAACTTTTCACTGCAATTGAATATAGGAAATCGCCGACACGTTTTTTTAGCGCTTCGTGTCCGAAAGCCCGAGAACAAATCAAATTAGCAAAATATAATAATCGCTTTGAGTTATAGCGTTTTAAAGCTGATTCGGACGTTCGAATTTAGACGTCGTAAAAAATTCGACAATTCATTTTATAAGCAAATGGTTTCCTTATTTAGATAGCCAGCTCTATAAGCTTTAATTTGATATCTGGGTTTAAGTATATTAAGTGTAATCTTAAGGCGCTAGAGCTGTTATACTGGAGACACCCCCGAAGGTACACTGTAACCTTAAAGACATCTTAATTTGTAACTAATACGATAAAGCAATAACGACCGTGGTGCGTCTCAAAATATTCTTTGCAAACCTTTGAAATTTTGCTTACAAACAGTCAAAAAAAGCTTCTATGTACATCAGACTAACATATAAACATATTTTAGTTGACAAAATGTGATAAAGTCATGCTACACAACTCTGGTAGACAACGTTTCCTAGAATTATTTTCGATTTAGAAAGTAGAACATTGATGTAATTCTACGTACCGAATTAATCATGTATCCTAGCAACAGTTTCCATGGATACAGCCTTTAGCCACATTTACATCCAAGACTAACTTATGATTAATGATGTGTCCAAGTTTGAAGTATTTCGGCAAAATATTCTACTTTCCACAATAATTTTAAAATCCATGGCAAAATTCAAGTTTACATAATTAACGTAGCGGGGGCAAAACGGTACCCGTTAGGAAATACCCGATATCGGAGTGATGTCCCACTGGCTTATCAATAAAAAATGTCATTCCGTATTCCTCAGATGTTGTGCTATCATTTTTTGTTATTCATACAAATATAGCAGGGGGGTGCAGCGAATCGACTTTTTACCTGAACTGGCTCCTAGACTATATTGATGTATACCTGTGAGGCTCGCCGGCGTGGCGAATTTGCCTGTGTGGCTTGCCTGTGTGGCGGCATTAAAGTAATATTGCCTGTGTGGCTTGCTTGTGCGGCGTATTTGTACTGATAATTGCCTGTGAGGTCTGCCTGCGTGGTGAACGTTTTGCTTTGTTATTGCCTGGGAGGCTTCTCTGCGTTATTAAATCTTTTGTATTGATGTATGCCTGTGAGGCTCGCCGGCGTGGCGAATTTGTTTTGGATAATTTATGCCTGTGCGGCTTGCCTTTGTGGCGGGATTGAATTGATATTGCCTGAGTGGCTTGCCTGCGCGGTGAATTTGTACTGATAATTGCCTGTGAGGTTTGCCTGCGTGGCGAATTTTTTGCTCTGTTATCGCATGGGAGGTTTTTCTGTGTGATTTCTTCCATTGTTGTGTGCCCGTGAGGCTCGCCGGCGTGGCAAATTTATTTGGAGCAACTGAAGTTGTGAGGCGAGATAAGAACACTGAATGTAACAGGATGGCTGGATGAATAATGTACTCTTCAGAATGCTTTATTTAATAACCCTCCCTGGCATAATTGTTGCCGTAGCCTCGTAGACTTTATTTTATTTTCCCCGCCGTTTTTCTTCGGCTATATTTTAATTGCTCCTGTTCAGGGTGAGTGACTCCTGTTGGTATACCGTATGTCTCGGTAGCCACCAGACCTTCTGCTTTCAGACGTGTTGAAGTCGCTCCCTCCTTGTCAGGAACCCCGATACCACTAGTCGTGTTTGTTTTCCATACATCTTATCGATCGGTTGGACAATAGGTGACGCCCCTTTTTAAGCCTTTCTTTTATTTAGATGGTGGGTCGTAAGAGAAAGACCATGATATCCGGTGAAGGGTTTCCGAAACAAGCAGGTTACTGGTTAGAGTTTCGGAATTAGGTTAAGGGAATCAAGCCGAGACTCTGTATGACCTAGGTGGATATAAACGGGGTTCCTGACCAGGAGGGAGCGACAGAGGTAGTTAATTGAAGTGGCATGCTCTCGTCGGGCGAGTCTCCTGAGTTAGTAGCATTACAATTGAGCTTGGACATTGCTAGCTAAATCAACAGTTGTCAGGTGTTATTTGTGTACAGTATTATCATATTAGTCTTCTCATAGGTTTGTTACGAGTTACATTAGGTTATATTACATATTAAGGATAAGTAAGAGTAGGGGTGAGGATTGCGAGAAGCTGGGTGGTACAGTGGTACGGTAGGCTATGTAAGCCTAAGCCTAGTTGAGGTCACAGATTCAATCCTGGGAAGAGTAAGGATTGGGAAGAGTAAGGTCATGTTTGTGTTATAAACTTCCTGTGGTGTCGGAAAGATGAGAATGGAAGTGAGCTTGGGGAAGGCAAGAGCGATTTTCCATATCTTATTACCATGTCATTAATAACAATACCCAGGGTAGAATATTACACTATGCAAACTCAATTTGCATTGGTGATTAATACCCTGGGGATTATGTTAATGAGACTATAAAAGAAGTTACATGTGCACCACCCCATCACTCTACTCGAGGCCGCAAAAGGGAAGAGTTTGGCAACCCACCCTCCCACCCGATCGAGTAAGTCGGGGTTAATCCTCTCAGCTCCCATCTTCGCCTGGTCTTGGGCTTGTCCCAGGCCAGAGCGATTCTCCATATCTTATTACCATGTCATTAATAACAATACCCAGGGTAGAATATTACACTGTGCACATGTAACAGTGGGTTGACAGAGAATGAGACGAACAGGGCAGTAACACATCTGAATTGCAAACATAAATTGTCCCTTCAACCTTTCATAGTAACAACGGAAGCCAATATCTTTTTCCCGAATGATTATTTTGCCTGATAGTAGCTTCCCTCTATTGGATTAAAATCGGGGCCTCAAAACGCCTAAGAATACAGGTAAATCACGTCAGTTAATGTACAGCTATAAACATGTGGGTTCCATGTGAATGTTGCACGCTATGATGATTAACCCAATTAATTCCTATTTGGCATTTTTCATTTTTCTCTGACAACGTTATTGCGAGTAAGTGTTTATTATATAGCAAACTGGTCCGCGATGAAAAGGAGCATTCTGATTGGTTTCCTGAGCGGTCCGAATTTTGCAATACGGACCGCTTAGATGGACCACTCACGAACTCATTTAGCTGAATTCCTTTTATGAAACAATGAACAAATGAAAACTGTTTTCCATTAAGTAGAAGCATTTTTTCTCCTGTTTGGCGGACAATTTTAGTTAACTTTTCGCAAAGTTGCTTGAAAAATGCAAGAATATGTTTAGCTTTGGCGCGCGCGCGTTTGCCGAAAATGCACAGTATTTTTCAAAGAGTTAAAATAACTCCTAAAGTGAAGTTAAATTAACTCCTTGCACTGGAGTTATTTTTTTCGGAGTTATTCCAACTCCAAAAGAAGAGTTATTTCCCCCCCAAAAGCAGTTACCTTACTGTATAGTAGAGTTAAATTAACTCCATTAGTGGTTGGAGTTATTTTAACCCCAGATTCGGAGTTAAATTTGGAGTTAAAATGACCCCAAAAAAGGGATTATTCTGAACCTAAAATTTTTACTCCACTTTTGGAGTTAAAATAACTCCTTGAAAATTACAGTGTGCTTGCATTAATTTATCGACAAATTTTTGAAAACGTTATTATAATAAAAACTTTTTTGAACTAGCTTGTCCGTTCCGTATTGGGAAATATTGATCTCGTTCTTTTTTTGCAAACAACGAACTCGACCAATATTTTCCCAATACGGACCTCGCGCTACTTCAATAACATCTATATACTATACACGATATAAGTCAAAATCAAAAGGATACCACACCAACTGTAAAAATAGTCCTGATATACAAAAATAATAATCGAAACAATTTTGATCTAGAATTAGTTAAAAAAATTACTCAGTTTAGTTTCACTGCCCCTTCTTTCCAGCGCCCTGGTTTAGGTTAGAAAATTTTAATGGAATCAGATAAGCAACTTCTGCAGGTAAAGCGTTCCATTTCCTAATCAGTCAAATAAGTCTTAAATGTGATTACTGTAAAAGTTTTTCAGATTGACGGCAAATTGTTCTTAACCACTGTTCATTCAGTTGCTTTGTTGTGCCTTGTGCTCATCACTGTATTCCCCATTCTCCAGTTTGCGTCTATCGATTTTCCCATGCACATTTTTAGGAAGATCATCGATAATTTCCACCTACAAAATTTAAAAAAAAAATAACATTTTAACTGCAGTTGTAAAAATATAAGCAAATACAGTCAACTCTCTCGTAAGTGGACACCCTCGGGAATTGAAAAAAGTGTCCGTTAGTCTGAGAGCTGTCCGCTTACGAGAATTATTCCCAGAAGCGGACACCAAAGAAAAATAGGGTTGGTGTCCGCTTAAATTTAGAAGATTGCAGTCTTGAAACCACAGCCAAGGAACACGCTAACATAGTTACTGGATTAGATGAGATACTTGGTCACATTCCATTGAGGATGGCTGTATTTGTCACCAAGTTTTTAAAGCGCGATATGCAATCGTGCCTACGTCTTTTTGCTGATGACTGCGTGATATATAGAGAAATATACGACCACCACGATTACCAACTTCTACGAGATGACTTTGACTGCTATCATTTTGGTCTTGTCGCTGGCAGTTCAAATTCAATGTGGCTAAATGTTATCATATTGGAATAACCTCGAAGAGAATTCCTTTCCATCACAGCTATTACTTGAATGGTCAAATTATTTATAAAGTAAGATCTGTCAAATACCCTAGGGATTACCATTACTGATGATTTACGTTGGATCGATCATTGTGACAACATATGCAAAAAGGCAAATTCCACTCTTAGCCTGCTTAAACGCATTTTGGGTGGTTGCTCTCCTACAGTTAAATCAAGAGCTTATTCTAGTTTAGTTCGTCCCAAACTCGAATATGCCAGCTGTGCATATCATGGAACCCTCACACTTAACAAAACATCGACAAGATCGAAATGATTCAACGTCGAGCTGCCAGATTTGTCTATAATGACTATTCTAGATATAGCCATGTTTCATCAATAATGGTTACAAGCTTAGCTTGGGACACCCTTGAACAGCGTAGACTACTTAATCAATCATGTATGTTCTGTAAGATTCTTCAGGGACATGTTGGCATAAATTTTCACGATGAAGTGCATCCTATAGAAAGAAAATCTCGGCTCCCTCCTCTTCGTGTAATAATGATATTTTGAAGTTTTCTTTCTATCCTAGATCCATTATAACATGGAATAATTCCCCTTTCGTTGTATAACCCTCAAGAAGTGATGCATTCAAAGCTACTGCATTACCCGCTATTAGATCTTTTGTTTTTTTTGCTTTTTAATTACTTTTTATTCGCTTTTTTTAAATTATTTCTAAAAAGACCGCCGCTACTCTAGCCATAAATTTATTGTTTTGATGTATTAATCCATGTTTACATATTCAGTTTTATATTTATATTTATTTATATCTCCTAGTATAGTTTTTACTGTTTTAGGAGCAAATGATTAAAGATTAAAGATTAAAGATTAAAGATTACACCAGACGAAATACAGGAAACCAAGTTGTCCAAGTATGCCCCGGCGGAGAATGCATCTGTTATAAAAGCGACCATAGAATAGGCCATTTCCGAGTTGCCTTTAGCCCCGCTATTAAAGCGAGGCTAGGTGCGAAACCTTTCATACGAAAATGAGTTTTCATTCACATGCAAAAAAGTTTTATTTGCATGTGAATGAAAACTCATTTTCATATGAAAGGTTTCGCACCTAGCCTCGCTTTGATAGAGAGGCTAAAGGCAACTCGGAAATGGCCTATTGCAAAAGAGTTTTCAAGAGGATGAGACAGTATTGAGTATATATGTAAGACTGGGAATCAAAAAGAAAATAAACTGACAGGGACATCTTACTATATTTGAACGCATGCGCAGACTAGTATTTACCTTCTCTGGACACATCCATCCACCAGCATTGTTGTTCACGTGATCCTGTAGTTCTTTTATCAGTTCATCGTGTTTTTTGTTCTTGAAGCCGTTTGATAACACAACGAACGCTTTTATCCCCGGCTTAAAAAAAATGACAGAAAAAATCATCGGATGTTATATATATCAAAAACTTTGTCCAGAAAGCAACGTTGAATGTTTTGGCTTCTAGTCGTAAAAGGAGTGGCAAGCTAGATACAATCGGGGTCGCAAGAATTAGAAGGTTTCCAGTTTTTCTTCCGATTGTATTTTTAATTATGACTCCGTCGCTTAGATGTAGTGAAAAATAAATTGCCGGAGTCGCAGAAGCGAATTCCCCTGCTTACGACTCCGACAATCTATTTTTCATTGTCAGAGCCTTCTGTGAGGGTCTTTTGAGTTCATATTAATACAGCAATAAGTTTAACCCTCTCACATCCAGAATCAAACTGCTCCTGTAGCATGTTTCTTACTTTTTATTTGTCTACTACTGGCCAAAACTAGTGTAACCATCTTATTTGCCCGCTTTTAGAAGTGAAAGTGTTCATTCTTCTTATTTGACGTACTTGTCCATTTGCTTGAGGACTGCTGACCACTGCACTGTCCGCTACTGCAGGATGTTCGTTTAAACAGCTCTCCAGTTGGTGAGGATAAATGTTTCTCCTATTAAAATAAAACAGGAAAGGCTTGCCTTAAATATAATAGCCTATCCACTGTAAACCACATTTATTTAATGACTTACTTTTCTCCTATCTATTAAAATATAGACAGGAAAGGATCGCCTTATAGGAATAGAACAAAAAGGATTTCCTTAAATTGCAACTAACCCCAACTTTTTTCTTTCGCTAAATAAAATCTCCTGTTTGTCCTGATTAATTGTGCGAAAAAATTATCGTAATTGATAAAATCCCCGCGTTTCTACAGTTGTTTGAAGTTGGGTGCTTCTGTCCCATTACCGAGCATTTGTGGGAGCTGGGCACGAACTTTGCTGTGACGTCATCCAAGGAGACCATTTGCCGCGTTCTCATAAGCATATATAATCGAGAAGTCCAAGGACTACTGCAAAGCCGATACAACGAGTAAATATATTTGAAAGAGTATTTCGGCTGGCCAGACCAGCCTGAAGAAGGCTGGTCTGGCCAGCCGAAATATTGTTTCAAATATATTTACTCGTTGTATCAGCTTTGCAGTAGTCTTTGGACTTCTCGTTAGTATATTGATTCATTTTAGCTGATTAGGTCTCCTCTTGTGAGATCCAACGAAAAACCAGCAGGATCTTCGTCCACGGTTTTTGCAGTTCAACAAGTTCATAAGCAGCCGCGAAGCGACAAAGGAGAAGGCATTTTAACGCGAATGGTACTCAAAAGCCAAAAAAGGGATTTTCTGCACTCCAACGCCTTTTATGTGTTTGCCCACAGTTCCTTTGTTCTTTGCATAAAATCCATCTCCTTCGATAACGTCACAAGGCGTCAAAGTAAACCTCGGACCCATTCGTCACATTGCTGGGTATTGGCCGAAAGAACCGCCAAAATTTGAAACTTTAAAAGAACTATAAAAAATCAAGGAAAAATGGTACGGTAAAATTTTTTCCGCACAGGTAATCAGGACAATTAGGAGATTTCGTTTGGTAAAAAACATTGGGGGTTAAATAGAATGACATATATGTTGTGGTGCAATTTTATCCTTGGTGCAAATTTTATTTTCCTTTGTTTAAAACTCGTTATCATACATTATAATACATTACCATACCCCAAAACAAAGGAAAATAAAATCTGCACCAAGGACAAATTTGCACCACAACATGTACATTTCTTGCAGAAACACAATTCTTCACTTACGTGTTCAATATAATCATATCATCAGAGCGTCCCATTATCCAGAAATAACCATCTGTGTCCCTTCGACCCAAATCGCCTGTTAAACAAGTGAATGATTAAAGCTTTCAGACAAATTATCTTTTAAGGGAACATTTAACGAGTTGAAGAGGATAACAAAATCTAATAACTAATTGCTTTGAATCTTATTGCTCTGAAACTTATATATTGCTCTGAATTTAAGATAAAAATAATCTTCAGAAGTTTGTTTAACTAAACAGTTAGTCGGTAAAGGTGTTAATCTTATTCAGATCGGCCCTTTTTGGACTACCGGGACCGGGAGAGTGGATTCCGTCCACCCCACCCCACCCCTCCCGCGGCCCCTCCCTCCACCTCCGTAACTTCAAGAATATCAAACAAATAGCTATGAAACTTGGACCCTGTGGTGAATTTTAAGTTCCACCTTGCCGCCTAAAACTCCTGACACCCAGTTTACGAACTGAGCTAATTACAGTCCGAACAACATGCAGCATTTTCAAACCTGTGACGTAGAAATCTCCAGAAAAACAGGCTGCAGTTTTCTTTGGCTCGTCCTTCAAGCAAAAAAAGATAGAATATTCTGCTTGATTTAAAATGTTTATTCATAATTGAAGAATACATTTTGTTTCTACACGTACAGAGCAGAATAGCAACTGCTGGCCAATGACGAGGTTCCCACAGTTCTCCGATAGGTTTCTCACTGATTTAGTATTATATGGCGAAAAGTCCATAAAAATTTTGCATGGCTTGCTGTCATGCAAGATTTGTTTAAGAAATAAGTAAATAAATAAATAAATAAAGTGCACGAATGAATGAGCGGACAACAAACGTGTCCGCTTTACTTTGTATTCCCAGTTAGATCGGACATCAGCTCATATAAAGGCGCCTCTGGCTGCCGCTATCAGTCCATTTTCATCTCACTGTTACCTACCCAACCCATGATATGTGAAGTGAAATGAAATAACTAGCAAGGCCAGACCACACACCAGGGTCCACGTCCTCTACCCCTTTCAAACAGTGATATGGGTTTTTTAAAGTGTATATGACAGATCTTTTATATTTGCTTGATGGAATCTACATGGTGTTCTTATAAGAAAATCGAAAAGAGTTTTATCGATATCGATTTTCTTTTCCGTATTTTAGCCGTCTAAAAACGTGAAATTTCACTTCCGGTGGGGTACAAAACCGCGCAAGAAGAAAGACTGGAAATTGTCCGCTGTGACGTCAATATAAAAATCCCGGTGTCGAGGATTCTCGGTTCCTCACTTTTTTTGGTGCACCCTAAGGAAGAAACATGGTTCTATTAAGGTGTGTTGTCTATGGTTGTAGCAACACGCGCCAAAAAACGGAGGAACTGAGAAACCGTGACACTGGCATTCTTGTATTGATGTCACAGCGGACTATTTTTAGTCTTTCTTCTTGCGCGGTTTTGTAACAAACCGGAAGTGAAATTTCACGTTTTTAGACGGCTAAATCACGGACAAGAAAAATCGATATAGAAAAACTTTTTTCGACTTTCTTATTAGAACGCCATATAGATTCCAACAAGCAAACGAAAAAAATCTGTCATATACACTCACTGTAACGTCTCTTCATCCAAAATATTAAAAGTTGGAAGGGGGCACATGAAAAAATAAAATAAATAGGGAGAAGAAAATTTCAATGTTCAATCCATACCCTTGCCCGCCTCACATCACTTTCCTAATGGTCAGTCTCTTATCGAGGTTGGTGAGTGGTCCAGATCTATATGTGACATCATACTTGTGTTTTAGCAGCAGCATGCAAAACGACTAAGCGACAAATTACAGCGCACGTTATATGACTTATGACTCTTAATGAAGTAGACATTGTTACGAAATGTTCTTACCACATAATAAGTGAACAACCCAACAGGGCGGTAAGGCTTCACACGAATCACAACTCTTCCAACTGTCCCAAGAGGTACCTCTTGGTTATTTTCGTCAACGATCTGTAGCGTAAAAAATGACGTTCTGTAAACGCTAGCTGACCAACTGATTCTAGCTTTCCATTGACAAGTAACACAAATGATTGAATCTCGGACATTCTCTTTACTTACAAGCATGTCGACTCCCGGAAAGGGTTTACCAATAGATCCGATATGCAGTTCATCATTTGGATCTCGTGGAAGAGTCATATCACCCTGCAAAGAGTAAAATGTATATTTGTGTACATCCCGCAAATTTCAGAAAACCGTTTCTCCTTTACGTCTGACACATTCCGAGTCCAAACAAGTAAAGTTGTCACACAGCACAAAAAAAATATAAAACGTTGCTTTATAAAGTGATATTTTACACATATTCAGAAAATGGCGCGAGATTTTTTAGGCAATCACAAATCGAAGCAATGTAAAGGTATCGAATCGTCCCGTGCAACATCAACTTAAAACCAAATCAAACGCAAAATTACTTTCTACATTTCATTTTTAACTCGTGAATGCGCGAAGCGATGAACGAGTTATAGTAGGGGCTGATAACAATGAGCCCGAGATATGTAATGGTCACCTGTCTAAACCATGGGGCCGGCGTTGGAGGAGGGGGTGGGGGGAGTTGGACGCAGGAGATTGGGGGTCGGGGGGTCGGGGGGTCGGTGGTCTTCGATATAAACCGCTCCATTCCACGACTTACCATCTCACATTGTCCATAATGGTTCCACAGTTCCACTCCTGTCTGTTCTTTCCATTGGCGTATCAAGTTTTTAGTTATTGTTTCGCCTCCGGTGTAACAGCGCTTTAATCTGGGAAATTTCACACCTTTGACTTGCCCTTCTTCCAGTACTTTCAAGTAAATGAAAGGAGACATTGTGACTTGACTTATGGGATACCGCTGAAGGGTGTTAATCGCCTCGCTGGCGCCGACATTCTTGTAATGAGAGAATGCTCCTGCGCCATCGGACCACGTGACAAAGAAAGCGTCTTGCATGAACCAACTCCAGCCACTCAGGAGAGCGCACCAAAATAGATCTGTTTCCGTGAAACGATCTCTAAAAAAGATTAATATTTCTTATTTTTCTTGAACCCTATTAGTATTTTCATATTTCTTGACATTGCGGCATGGCAATGCTATTCGCAATTCTTCTTTGAGAATTTGAGCTGGTACGGTGGCCCGAAAGTGCCATCCACAATGTCTTTCTTTTTACCTAAGTCGACTTATCTCGACTTATAACACAAAATCTCGATTTAAAACACGAGATCTCGACTTATAACGCGAGATCTTGACTTATAACACGAGATCTCGATTTATAACGAGATTTATAATGCGAGATCTCGACTCATAATACGAGATCTCGACTTACAATGCGAGACCTCGACTTGTAACAAGAGATCTCGACTTATAACACCAGATCTCGACTTATAACGCGAAATCTCGTCTTACAACACGAGATCTTGACTTATAACACGAGATCTTGACTTATAACCAGAGATCTTGATTTATAATTTTGATGAACGAAAATGCTATTAGAATGCTCGCAAACACACAAGAAGCAGAGGATGACGTCCAATTCCCTTACCCATAATAGATCTGTCGTGAATAACATTTCCGAGTCCATTTTAACTTGTCACTACTCGGAGTTTGGATTTTGGGCGCTTGTGGAAACAGTAAAATTTTGACGAGGACGGTCATCAACCCTAACCCTTCCACTCAGGCATAATGGGATCAAGTAAAAAATTGTGAAATTTTGAGAACTGATATGACTAGTGAATGCTTTGGACAGTGTACTGAGTGAGGCCTCTGGATGATAAAAGAGATGCATGACCTTTTGATAAATTAAAAGTTGAATTTTAGAGTATTATATTTGCATAAGCATTTCCAAAAATTCGAAAAACTACAACAATCGTATAGTTTATGATTATGATTTTCTATTGCATAACCACTTTTCGCTCCCAGCTTGTACCTTGGATCCCAGATTTGGCTTAACATTGTCAAATAAGAAGTTGGGAATTGAAAATGTGGCCGTTGCAGGCTGTTATGGGGAGGTGGCTGTAAATGGAGGTTTGATTATATTCTAAATTTTTCTAAGACTTCATTGAATCATATTCATCAGTTCCGCATTCCGGCTCTTATTCAGAAAACAACAACAGAAACAAACAAACAAGAGGCTCCAAGCAGCCTTTACTCATGCGCATGCGTAAGTAATTTTTATGATATATTTTAAACATGATAAGAAGATGTCCGACCTAGAGATAAGTTACTCCTTTCCATTCAGTCATCGTTCCTGCAAACCACGTTGTTTACTACAGTACTGAATGTTTTGGAAATGAAGGCTGTACCACAATGAAGCCAGTGATTCTTCTAAGTCTTATATATACCAAACGTGAACATAGTAATGTATGTAGGGCTGTAGGAGATGCTGTCGTGACACTTAAGTAACGCTCTCTTACCGGAAGTGACAGTATCCGGAAGTCACTAAACAGGAAGTGTAAATGGCGAAGACATGAACCGGAAGTGCACAATTTAAAATATGCGTGCATAAATTTGCATGCAAAATCGTGACACAAAAAATAACAAGAGGCTCCTAGCAGCCTATACTCATGCGCATGCGTAAGTTAGTTTTATGATATATTTTAAACATGATAAGAAGATGTCCGACATGGCGAAGAGTACTCCTTTTATTCAGTCATCGCTCCTGCAAACCACGTTGTTTACTATTGATTGTCTTGGAAATGAAAGCTGTACCACAATGAAGGGAATGATTCTTCTAAGTCTTATATATACCAAACATGAACATTGCTAATGTAAGAAGGGTTGTAGGAGAGCCTGCCGTGACACTTGAGTAACGCTCTTTTACCGGAAGTGAGAGTAGCCGGAAGTCACTAAACAGGAAGTGTAGTGGCAAAGCTATGAACCGGAAGTGTACAATTTAAAATATGCGTGCATGAATTTGCATGCAAAATCGTGACACAAAAAATAAAAATAATAATAAAAATAAAAATAATAACAAGAAAAACGGAGCCGAAACCTTACCTCATGCCGCTACTCGCATGAGTAAAAATAATAAGAAAAATAATAAGAAAAACGGAGCCGAAACCTTACCTCATGCCGCTTCGCGCATGAGTAATAATGACTTAACTACCTCAATGGGCGAATAAGTTAAGGTTCTCTGTTTTATTTTCATTATAGTTACACAGTCAACTCTCTCGTAAGCGACCACCCTTGGTGCACGACAAAGAGGTCGCTTACGGGAGGTGGTCGCTTTCGGGAAAAATCAACAAAATAAGCTCAAACTGAATTGATTAAAGTAATTGCATAAATATATTACCTTATAAGCTAAAATTAGGCAAATAGACAACGTTTTCTCTGCCTGAAACTAATTTGTTCTTTTTATAAGCAGCACGATTCGGGAAAAGTACAATATAGTTTAAAATGTGTCACTTGTTAATCAAAATCATCTGAAATTCAATTTTAACCGAACAAAACCTGAGAAAAATGTCAAACATGGGGTGCATGTACGTTTTTTATACAATATTGCCTGAAGTAATTGTACTTTTACTAGGTTAATTTGTAGGTCATAGCTCCAGTGATTTCCCGCTCTTGTACGTTGTCATGTGATTTTGCTATGCTGTTTTTGGCCACTAAGGTAATAGTCTATAATTTCTATTTTAATTTTTAGCGTGAATATTACTTTCAAAGTTATAACTGACATAACTTGTACGACAAAGCTCCCAGTGATTTCCCTTTCACCTTGCCATGTGATTTTAGCATGCTGTTTCGGACACTAGTTAATCTACTGCTCCTGAACCACCCAACATTTGAGTTTCACCATTCTAGCTGATATCGTGTCTGCATATTTTTTCCTCCCAAACACCCACCCACCCACCTACTCACTCACCCACTCGCCCACTCACCCACTCACCCACTCACCCAACATTGGTAGCTTTGTCATCTCGTACGTCCTAACTTTCTGTAATTGTAATTCCAGTAGTAAATACACGAGATCATTATATATATATATATATATATATATATATATATATATATATATATATATATATTTATTTATATTTATATATTATAATCCGCAAAGCTGTTGGCATGAAAGCGGATATATTAAATACAATGTAAAATAAAATAAAATAAACTGACAGGTGTTGCGTGTTCACAAGTTCCATGGTGACCATCTCCTTGAACTTAGCAAGGGTGGGGGCCTCAAGTATATTGTTAGGGAGCAGGTTCCACTCCTTAAGTGATCTTAAATGATCTGGTATTATAATCCCTTAAAATGGCTTGTCCTTACTAATAAATCATTGGAGGCAGGGAAGCGCACCCTTGGCTGCACTTCACCCCACAGTAAGTGTTACTATACCCATCCTTGGAAAAAGGTCTGGATATCCTTCTTCAAAGATGTTACCACCGTACCATCTGACCTATTCTCCTTCCAGAAGGGCACCCCTCGTCGGACCCCCATGTTACACTCGGACATAAGTCTCCACCTAGACACCGCTACTCCGGGGGGAGGGGGAGTCCCCTCTAGAGACACCGCTACTCTAGTAGGGAGGGATCTCCTACGATAAATATTCGTAAATTGCACGGTGTTTTACGATAAGTCGTGGTAAATTGAACGGTATTTTACGATAAATAATCGTAAATGGCAAAGTATTTCACGATAAATATTCGTAAATTTCACGGCATTTTACGATAATTAATCGTAAATTGCACGGTATTTTATAGTTATAAGTCGAGATCTCGCGTTGTAAGTCGAGACCTCGTGTTATAAGTCGAGATCTCGTGTCATTAGTCGAAATAGGAAAATCTCGACATAGATAAAAAGAAACACATTGTGGATGGCCCTTCCGGGCCACCGGAGAGCTGCTATATTGCTCGTTTCGCGCGGTTCATCCGTTCACGCCACCAGTTACAAGCTTACTTCCCACCCACCCCGCGCTTGCTATTATTAGCTCTTCCTTAACCTCCAGGGAAGTTATTTGAGTACCCGCACTCGATTTGGAGAACATGTTTCCGGGCATCGTCCGGTTTTTCGCGTCCGGCGGGTAGTCGAATTGTTTCTTATATTTTGAGAGTCCTACGGCTCGTTAATCTAGTTATTGTTTTACACCGTGTTGGGTATACTTATGATCACTTAAGGTAAAACGAAAAGTGTTTTTTATTCGCATATTTTTGTTCCTGAATCAAATAAAAGCTTGTACGGCTGGTCGGCCTCGAGCTCTCTCTGCACGGTTGTATTCATTTAGCATGTGATAGACATGTATTCTATTCGGCTGAACGTAGTGAAAGAGAATGTAATATAATTAGGTTTTAATATATTATTGAATTAGCATTAGTTGTTATTTTAGTTATTATTTTCTTATTTTTAGAGACACGGCTCAACGGAAGAACATACATGTATTTTTACGAAATTGATCATCCACCACTACGGAGACAATGATATTACCTCACAGTAGTATGGACTTTATTCACGGTTTACCTTTAGAACACTGATATCCACCACCACCACCACCATCAACGTAATAATAATAATAATAATAATAATAATAATAATCATCATCATCATCATCATCATCATCATCATCAACATCATCATCATTATCACTTCATAACGCGTAGTGCGTGCAATCGCACCTTCTACTTACTTTCGCATTCCCGTATAGCCAAGGCCCAGGCTGCCTTGTGAATGTTCTATCATCTTCGCATGTCCAGTTGTGCCAGTGGTGAAACATATCACAGCAGGTGCCAAGCTTAATGTCTTTACAGTCTAACGAAAAAAAAAAACGATACTATTAACAGCATGAAATCGATAATATTCTCATTCTCTTCTACCCGGAACTTGATTATGACTCTTGATTTTGGTCAGCTTTGTGCTTCTGCATGCGTTTCTAACTGAGGAGTTTACACAGAGTCTGTCTTGTGCTTGCACTTTATATCGCGACTTTATGCTCTTGCTTCTTTGCTCTCGAGCAGCAGTTACCGTCAATCGATTTATATACTTAATTCCGTCTTTTGCCGTCAAATATCTTGAGATAGAAATATAACCTAATCCATTGTCAATTACGAAAGAAGAGCATTCCAGGGCCGTTTTCAACGTATACTAAAAATGTAGCTAAGAACTACACTGGGAAAGTGTGCTACAAAAGTTGTCTTACAAGTGAAATGTTCAGTAAACTTCCCACATCTAATTCTGTGTTCGCATCAGCACCCAAACATGTTCAGAGCAAACATGTTTCGATGAAACCCGTTTCCCGTAAACATGTTTACAATTTCATTGTTTACATTAGTTTTTAATTTCAAAACACGTTTCGTGCATGCTTGGTTCCATACAGTTTATGCTGTTTTGAGGGAACAAGTATAATCTTGCAAAAAATATATTTATTATTATACGTGAACCGAAAAAAACGTGTCATTGCCAATGTTATATTCAAAGAGTATTGGGTTGCGTTTCCTCAATGAATCCAAAAATGGAATTTTTATCATGGAAATGATAGTGCGCATGTGAATCCACGTGCGTCTGCCGCTGACCTCAGGCAGTTTTTTCGGATCCCTCGCCATTTTCGTTCCCAGAGCTCCACGTTTTTTAATTACGTCAGCCGCTGACCAAACTAAATGAGGGCTCTGGGAACGCGAATCCGTTTTAGGTCGTTTTAGTATTGGCCGTAATGCTTTAGCCTTTAGGTTTTTCTGATCTTTTAGATATGCTGTTTCTATTTACTTACGTACCTGATATCTAGCACTTGCATTTTGTAAAAGATTCTCAAATGAAAGCCATCCTTCCCTACAAATACACAATAGAACTGAAATACACACTTTTACTGCTGTTCACTAAGTTCAGAGAGTGCCGATCAAGTTAGAATTTCATAGTTAATCGAAGCACTTGGACGTTACCTTTGCTCATCTTTAATTCTGTTGATCAAAATTCTGCTTCTAATATTGACTTCACCAGAACTGGTAACCTGAAACATGCGCAAATAAGACATCATTACAACTAAGACTATTCGAATGTTATCGCGGGGAACTCGATTATACTTCAATCTGCAACTGTTGCGCGCAACGTTACAAGAAAAGATGTACCGTGTGTCCATGCAGGCCTTTAGAGGCAAAGACAACTTTATAACTAGATGAATATTGATACATTTTTCTCTTAATTTAAAAATACGAACGGTCACACAGTTTGTGTGGGCTCCCTGTCGTCGTGGTACCATCGTGCTGTTTCCCTTGGTAAGAAACTTTGCTGCACGTTGCCTCTCTTCACACAGGCGTAAAAATTGGTTCTGGCGAACATAATATAGTGGAATAACCTTGTGATGGACTAGCATCCCATCCATTTTTCAAGAATGTTGTCACTAATAAAATTAATCAAGAGAACATTCAGTGGGCGGTAATCGTTTTCGTAATTTCAAACCGCCCTCGTGATATGCCGGTGCGCGCCATATTATTTCCCGAATTATATTCGAATCATTCCGATTACGCGACTGCTTTGGTTTTGCATTGCTACGCTTTGTGATTGGCTAAAACATTTCGAGTCACTTTCTCAACCAATCAAAAGTAAAACCAAAACCAATCGTGACCTCCTCTCTCGCGTTTTCCCGCGCTTGGCGCCGGCTACAAGTACTGATTTGCTTCGAACTCTGATTTGCCTGTTACAGGCGTTCAGATAGTGGGGAGCAAAGGATAGAGGACCTGAAAAGGAAAAAACATTGCAAGTGCTGATTACAATCTAACGCCTGGAACAGGCTAATTTCTGATTGGTTCATTGGATTGTCTGCGTCTGTTGTGATTGGTTAGAATGATTAATTTGGTTTTGGTTTTACGACACTCAAGTAAAAAATGCTCAAAACTTAAAAAAGAGCTTACACGAACCTGATCCACAACATCCAGCATCTTGCTGCTGACTTGATCACAACAAGCCGCCACCACGCACACTGGTTTTGACATAAGCATTCTCCGGTAGACTTCTTTAGGTCCAACATTGCAAGGAAATAATGTGAGAACACAACCTGAAGAAAGAATAAGCACAGGTCTCCAGAAACTTTAGGGAGACTGCATGAGTACCAGCCTTTGGCACTGATATTTGTGAAAACCTTTTTTATAATCGATATATAATGAGCTATGATTGGTTAATGGTTGCCTTGTGTGTTATTTGCTAAAGCTTGAAACGGCTTTAAACCAATGATAACAACGTGTTGGGAATCCTGCCGGGATGCGCCATTGGAATGTTATATTTTTAATAAAGCTTAAGTCATACCTGTCCTTAAACAAGCCGCTTGCATCAGCCAGTATTCGGGAATACTGGGTAAAATTATCATCACTCGATCTCCTGGTTTCACGCCAGCTGATGCGGACAGAATGTTTGCAACCCTGAAAAAGAAGATATCCATTACAATATCGTACATAAGAACCTACAGGATAAAACTTGGCAGTTAAACCCTCAAAATTTTAAGCCTGAATTTAAAGCTTAGAAGGTCCAGTAAAGGTAATAAATAAAATACCAATATAACTTTGACTGTATTTATTGATGAACTATAAGCAAGGGGCCACACCCATATTCAAGGGGCCACACCCATATTAAATTACTTTTCTGACCAGCAACAAGCAGTTTTACCCTAGACTTGATTTCTTGAATTGTTAGACATCAGATACAGTATTTAAGAAATTTCCGCAAAGTAACGTGCAACTTTCATTCAGGGTTTATGTTAATTATGTTTTGAATGCAAAGAAGGGGAGCAATGCCTTGTGGGTTTTCGTTTAGAACTCGAGAACTGCATTCACGTTTTGCTCCAATGTTGAATTGTTGTTCACTGCTTTAATGAATGGTTGACATAAATAAATTCTTTTTTATCCAAAATTGGCGAGACTTTAAATACATATTAAGTGCGGTTCCATGGTAAACTCTTACCCCTTTAAATGATCCTTTCATCGCGGGAAAAACAAATCTAGTCCGTTACCGACTTACCCGAGGTAAATTTACTGTGGTTAATTTTACATTCCTTTTTTTGATAAACACAAACACAAAAACAAACAAAACACCCATGACATTTATCGTGATAAAAAGCTAGGGTGTTAAGATACCCGAGGTAAATGAACCAATCACGATCCTCCGTTTGACATCAGGAGGAACCCACAAAGTAAATAGCAAACGATTTACCGTAGTAAATAAGCGAGAAACAAAGCATGATTTACCGCGGGATTTTTTTTAGCATGGTTTGGGTTGGGACTCTCATATAAAAATGACCGGGGTGCTCGTCGAAAATTTTCGATAGACACCCTAAAAGGTACCAGAATCTCGTTTGATGGGCGTGGCTCAAATTTAGTTTTACCCCTAAGAGGTAACAATGCAAGCTAAAACTTCCTGTCACCGCGATAATTCTAACGATGGTCATTTTAGATTTCAGCACCCTACGCGGTACCAATCTATAAATTTTGTCCCCTTAAAGGTACGACGAGCACCCCGTCATTTTTATATGGGAGTACCCCCTCGGGGGTGAGTGCAACCGCACCTATTCCCTTCAGTGTCGTTAGGATGAAAGCATAATGTTACAAACCTCTACGTACATACATGACTTGTATACTAACGTTACGTTATCTTACTTTTTAGAGTACAAAGCGACATCTTGAAAGCTCCACTTGACTTCATTGCCGTTACCATCAATCCACCACAAAGCTGGGGTATCACTTTGCCTTTTGCCTTCCTACACAGCAGCAAGAGAGAAATAAGACTATAGATGTTTACGTATTCTCATTCATTTAAAAGGCACGAAAATGTCTTAAGTTATTCGATTTCACCGCTAGAATTCACTACATGTGCCTTACGCCGTATTACTGAATCCCTTGG
This sequence comes from Cladopsammia gracilis, assembly GCA_022457155.1. Lineage (NCBI taxonomy): Eukaryota > Metazoa > Cnidaria > Anthozoa > Scleractinia > Dendrophylliidae > Cladopsammia > Cladopsammia gracilis. Next base: position 944,021 of record JAJGOT010000291.1, read on the forward strand.
GTGTTTTCCCATCCTTTTTAAACGATTGTGTCCGGTGAATTTGTCCTCTTTTATTTCGACGCTGGCTCATTTGAGCATCGAGGTTGGTTTTATTATCCACCCTGCTCTCCTTCAGCGACGTCGGCTGTCCCCACAATTTCACTTCCACTCTATGGATTAAGCAAACTTTTCCTCCCATATCTTAACAATCAAAAGTCATAGAGCACCTTTTAAATAAATGTAAATTTATTACTAACGGGGAACTTGTGGAGTTTTCTTACCTGTCCCTCGGGAATATGCGCCGAGCCCAAGGGTTACAAACATACAATAAACTGCAGGGCTGATATGGTTACGACCGACGGCATGGCAGAAGCAGAACATATCACAAACCCCCTCGCTCCAGAACAGTAACCCTTACAAACTAACAGCAACTGAGCAATGCGCTTACATATAACAATATCATGCAAATTTGCAAAAATAACTTGGTGTTTTTAGCGTCTCGCTTCATCACGTGTTTCTCGGTATTATGTTACTCTACGCCCGCCTCGTCATTTTGAAAGCGGAGAAGACCTTGGAGGCGAGGTTGCATAGGCCAGTCCCAGCTTCATTGTTATAATAGAAAAGGTTCTTCCGAATTTCTAAACCATAATATTTCACCTTTTCCTTTTGTGCCCACTCGTCTATGACGTCAGCAAAGTTAAAGTACTCCGGAACTTGAAAATCTTTTGTTCCCCAGATTACTTTGTCAGCCATTGGTCAATCAGCTTTTAATCCCGACTGCAAGACAACAACCACAACAACAACAATAACTTGGTTTTTGGTTTTACTTCTGATTGGTTAATAAAAGTGGCGCAAGATTTTTTAGCCAACCACAAAGCGTAGCAATGCAAAACCACTCAATTGACACTCAATTGAAAACTGCTCTATTATAAAGTTGGATTTTCATTGTTCATGCATGAAGAGATTCATTCCGAGGTTCGTATTCTGCTGAATGGTAAAGGTAAAAGGTAAAGTCGCATATGAGCCACAGGTGACCCACACGAGCCACAGGTGACCCACTCGGCCGAAGCTTAACCCGGTTTCTGTAGCATGAAGCAACTATTAATATTGCTACTCCCCCCTGGATGGGATGCTAGTCCATCACAGCGTTACCCCAGCATTTTGTCGTCGGTACCCATTTATACACCTGGGTGGAGAGAGACAGTGTGGAGTAAAGTTTCTTATCTAAGGAAACAACACAGTTGCCAAGACTAGAGCCCGGTTGCATAAGGCACGTTTCTGCTACCGTTTCCTGCGTTCCAAATGACTTTCTCGCGCTCTCTTTGTGTTTCCTATACTCGTTAACGCGCCTTCGGTCGAGTTATCCATGATAACGTGCAAGAAAATCCTCCGAAACACAGAGAATAATTGCAGAAAATCCCACTTAATCTTAAGTTGCCTTATGCAACCGGGCCCAGGTCTCGAAACACCCACCCGCTGCTGCTGATTTTGCTGAATACTTTTTTGATTTCTAAGTTGAATATCAATATTGTATAGAAGAAAAACCGCAATAAATTGTTGTCGCCTCTTTGGTATAACGTATACGAGAACAAAACGTGATATTCGTCTTCAAAAGACGACTCTCTGTTTACAATTATTGCCTCATTAGCATATGCGCCTCATTTTCTAACCTAGCTACAAAAAAATTCACTCCGAATATATATTGAAAGGGCATAGCACAATCAGCTTTCTCTGGAAATTTGAATCCGGTATACTAGATACTCTCCGTGCAATGCTATTTAAAAAACTCAAAATTTTACAAAGAATGTATCGCTCATTAGTAGTATTAGTGCATTTGATAGCAGATATTTCCATAAACATTACATGAAAAGAGCTAAAAGTTCCATCGATCACTTAGTTAAGGGGCGGACCATTAGAAATCTTGGGAGGGGGGGTGACAATTACCAAAAAAAAAATCCTGCAAAGGAAAATTGTCTCAAAAAAAATTCCTGCAAGCAGTTGAGCATAAAAAAATAAAATCCTGCAAGCTAACCGGCTATATATACATATATTTATTTATTTATTTATTTTAAACTGCCTCAAAGGTCTATCTGGTACATATACCGATATCTTAATTTAGTATACATGTATACTAAAACAGTGGATAGCATTGTTGGCGCGCTCGGATTGGCTACTGAAACTCGGAATATTCACCTCCCAGCAATTTTTTGCGCGCGAAAATTGTAATCGTTAATTGATAGGAATAAATGAGTTAAAAAGCATCATTTTCGTTATATTATGTCACTGTTTCAGTATATATATCCACCACTACCCGGCACCTCCACTTCGGTGAATAGTTGTTAAATAACCAAAACCTTGTTTATGTACATATTTGAAAACACTGTAAACATCATGAAATATGTAACCTGCTCTACATATTGTCCAACCGTCCCGATTTCGTCGAGATTACCCCGATTTTGCTTGAAAATCCCGAATCCCGACCAATATGTGATCGGGATAGGAAAAATCCCGATTTTGACATTCGGTTCTGTCATTTTCGTCAAATTCTCGTAATACTTACTATACAAAAAGACGAAATTGCGTATACTTAACTCTGATATCCAGATAAACTAAAGAAACAGCAAGAAATATAAAATGAAATCGAGTACTTGTATGTGGAGCCACACAGAGACGCAAAGCGACGAGAAGCCACATCAATTCGCCAAACATTTTTGACAGAAATTGTTGTCTCAGAACACTAGAAATGGAGTTTCAGAGCATCAAGATTTCAAAATTTTCTGGTGGGGCATGCCCCCAAAACCCCCCTAGCGGCTCGCGCCTTCGGCGCTCGACCATTCCATCTCAATTCTTATTTCTCCACATATTTTATGCAACGGTTCGACAGTCTGACTTGAATCTACTCTCCAGCGTTTAACACAAAAAATGAATTGGGCCAAGTATAAAAAAAATTGGAGCTTGCACGCATTTATAAAGAAAATCTGAGAAAAAAAAAACCTGCAGGCTTGCACCTCCCCCCAAAAAAAATCCTGCAGGAAACTCAGGCGGAAAAAAATTCATACACTGAAAAATTTTTGACCCCCCTCCCAGGATTTCTAATGGTCCACCCCTAAGGTTGTCCGTATAGTTTTTTGGCGCGCGAGGCATGGGCTCGAAAATGGTGCGAACGTGCGCTTGTTTATTTTGATGACGCCACGAAAATATAAAGGTTTTTACGGTAGCCAAAACGTTTATTGCGCTCGTTCCATGAGGTAAATGTTTATAAAAATTGGCAAATTTGTAGGATTTTCTTGGATCGTGATCACAAAAGAAAGACAACAATTTTTGTACATAAACAAACTTAATAAACGTAAAAAACGAAAACTGAGTAAATTGCCGAAACTTATGTACCGATTTTTTATGGCTTTGTCAGAAGAAACTTACTGAAGGCTTATTTTGTTTCACCAAACATCGTGAATATTTACCGTGTAAAAAACGAGAAAAGCCTTGAACAACAAGCCCAATAACTCAATCAGTGGTCACCATTGTAACGAGACAAGACTGCCAAGTTAGATTTCTTCCTAAAGGCCGGAGAAAGCCTAAGCTACGCGATGGGTTTTCTTCCATGATCGGTGATAAGTGATTCGATCCAGATTTTCTTAACGCCGGGTGGCATATGGGGCGAACAACGAGCGAAGCATTCTCGTCCCCAGAGCCGCTTGGCCCTCTTAACCGCCGGTACCTGAGTACGAGGGCTCGTACTCAGGTTCCGGCGGTTAAGAGGGCCAAGCGGCTCTGGGGACGAGAATACGAGCGAAAATGTTGCATTAATGCTAGTTATTTGCTTGCGTTTCTGGCACAGACGACGATGGACGAGCTTCTCTATCGCTTGCAGTTTCACCTGAGTTCTCGGGCCCGCGTTTATGTGCCTCGATGAGGAATAAATTTTCTTTAAGCGGGAAGAATCTATAATATACAACTGGTTCTTACCCAGGTTCCACTCGGTTCGTTGGGACATCGTCAATTTCCGTTCGGTTGCTACATTTTCTGTTCCGTTGTGTTACGATGTTTTGAATTCTGTTCTGTTGGTTCAATTTCAGTTCTGATTCCCTAAATTCTGTTCTGTTGGTTCAATTTCAGTTGTACTGTCTTGAGAAAAGAATTTGATGTAAAGTAATAAAATATACAGGCTCTTCATAACAGAATTTGAAACAGGATTTTGGCGGAGATGACCCCTCATAACCTCGATCGACGGCTTTTCTCGGTTTTTACACGGTAATTATTCACGATTTTTGGCGAAACAGTATAAACATTCATTGAGTCTTATATGACAAAGCCATAAAACAATCGGTACATATTTTTCGGCAATTTACTCAATTTTCGTTTTTTACGTTTATTGGGTTTGTGTACGTACAAAACTTGATGTCTTTTCTTTGTGATCACGAAATATATCGGAAAATCCTACAAATTTGCCAATTTTTATAAGAGTTACCTCGTGGAACGAGCGCAATAAACGTTTTAGCTAACGTAAAAGCCTGTATAAAAAACGCTTGCCTAAAAGGCCGTGAAGTTACCTGATTTTCCTGATTTTCCAGATTGTTTTTCCTGATTTTGATTTTTCCTGAACAAAACAGGGACGCATAGTTCGCGCGCACAACATTTCAGGTAAAAAAAAAAACATTTACAATCGATGGAAATCGATGAGAATCGATTCAAATCGATGACGATTGGTGAATGAAAATTAATCATGTATAAAAAGTCACAAAATTTAAACAATTTGGTTCGTCTGATCTGCGTCTTGCGTTCAGATCCAAACACAGCCAAATCCATCTTTACCGGTGACCCTTGCGTGACTGTTGTCAGACAAATAGGAAATCGATGTCGCTCGCCAAGCACTCTGCGCAGCACGCGCTTTTGGGGGTCTTTAAGCGCAGCAAACTTGCCAAGGGACATTGACGTTTTTACACGACTCCGATCCTGTGGATTTCGTGATGTTGTTTACTTGACCTTTAGAGTTTAGCTCTTACGAGCGTATGTTTTAACGATTTTCCTCTTTTGTAAATAAACCGGGGATAAATCAGGCATGTTGTACTCAATGTTTCCCTCCCCTCGCGTGTCTCACGCTACGCGCTCGCGCCCAAAACCCGCTTAAACACCCCCAGAGAGTTTAGAGTTTATCTCTCACGAGACGAGCGTATGTTTTAACGATTTTCCTCTTTTGTAAAAGCATTTTAGTCCGGCTTTAGAATAGAGTTAGTTTGATCTTTTCCTTTAAGATCAAAATTAAGATATATCAGGCATGTTATGTACTCAATGTTTCCCTCCCCTCGCATGTCTCACGGCGTTTTCACTGACGTCATCTCAAAATTCAGAAGCCGTTTTCGATTCCAAAATGTTTATGGAATTGTAGAGAGTGTAAAACTACACATCTGGGCCAAATTTTGAAGCACAAGAGCATTTAGTTCAAGAGTTATAGGCGAACGAGTGTTAGACATTTTTAGTAAGAAATGTATGGAGCGGCCATCTTGGTGTACCACTTTGGTACACCAACATGGCGGCCAAAAATTCAAAGCCTTAATTACACCAAAAATCTCATCACAAAATACTGTATTCACTATAAGTGCCATTAAATCGGCTCATAAGCATCTACAATTCAAAAATAACTTTCAACTGGTTCAATTTTGTTGATTTTCACGGCTTATTTGAAATAGCGTGACGGATTGCGTGACACATTTAAAACCTTTATAAATCGGAAGCAAAACATCGTTAAAACCTGAAACTTTTTGTGAAAGATTATAACACTGGTATCCATATACCATGTTAGAAACAGCTTTGTAGTATGTATACTTTAGATTTTTTAATTTTTATGACGTCATGTGAAAACGCTCTATACTTGGCGAGCTACATCGATTTCCTATTTGTCTGACAACGGTCACGCAAGGGTCACCGGTAAAGGTGGATTTGGCTGTCTTTGCTGGATCTGAACGCAAGGCGCAGACGAATCAAATTGTTTGTTTTAAATTTTGTGACTTTTTATACATGATTGATTTGCATCGATTCTCATCGATTTCCTTCGATTGTTTTCCATTTGGATCGATTCTTATTATATCAACTCAGCAACTCTCCTCTTTTTTAAGGCATGGTAACCTTTGACTAAACATTTTAAAACCAATATTACGGCTCTTTCAGACATCGCGAGAAGGCTTACCAAAACCGGCTGTGCATGTGAGACACGCTAACTGCGAGTATCAGTTTCATTACACAAAAGACACTAAAGCTGTCAATATCTGATCAGTTATTTTATACGTCCGGTATATGTTTGCGTAAATCTATATCCAGCTATATCTAACATTTGTTGAGCAAATACGTTTATGTATTTTGATTTTATATGTAAATATTCATCGCAGTATATTACGATAATATGAATATTTTTTATATTCCCATACATTTCCTCTAAATTTAAAAATACGAACGGACACACAGTTTGCGTGGGCTCCCTATCAAGCTATAAACTAAACTAAAACTTTTATTTTCTCCCTGGAATACTCCCGCTGTTAGATGTCTGTCTGGCTTGTCATGCAAATTATACAACAAATCATCAGCATGGCAAACCACTAATTTCTCCTTTGACAACAGGGACAATTCAAAAAAGTCTTGCTGATCCTATTTTCATGAAGAAGACAGCGGCAATGAAATTAACAGCTTGCGTTGAAACTAAAAAGGAAAGAAATCAAACACGGCCGTTTTGAAAAGTTGCGCGCGAACTATGCGTCTCTGTTTTGTATGTGATGAAATGAATTTAAAAATTCATGAAAAATCAAAATCAGGAAAAAAAATCTGGAAAATCCGGAAAATCAGGTAACTTCACGGCCCTTACAGGCAAGCGTTTTTTCGTTCTCTTCCCCGCCCCCTCCCCACCCTCTTTCTCTCCTCCCGGACGCTTTGTAAAACCAAAATGACGACCCGAAACACTAAACAAATTTTAAAATTCAGCACTCGCCCACCAGAGAGCGCCAGCACTGCAGGCAATAGTACAGTCGGTACAATGGATACAGTCAGTACACGATCGGTATTGTCAGCAAGTTCATTAAACAGTCAGTATCTCAGTATATTTGACCTTGGGCTTAACCTGAGCTTGAAAAAAACTTAGACTATAAATGTAGGACCAAAAGTACAAACAAAACTATACAAGCTTACCAATGAAGCAAAACGTGTTGGCCTAGAGTCGTGTTTAAATGTTCGGTAGTCGTGCTTGAATCTGCTGAATAACTGCATGTACGTGAGGAGTAGCAACACTGAGTAGTTTGCTCTGACGAAATCGATTGGCGCGGTGAAAATTAATATTGCGTGATGGCATTTTTTTCCGTGTCTAGTCTGCGCCCAGTGGTACAGACCCGGGGGAGGGAAGGGGTATTCCCTATAATGGGCTATACGGGGGAGCGCAACAGCCAAAAACCCTTACGAAGTTGTATAAATGCCGACATATTGACCCCTCAGACGAGACATTTGCATGCTCCGGGCGTGCGCGCTATTGTTTTGCTTTTGGATTTCTATTGTTTTGGCTTTTGTTTTAGGCCCCGTCCACACGTATCCGGATATTTTCGAATCCGCAACTTTTTCGTTGCGGATTAGAAAATATTCGCGTCCACACGTAGCGTATTCGAATCGTATTTGCCCATCCACACGTATCCGGATTCGCTCTAGCAGCAAGGGCTTCTCTTTAAATGTTGTCAAAAAAGCATACGCAAAGGCTAAGGGACGGACTATTTAATTTTTGTGGGGGGGGGGGGGGGGGGGGGGGGTTGGGCAAGCAATTTCTTCTGAGCATGAATTTTTTTTTTCAGCATCACTATTTGCAAGAATTTTTTTACCTTAATGCTTGCATTTTTTTTCAGGTGCTTTCTTGTGCACGAATCTTTTTTCTCTTAAATTTCTTCTGCAGGAATTTTTTTTTTGGTAATTGCCCAAACCCCCCCCCCCCCCCCCCCCCCCCCCCCCCCCCCCCACAAAAATTAAATGGTCCGTCCCTAAGTTCAAATCAAAGTTCAACTGTAAACACGTTATAAGACTAGAAATAAGTCCATGTAGAAGTGAAGCGATAACATTTCGGTCGGCCATGTTGAATATTCGCGCGGTTAAAGACTGGATCTGATACTGTTACGTCAGCGTATTCAAAAATATCCGGATTCGACCGTCCACACGATGCCGTACTCGTAGCGTATTCAAAAATTTTCACTCTGGAAAGCGAATTCAAAAAGTTGCGGATTCGTGAGCCGAATCCGCCGGATACGTGTGGACGGAAGGCCAATCCGCAACAAAAAAGTTGCGGATTCAAAAATATCCGGATACGTGTGGACGGGGCCTTAGGCCACACGTATCCGGATAGTGAAAATTTTTGAATACGCTACGAGTACGGCATCGTGTGGACGGTCGAATCCGGGTATTTTTGAATACGCTGACGTAATAGTATCAGATCCAGTCTTTAATCGCGCGAATATTCAACATGGCCGACCGAAATGTTATCGCTTCACTTCTACATGGACTTATTTCTAGTCTAATAACATGTTTACAGTTGAACTTTGATTTGAACTTGGCCTTTGCGTATGCTTTTTCGACAAAATTTAAAGAGGAGCCCTGGCTGCTAGAGCGAATCCGGATACGTGTGGACGGACAAATACGATTCGAATACGTTACGTGTGGACGCGAATATTTTCTAATCCGCAACAAAAAAGTTGCGGATTCAAAAATATCTGGATACGTGTGGACGGGGCCTTAGTTTTAAAAACGGTATGCATAACTTATGTATGGGATTACACGGAAATCTTTCCGATATCAATACTATTTTCACTCGTTACTAGGCTCCCAATTTGACCCTTAAATCATAGCAAAAAGGTCATTTTTTGAAAGGAAAATCAAAATTTCGCGCATTTCTGCGTTACTTTTCTGAAATCCACACTCGGATTCCAGTACTGTGGTTACTATTCTATCTAGAAACGTTAAAATATTTTAATAACTTTAAAATTAAGTACCGTCATTTTGACCTTGAAGTGAGCAATTTTGTATAAAGGCTTGTTTGAAGTTCGACCGCGCGGTCATCGCTTTAACAACAAGCGCAATGTCAACATCCACACTCGGTTTTGGAAAGACTGGAATCTATTAAATATTTTGGCGGGAAATTTGCTTTGGTTCGAGCCAAAAAAAACCTCCGTCATATTGCACTTTTCAGTCGCACGGTGCTTCGACTGAGTGCATTTTGGCTTACGTTCACCGCTTGTTCGTCTGTCATGGCTTGGCGGTGAGAACGAGGTAAATCAAAAGGAAAGCGGAAGTAAGATACTATAGCAAATGTCACCCAATTTGCCATGGCACAGGACCTATAAGCGGCATTTTACGGTTATAAAAAGGTGCAATTGTACTCGAGTGGAATATGGCAAATCAGTTGAACTATAATTGACCATAATTAGACTGCTATAGCAGCCGGGGGGGATACTCGGGTATATTTTGGGTGGGTATGTGCCGCCCGGGTCTCCAAATTTGGACCCCGTTTTAGAAAGAACTTGCACCCAAAATGATACACCGTTCTAGAAATAGGTCAATTTTTAATACCCCGTTCTAGAAAAAATGGCTGCTGATAATCTGAAGCTTTCGTGCGTTCGAAGTATTATACTCCGTTCTAGGAAACGTCTCTAAAATGGATACCCCGTTAGGCGGCACATACCCGTATATGTATTTTGGGGGAGTACCCCCTGGGTATAGCAGTCTCTCTCTGGATACTCTCAAATAAAGCAAGGACCACTTGGACAAACAGCACGGCGAAGTGAAGCCTGATCTTGGTGATGATCAGGATCAGCAGTATTGAATAAAACTCAATTATAAAACTAAATGTAAGGCTGATCGGCCAGCTATAAAGGGTATTTTATTGCCCAATATTTCGGTTAGGCAAAACTAACCTTCATCAGGGGCTACAAAGAGCTAAATAAAAATAAGGCGACCGTCTTATTCCATTTTTACTTAGCTCTTTGTAGCCCCTGATGAAGGTTAGTTTTGCCTAACCGAAATATTGGGCAATAAAATACCCTTTATAGCTGTCCGATCAGCCTTGCATTTAGTTTTATAATTAAGTTTTTCCCTCTGGATAGTCGAACGGGCGATCGAGCAAATACGCAATCGGCGATCGACCGAGAAAGCACGTTTGCTCGCTGCAGTTTCGGGGAGCTTGTTTTCCCGATTAGCTCGCCCGTTTGAATGACCGAAAAGGGACAGTCGGCAGTCTAAAATTGATCAAATGATCTACACTTTATTTTAACAAGAACAGTTACCGCGCAAACTATGATTAAAAATTAAGTAATTGCATGTTCAAGGATTTTGCCATCCATCACATTCAACATGAATTATGGTTGTACGCGTATTTTAGCGGTGTTTTAGGGCCGCGTAGCTCAATTTCGTAAAGTAAGACACTCACCTTGATATTAGCGCCAATAAGAGTTACTAGGGACTCACCAGATGATGTGACCGTTTATAGTGGTATAAACATACAATAAAGTTTGGTGACCGCGTCCGCTTATTAAATAGAGATCACCGCTCAAAGGTCAAGTTAACATTGAATGACCGCCTAATAGAGGTTGAGTGTATTGCGAAATTCTCCTCGAATATCACATTGCAAATATGAAGAATGAACACTTAGGAACTATCTGCAAGGGCCGTGAACGGACAATGCAAGGGCGTGGGATGGTGGATCTAGTCGGCAAATTTTATATAAATAGGAAATAACAAATCAAGCGAGGCTGACTGTACAACTGGGATTACATGAATACATAATCCCAGCTGTACAGTGAGCCTTGCTTGATTTTGAAGGCTGGTCTAGTCTTGGTCTGGCCAGCCGAAATATTGGAAAAAGCAAAATATAGTCGACTCCCGATAACTCGAACCCTCGCTAACTCGAACCTCGAGCTAATGCATGGTTCAATTCCTACAGTTACCATCCCCCCCGGGCAACGGGACAAAGTCGGCCCTTGTGGCCCGGGGATGGGGAATTTTGCAAGTAGTCTTGTCCCGGTGGCAGGGGGTGGGAATAATCTAGGTGCACAAGGAATTATGGGGCGAAAATTTCGTCGAAGCACATGGTGGACGACATGACTCAACAAGCGGACTTCATTGCCACTCAGTGGATGATGTGAAGTGTTGGGAAGAACACATCAGTACACGAAACAACCTCAAGAGAGGAGCGATGAAAGCAAAAGAAACACCGCGCGAGCAAGGAAGAAAAACAACAGGAGAGATGCTTCCTGATCTTTGTAGCCATACGAGTCTAGCTAAGTCCAGTCCATGTCTATTTTGTAAACTGTTCGGTGGATTTATATAACAAATATTTCTGTCTTCTTGAGAAACGGTGCAGCTTGCTGTTGAGTGTCCCGGGGGTGGGGAATTACTTCTTTCTTTGTGCCCGGGGGTGGGGAATAGGACGCCAGGTGAAGAAAAAATGACAAATCCCCGGGGGTGTGCCCGGGGTGATGGTAACTGCAGGAATTGAACCATGCATAACTCGTACCAAAATCGATTTCCCCTGGATTTCCGTCATACGTTTATTGTAATTTTTCCCTCGGTAACTCGAACCCTCGATAACTCGAACCTCCCGCTAACTCGAAGCAATTTTCGTTTCCCTTCAGGTCATTTTCTATATAATTCTACTCTCGATAACTTGAACCACGTTTGTCAAGACGTGACAAGTAAAAAAGTACAGTATTGTAGTCCGAAACATTGAATTTATTTTGAAGCAGCCGGGTATTCTGTCTTTTGTTGCGTTACAAAAAAATGTGTCAGTCCAGTTCAGATTTCGCTAGCTTAGTATCTTCATCAAGCTTTGCCGCTTAACTCCTTCTTCAAAATGTCAATAAATTTCTTGTGTTCCTTAAATCGAAGTGCAGTGTGCATGGCACTTGCATCCCTTTCCCCATCTTGAAGAGGAGGATGAGGTTGTGATTGATGAGCCGCCCCCGAAAAGCGCCTCAAAACAAGAACTGTGCCACGCCATTGACGTACTACAGACGTTCAGTTTGTTTGTAGAGGATGATTTCGATTCTTTCAAATCCAACGTTAGAAACAGGATCGAACGATAGTAATAAATTAGTTAAGATGCGTCAGGGCGTATTAACTGACTATTTCTCGCCGAAAAGTAAAAGTAACTCTACCCTCCGCCCGGGGGGGGGGGGGGGGTGTGGGCGTTTGGGGGGGACTCCCATATAACAATAAAGGGGTGCTCGACTGCTCATCGTACCTTTTAGGGGTCAAAATTTGTAGATTGGTACCGCTTAGGGTGCTGACATCTAAAATGACCACCATTAGATTAATCGCGGTACCTTTTAGGGTATTAAGCCATAAAAATATGACAAAATATGACATGTGATGTTTCAGAATTGGTTCCTCTTAGGGGTAAAAATTCATTTGAGCCACGCCCAATAAACGAGATTCTGGTACCTTATAGGGTGTTTTTCGAAAATTTCGATTCCGACGAACACCCCGTCATTTTTATATGGGAGTCCCCCCCCCCGGGAGCCTACCCTGTGTTCCAGAGGGTTTTTATTTTTAGTGAAAACCGGCAAGTTTGAGCGACAACGAGGCGCAACGCGCCGAAAAAAAAGTACTGTTTTCAGCTTTGCTTCAGATATTTTAAACTTCAATGACACCAACAATAAAATTTGGTATCCGGGCGCACTCGTCTATGACAAACTTTGGATCATAACTTTATCGGCTTTAAAGCGATGCCTATAAAAATTTGCGAAAACTTACAGCTATTATTTAGTTATAGTATGAAAGAATTCGATTTAACTGGGAAAAAGTATACCAGTTTCTGTGCACTGGTAGAGTATTTGTTAACAAAACTGGACCATTATTTTAAGGTTTCCATTGAAACAAATATGTTTTTTGGCTTTTCAAAGTGATACTAAAAATAGGTGACAGTGTTCCTTTAAATGAATCCACTTTTTGATCAAAATCGTACCCAGTGAAACATTTTGCTGTGATATATTTGTGTTAAATTTCTGGAATCAGCTTACATTGACTGGGGTACACATGACTTTGAATGAAATTTTTAAGAGCTAGGTTTAAAGAAGGAATAGGAGAAAGAAAATGATTTTTGGAACACCAACAGACAGTTGATACCCACGTAAAAGTACCCCGGGTTGCTAGTGGACTATTTTGGTGTCCATCCATTAATTATTAACTACAAATTCTAATTTTAAAACTTCATTCAGTTAAATCTTCAATATTTCTTATTGATGAATTTACAAAACACCCCATAACATAGATTCACGAGATGAGCATAGAGTTTTTGGATTGCTTGAAACGTGAACGAGTTATTTGTTCTGGGAGCTTCTTGCCCGCCCACATATTTTCATTAACTTCCATGTCAAGTGGCGGAAAATGGCGTTCAGATGGAGCCCCGCCTTAATACATATCCTTACCAAGTTTCAGCAAAATCGTTAGAGCAGAAGTGCGGAAGTATTAAGGCCATCAAAATTGAGCCCTAAAATTCTTTTGAAATTTGTAACATACTTGATGCTCTTTGACAAAACAATCCACGAAACCAAATTTCTGGGAGAACCTTCCCAATGCTTAATTGCTGATTGCAAATCGTGCGAACCGTTAAAAGATATTCATAAGTTCTGTTAATATTATAAAATGCTTCACAATCTGCTCAAATCTCCAACGGCTGCGTTTCCATCCTTTTTCGAAAAATTAAACAGCAGTTTGATGTCAAACTCCTTCCACACTAATTTCAAGGTACTGCAAATACTTTTGCATCTATTTTTTTTTTGTTTAGAAGCGCTTTCAATTGGAGAAATAGTTGTTGGGATTATAAGCTTCTCCGCAACTGAGCTAAGGAGAAGCTGACAAGCAGTTTTCAGAATAGACCATTTTACAGTTGTGTGTTTGGTGACCTGGCCTTTGAATGGAAACGAGGCTGGAGGTGACCTTGTTTTGATACAGACCTTAGTGCTTTTCATATGTAATAATGTTTTTCTCATGCTAACTAGCTAAATTTACATATGAAAAGCACTAAGTTCTGTATCATAACAAGATCACCTCCAGTCTCGCTTCCATTCAAAGGCCAGGTCACCAAGCACACAACTGTAAAATGGTCTATTTTTTTATGAACCCAGCCTTTCCTTGCGACAACTCGGAAGCGACAACTGACTTAAAAGCGACAACGTGTAAAAAGTTATATCGGGAGAGGTAGTGAATTCTAAATTTCGTGCGGCTACTAACAAAGTATGAATAACCGCTTAGAAATTCGTAAAGTTCGTTCACCCCCTTCCATGTTTTAATACAACTTAAGGCTCTCTAGGAATGGAATCAACATTTTGGAAGCGACAATGTGTGACCCTTATCTGCTTCCGTAGTACGTATATAAAGCTGACGAATTACATATCAATCTCGGCATTTCAAACCTTTTACCAAACAGATCGCATTAATAACGCCCTATCCAGCCCTATCCAGACCAAGGTAAATTCAACGGGGTGGTGGAGGGGACAGATATGTCATGATTACGACAGTTGCACTCAGTAGTTGTACTGTTAATCAATAAGCGTATTATTATTTACTATCGTTTCTCTACAGTGTCATTTCAGTTAGTTTTTAAACCGCGTTAAGTGTCTGTTGTACAAAGTGACAACACATTTTTTGTTTACTTTGTGATCATAGGTCCTTCGGTGTCCAGAGCAGAATGCCTCGTGCTATTTAGATGGACAGTGTGTTACTTCCTCAGACAGGCAACAATCAAAATCTTGCATTCCAAAAATGCTACATTCAATTCCACTGCAGTTATCATAAGTGTATATTCTTTCCCCAATCTTGTAGTGCTGGCCTTCAAAGTAGCATCCCCCTGTTGCTGGTCTTCCATGAGCTTGCTCGGTTAGGAACATAAACGCTATAGCGCAGAGTACAACACATAGGAATGCCATCGATCTGAAAAATAAAACGTAAAAGATAAACGATAGTTAATTTCTACCACAGAAAAGAATGCTATTAAATAACTGCGGCTACATGAACTGGCACAGTCGACGCGATTTGTCGGGCTGGATATTTGCCAGCCCGGTTTTAGAAATTACCTATTTGCCTGCGCGATATAGTGGGTTCACACTACACACTATGTCCGCCTTAAGTAGACTTAACCTAAGTTGACCTAAGTCAGCCTAAGTCTGCTTAAGCGTTCAAACAGATATTTATGGTATAATTATTGTCCGTTACACAATGTATGTTATGGTGATCTGGCTTACCCATGGGAAGGGTACTAGATGGAGGAGAGAGAGGGATGTATGGGTCGATGAATCGGTGGAGCATGAAACGCCTAAGAGAGGGGAAGTCGGGTCCGAACGTTTCATATTAACAAGTTGGCTCATGGGAGCCTTTGATTCACGTTTGCCGTCGGCCGTTTGCCGTTTCCGACGTTCACGTTCGTAAATAACGCGAGTCAACCTAGTCCCCAGAGCCTTCTCCGCTTTTTCAAATTCAAAATGGCGCCATTTTGAATTTGAAAAAGCGGAGAAGCTCTGGGGACTAGGTTGAACGTGAGTATTTGTTTCGATGCTATTTTAAATCGTTCTGTTGTACTGACAGCTCTTTAAACACCCCCGCGTTTCGTCCAACTATCGAGGACTTCATTAGCGTACGAGAAATAAACAAGTTTTACAATTTTAGTTCGCACAATGCTGCTCACTAATTTAGCTTTAAACAAAAAAATGTCAGAAAAGCTGTCACATTTTACGAAATAAATCTCTAATACATCTAAAAATCTTAAAAAAGGAGCAGTATGAACCAGTAACATTTGCTTTAGTCAATACTTTAGATAATCGTTTTCTTGTATTTATATTTTGAGCGAGTTTACGTACAACAATTTGCAGGCATTTACAGTCGCATTTCGCAGCAGACTTTAAACAGCAAGTCACCGTTTGCGAAAATGCGATGCTAAATTAATCTCTATTAATTCAGCCAAAAAAATCTCGTCACCTATCAAGGAAACTGAATCACTCGTATAGCCACGCCTTTTTCTGATAAACGAAAATTGCAAGGAAACTGATTTTCTTATGCATGTCGGGGGATTGAATGTGTTCAGCGAAGAGCAAACGTGGTCAAGGCACATAGTAGAACAGAGATAACTGAAAGAAAATTTCAAGAAAAAGAAGCTCAAAGAAATTTAACTGAACAAATATCTCTACAAAGCATTGTGGTATTAAATCATGAAAGCACGTTTGCACGAGGGCCAAACACTATAAAACAGGCGCACAAACCAAGCGGTGCGAATATCGATTGCTTTAAACACCTTTGTAAGATGTCGACTGAAGGAAATGATCCATTATGTGCAGATGTACATGATGCTTAATAATAATAATTAAGATGACCAGTTGCAAAGTGACATTTATACGGCAGATACCCTGCTAACAGAGTCCTCGTTTATTTTCCTATAATAATGGGGAAGAAGAAGATCGAAGGGGACTGTGATGTTGTTATGGCTACGGATGTGACCGCAAGGTATCGGTAACGTGTTTTCATCGAGTTATGAATACATGGGGAAAGTTTGGAGACCATACACGAGAGATGAAAAAGAGTTTCTCGGCGAGTAGCCGAAAGCAACTGTCACGTACTATGAATAACTCGATAAATTTAAAAGTTAAAACAGTTAAAAGTTTGAACTACTGTACACTATTTTTTATACAAGAACCTTTTTTATAAGAACATGCTAAGAATATACCCAGGCTGAAATTTATGTAAAACACGTCTCTATTTATCATGTTAATAATGAGCTAAAACAGTATACAAGTCTTTTTCCATTTTATAACAGCAAGCGAAATTTGTAGATCTTCGTCTTTATTAATATATAAATTATTATTAAATTAATATTATTGCTTTCTTCTTATTCAGAACAATGATTTACTGAATTTCAGTATCATTTATCTTAAAAACGGGCTAAAAACGTTTTCAGGCTCAAATAGCCCCCCCGGGGGGGGGGGGGGCTGGGGGGGTACTCTGCAAACTTTTGGGTGGGGGTGTGCCGCTGGGACACTGAGACCCTTCACCTATACTAGACCATTTTAGCTGCATTTTGCAATCCTATTCTAGACTAAACACCGAAAAACCCTACCCTATCCTAGACCTATTCCAGACTCGCTATTTTCGAGAAACTCGTTGACTATCACAGTTATTAGTTAACAGTTGTCTGTAAAAATGCCGTACTACCCGCCGTACCGATTTTTAAATGCGATTTGCCAGTAAACCTTGTCTAGACTAAATTTCTTCACACAACTGATCAGTTTCGCTGAAATTGATACCCTATTCTAGACCAAAAATCTCTGATAACTATACCCTATCCCAGACTAAACTGTCTGAAAACCATACCCTTCACAGCGGCACATACCTATATAGCTCATTTATGGGAGTACCCCCCCCCCGGGAATAGCCCAGCCCAAAATTAGACGTTCGTATATGAAAAAGAATGTAATTATTCTACAACAGGGTGTAATTCAATCTATAACATTGGCTATAGAATCAAGAAAAGACTAAATTCTTAGTAATTCTCCAGATCAGAAATGGACAAAACACTGATAAGTGATCACTCCATACCTAAAAGTGTCGTTTGGGACCAGTTTCTTGTTAAGCACTTCACACATGTTTTTCTGCTTCAATCTCGACCCTTTTCCCTCTTGTTTTTTGGCGGTGGCTACACACTATTTCTTTCGATGCGTCGCTATTAGGGAATAATGTAGGCTACTATCAGCTTTTATGTGTATTATCCAGAAATTATGCTCAGAAGAGCAGTGTGACAGGTAGACGTCTTTAGACATCTGCCTGCAGTTTGACAGGCAGACATCTGTCAACTGTAAGACTGCAAAACAGTCCGTATTTTTGCGCGAGTCGACCGAAAAAAACCGCTATAGCTGAAGCGGCGGAAAAGAACTGGAACGAGTGCATGAGGCTCGCGCGCGAGGATCGGCGCTTTGCGTCTTCTCCTCGAGCCTAGTCTAGTCTACTATGAAGAAGAAGAAGAAGAAGAAACCTTTACTTATATTAATTATTAAGTGTCATAAAATTCTAGTACATCACAATACTAATTGAGGACACTAAAACAAAGAGTGGATTTCCTATGGGCATACGTATCATTGCTATGCTTAGCATTAGCATCTTATTCCTATTTTTACCACTCTTTGATTTGCGTTAATCAAAGACTCCATTGAGTGATGCATGATGGAAGGTGTGAAAATTTGCATATTTGTCTCCTTCTGCTGTAACTAGTGCAACGAGTTAAAAAGGGAAAAGCCCTGGGAACGAGGTTGCAGAACCGCCTGGCCTTCTCAGCTCAGCGCGAGGTCCACCGCGGTCAAACATCCGAGGCGTTTTTCGTTTTGTTTAGTGGGATTTTATTTAATATTAAATGGAAATATGGACAAGGATGTATAAAAAAATTAGTTGACGTTACTATCTTTTAATTTTTCTCAAAATGATGAGCTTTTTTCCGTTGAAAACTGACAAAAACCCTTTGCGCGTGATCGAAATTATGTTGCCAAATGGCGCCGACAATTCTGCAGTTCACCGTTTTTAAACGCAAAGAACTTTTTTGGTAAACTTTCAAAACGTTTGGTAAATTGACAGTTTATATTGGCAATATATTAAAATTTAAACAGCGAAAATGACAACCTTAACTTTTAAGTACTTTGCTTAACTTTTGCAAATTTCTCTCGTTTGACCGAGGACCTGTTCCTCGTACTCACGCTCTGGCGGCTAAAAGGGCCAGATAGCTCTGGGGAAAACAATACGGAGCTCTGAGAACCACAGTTAAAAAAAGGCAAACAAATAATCATCATGATAAAATGTAAGAATTTGTCTCAACCATCTTTCTCCTTTGCAGAGCTGCGAGGCTCTTATCAGTGAAGAAAAAATATTTCCCTCAAATTTTCTTTTTTTCTGTTCGCCCCAGCTCAGGCATCTGTTACGCCACAAAATGTAATAACTGACGCAAAATGTAATAGTAACCCAAAATGTAATAACTTTTGACACAAAATGTAATAAACTCGGTAACCCGAAATGTAATAACTTTTGACCCAAAATGTAATAAAAAAACTCGGTAACCCAAAATGTAATAACTTTTGACGCAAAATGTAATAAACTAAAGTAACGCAAAATGTAATGAATTTGACGTAAAATGTAATAACTTTAGTTTTGTCCTAGCTCAATGGGGCAGTACGCCACCTAAAAATCAAGCTGTACACGTCATCGATCACGTGACTAGATCGAAAATCTACTATTTCCGTTTTATTATACAAGTCAACTACCAAATTTGGCAACCACAGCCAAGACAGTAAGCCAAACATCGTCTATGAATCAAATGGTGTGACGTCATCAATCACGTGACTAGATCGATCTTTTTAAAAATCTTTGAAATTTATAAATTGGCATACAGTAAAATTCCGAAAATAAGCCACGGGGCTTAAACTTTTCAAAGGACTACTTCGAGGGTTTTATATTCGGTTGGGGCTTTTATAGGAAGGCTTATTATAGAAGGGAACTTTACAAAATAGGTTAGGGTTGACAGCAAAAACAGCTTAAACACTCAGACTCTCGGTTATAAAAACTTAACTTAAAAACTTTTTACAGGGTTACAGTGTTCAGCGAAAACGGAAAGGCGACATGAACACATTGTTGTTCCAGAGTCCGTCCAGAATTGTTCCCCTCGTTCGTGATAAAAAAGTGGATTAATTTGTGAGCGCCCTGCAGTACATACATTTTGTTTCAGCCGGTTTATTGATCTATGTTTGTTAACCTAGACTGCGTCGGCACAGGCTACATGTTAACCGCGATTTCTCAGACTTTATTATATGCATAGAAGGAGACAACGTGAACTGTTATTGTGTTTGGCGTTATTTTTATTGCCGTTTTTAATCCTTTTGGAGCCATTTTGATATAGCTTTCTGTTCGTTACTTCAAAGGTTCAGGGGTTATATAATCTTCATCGCTCGGCAAACGCTTGATATCTAACTTATAGTTTGCTGGAAGGGGCTTCTTACTCTCTTAAATATGGTTGCTAAGTGTTTCTGATTAATACGTTGACTTGTATAATTGAAACGGAGATATTAACGATTTTCGATCTAGTCAAGTGATCGATGACGTGTAAAACTTGATTGATAGGTGGCGTTTGTCAGACTGAAGTTATTACATTTTAGGTCAAATTTATTACATTTTGCGTTACTTTAGTTTATTACATTTTGCGTTAAAAGTTATTACATTTTGGGTTACCGAGTTTATTACATTTTGCGTCAAACGTTATCACACTTTTAGGTTACCGAGTTTATTACATTTTGCGTCAAAAGTTATTACATTTTGTGTCAAAAGTTATTACATTTTGGGTAACTCTTAATACATTTTGCAACTGTAATTACATTTTGTGGCGTAACAGGCATCTCCGGAGGAGAGAGTGCCAATGTAATAAACACTTAATGACTGGTCCCGAGGGAAACAGTGAATTTTGTTTCCCGATAATCTCGAAGACGAAGTCGAGGGAAACATCGATATTCGAGGGAAACAAAATTCACTGTTTCCCAAGGGATCAGTCATTAAGTGATTTGTTATATAGCAACACAAAAACACAACACAACACAGTTTGAAAAACGCGTCGAACACTCGAGGTAAACATCAATCGCATCATAATCATGCCACTTTTTGCCAGTGAAAATGTTTCCCGCTTTCGCATATTAACAGCTGATATTAAATGTTGCCCGGTCATGGACGTTTGGCGAATTGGCGGGAAACAGTTTGTTTGTTAGACGTGATGTGACCATGAATCAACCAATGAACGCGCGCGTTGCATTGAGATAAACTCCAGCTATATAACAAATATACTTATTACATGGCCAGCAAAGGCGCATGTTTTATTCTCAATCGCTGCGCTCAGCCGAATAGAAACATTTCCCATGTAAACACTAGAGACAATTGCAGGGGGCCGACCAGCCATCGAGACCATCCATTTCACAGTCAAAATATAACTCTTTCGATGTATGTCTGCGCAAGCACGTCGCAAACCATAGCCCACATAAGGAAAGGTCTGTTAAAAACGCACTATACATTTACGTTTACATCATGACGTTGTAGTGATGCGCAAAACCAGAGAAAAAAACTCCTAACTCGGAGAAAGAGCTGGAAACATTTTGAATTCTTCAAACCAATGCAGAACCACCTTAACTTCTGGGCCGGGTTATTCAAAGAGCCCTAATTCTCACCTAAACACAAGCAATTCTGTCAAACATGAAGTCATATGGAAATTACAAATAATTGTGTGCAATATAAAGTGCCCAAGGTCCGAATTACGTGCATTTCTGGACATAAGTGATAATCAATGGAGATTTTTTTAAAACTAACTTTGCCCCTTAGTTTCGACTTTGACTTGTCTCCACGTGTAACTTAAAAATAGGTTTTGAAGACTTTTCTAACAAGGGAAATTAAATCTTTGGTTAAGTTTTAATCCTGGGTTAGCGTTAACCGGCTTTCCGCAACAACCGGGCCTGGAGTTTAAAGGTTGATGCCAAAAATTACCCCAGGAGACTGAGAGTTCCGTTTCATTAGTTCTGCCATGACGACAAACAAACAAACGACCAATGACAGGACCGAAATGGCAATTATTTATTAAAGACGTTTTACCATTGAGCCTAATTAATAGCCCTAGTAATTGCGCTAGCCATTGAAAACGTTTTACCATTTGATAGGCCTAGTAATTGCTGGCCATTATAAGCCAAATAATAGCTCTAGTAATTGCTAGCCATTGAAAACGTTTTACCATTAAATAGGCCAAGTAATTGCTAGCCATTAAAAAGGTTTTGCCATTAGACCTAGCAATAGCCATTAGTAAATACCAAACCAACGGATAGTGTCTTTCGCGCGCCCTGATTGGCTACTCAAAGACGGAATAGTCTTTCGGCTATTCACCTCTCAAACTCATTAATAATTCACATGAAGAGAAAACAAAGGACTTCTCTTCCGTGATGGAGGTTTGGATGTGTGATACTAATTACCAATAAATAGAGCAGTTTTCAATTGAGTGTCGAAAGTAATTACACAATTGCTTTGGGTTTGCATGGCTACGCTTTGTGATTGGCTAAAAAATCTCGCGCCACTTTCTCGACCAATCAGAAGTAAAACCAATCGTGACTTGTCGCACGCGTTTTCCCGCGCTTGGCGCCGCCGACATGTAATTGCTTCGAGCTCTGATTGGTTCATTGGATTGTTTACAACTGCTGTGATTGGTCAGAGTAATTCCTACTTTAGTTTTGGTTTTACGACACTCAATTGAAAACTGCTCTATTGGTGAACTTTTGCGTTGCCAGAATTTCTCCAAGAAATACTGATGGCTTGAGAAGCTACATTAAACACGGAAAAGAGTTTTTATGTCAGTTAACGACTCGATTGCGCCTCGTTTTTTCAATGCACTTCTCGGTGTTTGGATATCCCGATGAAACACTCTTTCTTGCGTTTTTGATATGATATATTACCTCTAGGTATTATTCTGGATTTCACGCGCGAGTTTTTCTCTTTTTGTAGATCAGAAAAAAGGCTATTTTGGGCTGACTGTCCGACTGTTTTGGTATATACTAAAACAATTATCCACCTCCAATACCTATGCAAATACGTTTTAAATTGGAACTTTAATTTTTCTTTTGAACAACCTTTATATCATGTTATTTTAAATACCTTTGATAATATATATCTAAAAATGAATTTAAAACTCTGTATTCAGTAAAAATCGGATAAACATTGGCAAGCGAGATTTTTTGGGTTCTGCTTAAATGTGCTAATATGTTTACGATGTTATCAGTTCAAATCATAGCATTAATTGATTACGAATTTTTAACAGCGACAGAATCTATCAAAACCCATCTGTTTCATTTCCCTTTTCATGTCCTTTTTCAAAAAAGCGTAAACCAGCGGATTGAACGCTGAATTGAGGACAAAATGATGTGAAGAACCTTCTTCAAAGTCTCAGGCACGACGCACATTTTAAAAACAAAGCAAAAACATCTGTAGTTTCCTCCAACATGGCACAAAAGGAAGAGCGAAATAATAAACATTATCATTTTAACTGAAGGAGATTTCTTTTCCGCGTGATTGTTTGCTTTTGAGTTTTCCTGCGTCGCCAGATTAAACTTGATCTGCATCAAAATAAACGCTTCTTTTCGAGAAATATCTTTTGCAATGAAACACAGACGTCCAATGACAAATATGAAGATCACGCTAGGGATAAGCTGGAAGATTAAAACTCTGAACATCTCGAAGATGAAGATAAAGGATTCGTTCCTGTTTGAGTAAATAAAAATTGAAGGTAATGTGAAGAGTATCAACGGCAGGATCCAAGCAAATGCAACAACAAGAAACTGTAATCGCCGCCGTGTTATGTAAAGGTTGTATTTTAAAGGCATGGTAATCGAAAAAAATCTATCTGCTGTTAAGGTACATAAGTTTGCAGACGAGGAATAAAGAAATGTGTGGCTGGCTTTAAACCATAGTCCCGTGTGATCAGTGGTTAACTCTTGAAAAAAGTTTGAGGCAAACAGTAAAGGAAAATAGGTCAAACCGACGCATAAATCAGCCAGTGCAAGAGACAGGACAAACCAGTTCGCAGTAACATGTAGCCGTGGTCTTGTGATGATCAAGTACACCACTACCGAGTTTCCTAAGATAGTAATGACGGTCAACGACCAACCGAGAGCTATAAACCACATCTTCACTGATTGCTAACTTCAAATGTAGACAAAATTGAATCGGGTTAGAACATGTACACCCATCAACGATGATCACCCATCAACGTCTGTGAACTTTTGTCTGCCGTTTGTGTCCAGATAACTTCCCCGACCTATACGAAACAAATTCTCTTTTCTTTTAAATCTGATCCTTGATTAAAAAGACCAACTGCATGATCAGAGAGCATTCCAGCTAAAATCTAGCTAAAATAGGACATATACCTATTTCAATAAAGGTTGCTTTGGTCATTGGTAATTGGGCATTGGGAAGTTATTATTTGGCGGTCACTCAAGCGAAGCATTGCATTGTGTTCCATATGCCAAATGCCAATTCCCAATTACCATTGACCAACTGCCATAGCAACCTTTATTGAATTAGGTGTATGGCGGGCGAGTTATTTATTCTTTTATATCTATGTTAATTAGCCCTAGTGGCCTCGTTAGTGTGTGCAAAATTCAAAAGAATTTTTACTCTAAAATGAGGCCAACAGGGCTAATTAACATACATATAAAAGAATAAATAAATTGGCCGCCATTATGAAAAAGGTACTGATTGTATGAAACATGTAAAATTAAACCGAATTCTTAAATTCAGCGGTAGCAGATGGTATAAACTGAAGCGCTTAATTGTGGAATTTTTTGGCATTGTTCAATGCTGCGGCAGGTGTAAACAAAATGTCAAAACGTTTGGAAATTTCATAAATAGAAAGCTCTCTTCAACAATTTAATCAAACTTGATGCCGGATGTGTTCCCCGGTTGCTAAGATCCATATATATATTTTTGATGTCATTTCTTCCGAGTCAGTACCTTCAGTGTGCCTTTCCAAAATACAAGCTGTTATTTTCGTGTAGTGTGACTGATGAGGGCTGAAATTTGTTATGAGCCTACTTACATTAAACAAACAATTGAAATACCTGCCACTTCGACTTATTTCCTTTAGAGATAACTGAGTGGCAATAAGTAAGAGTTATTTTTAGGCAACGTTGGAGGGGATATGTGTTTTACGCCCTTGGCGAATAACAACATTTCCATGAAGTGCCTAGAAATAACCGGCTTATTTTCCATGTGGGCGAGGTTGACACCCTCCCGGGGAGGGGGGGGGGTGTACTCCCTTATATATGCTATATAGGTATGTGCCTCCTGATAGGGTAGGGTTTTTGAGGTGCTCAGTCCTTAAATAGGGTATCCATTTTGGTATTTTTGGTATTGTGATCCTTAGATATTCCTTAGATGGGGTCATTAAATTGTAGTATCCACCCCAACCCATAAAACGAAAAAGGTATGGTCTGTCAAAACTGTACTACACGCCTTGGTCTTGGGCCTTAAAAAGGGTATCAAATCTTGATTTTCTACCCTTAAATAGGGTCAGGGTTTGAGAATTGAGAACCTTGGCGGCACACACCTATCCTAAATTGTCGGGAATACCCCCCGGGGGGGAGCGGGGGGGGGGGGGGTTGAGGCACAGATGAGTGTTTTTCAAATATACGTTTCACAGGCCAAAAAAAGAATACAGATTCCGAAAGTGCCCATGGGGGTTTCAATGTTCTATGCTCGTTTTGTAAACACAAGAGATTATAATTGGACAATTATTTTCTCTTGGTAAACATGATTCGTGCAATGTGTTTTGAAACGCCGATGGTGAGCAAAATATTTCAGTCGTTCACTGAATTTGCCAAAATTTGTCTTGTATGCATATCGGAAGACGCAAAATATAAGAACATAGATTGTGAGTAAGATTTAGGATTGCCAGGTGGTAAACTTGCATCGCAAACATGTTTTCCTTTCTGCGTTTTTAACCCGTGAAAACGCGCAAGCGTAATGAACGGGTTATCGGCAACGGTGGCTAATTCACTCACTCGTTCACTCGTTTCTTCCATCAGCTGTAAACTTAGTGACGTAATTCTTTGTTATATGAATGCGTTTCACGGTGAACAAGAATAACGTGAATTAGTTATTGTTATGATAACAATAACTAATTTGTTGTAAACGAATATAAACAACAATAAACTTAAAGATGTTTCACATTTGGAGTCTTTAATGCAACATTAAAATCGATCTCAAAGGATTTTACAATCGAGACACGCGTTTTGATGCGAATCTACCTTAAAATAATAAAATTTAGTCTTAACTGAGCATGTGTTCCTCGATGGTCTAGTGGTCTAGCGCCTGTATTCACAGTCGAAAGGCCCTGAGTTTACTGCACGCTCAAGACACCTTTTTTTTCTTTGGACTAGACATTAGGAAAGTGATTTACTTTTTTTTTTGCGTTCGTCAAAAATCCTTACGTTTATTTTTTAAAAAATATCGAACCGTGTCAGTGTGAAAACATATCTTATCGCAATATTGCGTTACGTGTTATCATTTCTTATCCACGGGTTGGCTCTTAGGAGCCTTTGATTTTTTTCTGTCTTTTGCTTCGTTATGGACTGTAGTAAGTTCTTTAAACGTGCGGTGCAGTGATAGCCTGCGAGCATGCTCTCGGAAATAGGGCGGGACGGGGGCCGGTAGGTGGTGTTGAAGGAGGGGGACGGGAGGGGGATTTGGAGGGAGTGGAGGAGCATCTTTTGAAACGCCGATCTCAAGCATGTTAAGGCATGACCCAGAGCCTAATTTGCATAAAATCCGTCAAGAGTCATTACTTTAAAAAGATATACATAAACATCCTCAAACTTGGTAATAACATAAAACTTGATGTTATATTATATTATATTATATTAGTGTTTACTTTGTGTGTGGAATGTTGCATCACGTGACCTGTTATAACAGTTTTCTTACGCGAAGAGAAAAGTGAAAATGGGGGCCGCCGATAAGACATATAATAGGTATATATTGAAATACCAACGTAATTCTGTAGTTCCCCCTTTAACAATCTGTCCTGAATGGCTGACTGCGATTTACCATAAAAGAGTAATTTTCAAAAATAGGTCACGTGACCCTTTTGTTCTTTTAATAATTTCTTAATGAATGAAGATTTTTCTCCATTCAAGACACGGATTGTATCTATGCACCAAGCTAGTCAATAATTACCGCATGGATTTTTGGCCGTCACAATAATCCATCCTTGGCCCGTTTCAGATTGCTCTTTTTTCCTTAATTATGACGTCATCAGTCACGTGACCACAGTTGTTAACACTCAAAAGGTTTAAGGACGTTGAAATATTTCTGCTTTGCACTTTTAATGGTCATTAAGACCAAAAGAACATTACTTCTACTAGAAAAAAATAGTTTTCTTCGCGGGGTCTAGGATCAAAAGACAGCCCATGCCTTAACATGCTTGAGATCGTAAACACGATCTTTTGTTCACTGGATTTGCCAAAATATGTCTTTTATGCACATCTAGCTATATCTGAGACGGAAAGTAAGCTTTGGGATTCCCAGGTGGTAAACTCGCATGGCAAACATGTTTTTCTTTCTGCATTTTATATTTTGCGCTTAGCTTCGTTATGGACTGTAATAATAACAGCACTGCTAAGTTTAATACAAGAGAGTATTCACCTCTACTTCGGTAAACAATCGTTAATTAAACCAATGTCAATATGTTTAAAATTGGAACTTTAATTTGTTTCTAAACGACGCCGTTTAAACAACCTTTATATCATGTTAATTTAAATACCTTGATGACATCGAAACATCTATCTTTCCGCTTTTCTCTTTTTCCTAAATATATATAAAAACCCTGTATTCACTCAAAATTGGATAAACATTGGGCTCTGCTTAAATATGCTTAAATATGCTTAAATATGCTTAAATATGCTTAAATATGCTGATATGTTTACGAAGTTATGGTTCAAATCATAGCGTTAATTGATTACGAATTTTTAACAGCGAAAGAACCTATCAAAGCCCATCTGTTTCATTTCCCTTTTCGTGTGCTTTTTCAAAAAAGCGTAAACCAGCGGATTAAACGCTGAATTGAGGACAAAAATGATGTGAATAACCTTTTTCAAAGAGAAAAGCGAGGTATTTTATAATAAATATTTTGACCTTTTTACTTAAATGTGCTAATACTGTATGTTTACGACATTTTCAATTCAACGATAGCGTTAATTGATTATCAACTTTAAACAGCGACAGAAGAACCTATCAAAGCCCATCTGTTTCATTTCTCTTTTTGTGTGCTTTTTCAAAATAGCGTGGAAAAGCGAGGTATTTTATAATAAATATTTTGACCTTTTTACTTAAATGTGCTAATACTGTATGTTTACGACATTTTCAATTCAACGATAGCGTTAATTGATTACCAACTTTAAACAGCGACAGAAGAACCTATCAAAGCCCATCTGTTTCATTTCCTTTTTCATGTCCTTTTTCATACATGCATAAACGAGCGGATTAAATGCTGAATTGAGGACAAAAAGGATGTGAATAACCTCCTTCAAACCCTCAGGCACGGCGCACATTTTAAAGACAAAGCAAAAACATCTGTAGTTTCCTCCAACATGGCACAAAACGAAGAGCGCAATAATAAAAATTATTATTTTCACCGAAGCTGATTTCTTTTCCTCGTGATGGTTTCTTTTCGTGTTTTCCTGCGTCGCCAGATTAAACTTGATCTGTATTAAAATAAACGCTTCTTTTCGAGAAATGTCTTTTGCTATGAAACACAGACGTCCAATGACAAATATGAAGACCACGCTAGGGATAAGCTGGAAGATTAAAACTCTGAATATCTCGAAGATGAAGATAAAGGATTCGTTCCTGTTTGAGTAAATAAAAATTGAAGGTAATGTGAAAAGAATTAAGGGCATGATCCAAGCAAAAGCAACAACAAGAATCAGCAATCGCCGCCGTGTAAAGTAAAGGTTGTATTTTAAAGGCGTGGTAATCGAAAAAAATCTATCTGCTGTTAAGGTACATAAGTT
Source organism: Cladopsammia gracilis (assembly GCA_022457155.1). Taxonomy (NCBI): domain Eukaryota; kingdom Metazoa; phylum Cnidaria; class Anthozoa; order Scleractinia; family Dendrophylliidae; genus Cladopsammia; species Cladopsammia gracilis. The sequence goes on from JAJGOT010000291.1 coordinate 972,613, forward strand.
TGCAGACGAGGAATAAAGAAATGTGTGGCTGACTTTAAACCATAGTCCCGTGTGATCAGTGGTTAACTCTTGAAAAAAGTTTAAGGCAAACAGTAAAGGAAAATAGGTCAAACCGACGAATAAATCAGCCAGTGCAAGAGACAGGACAAACCAGTTCGCTGTAACATGTAGCCGTGGTCGTGTGATGATCAAGTAAGCCACTACCGAGTTTCCTAAGATGGTAATGACGGTCAACGACCAACCAAGAGCTATAAACCACATCTTCACTAACTGCTAACTTTGAATCGGGGTAGAACATGCACACCCAACAACTTGGGTTGGTGATTGTGAACTTGTGTCTTTGTCTAGATAGCTTCCCCGACCAATGAAACAAATCCTCCTTTCTTTTGAACCTGATTTGTGATTAATAATACCAATTGCATGAAGAGGGCGTTCCAGCTAAAACAGAACATTGTATGAAACATGTAAAATGAATTTTTAAATACAATAGCAGATGGTATAAAGCGCTTGTCAGATAACTTTGCATTATTCAATACTGCAATTAACTGGCCATGCATGGCAGGGCGTGAGGTGTAAACGAAATTTCAAAACGTTCGGACATTTCATAAATAGAAAGCTCTCTTCGACAATTTAATCAAACTTGAAGAAGTGATCCCAGCTGCTAAGATCCATGAATAAGCTGTTTTTTATGTTATTTCTTTCAATGCCTTTCCAAAATACAAGCTGTCATTTTCGTGACAGTGTCAGTGATGTGGGATGAAATTTGTTATAAGCCTATTTATATTAAACAAACAATTAAAATGCCTGCCACTTCGAATTATTTCCCCTAGTGAAACAACGTACAAGTACCAAATTAAAGTCCTTAGGGGCTTTACAAAAATACAAATTACAGTATCAACTGCATGGTATAACAAGCAAAATTATTTTCTATATGAGCGAGGTTATAAAATAAAAATAATAAAATAACTGTAATCTTTAACGAGGAAACCTACATCACGAAGTGGCTTACAAAAGGGTCCCCAATAGCCCAATTCCGAGTTGCTCTTCTTTTTCAAACCGAGGCCAAGTGCAAAACCATTCATATGGATATAAGTTTTATTTGCATGTGAAACACTAAACTATGTGAAACACTAAACTAACTAAAGTGACTATCATAGATAAGAATAAATTATGGGAGGAGACAAAATTAGATCGATTTAAATTATGTGCTATAGCTAAATATATGCCAAATTAGAACTACAGATTCAATTTGGCTTTGGACAATAAATTTGGCTTTGAACAAGCCACGCTTAAAAGCAGCTATGTTGGGTATCAGTATCTTAGAGTAATGTCTAAGGCATTCCATACATCTGCAGAAAATACATACAGATGAGTGTTTATTCAAATGTGCGTCAGTTTCATATGCCAGAAAAAAGAATACAAATTCTGAAAATTGGGGTTTAATGTCCTGTGCTCGTTTTGTTAACATGACTGTAAGGCTTCATCGTTTGAGACGGATATGCCAAAATGTGTCGCGTATACATATCTGATACGCAAAATAAAAGAACAAAGATTCTGAGTAAGCTTTAGGATTTACAGGTGGTAAACTCGCATTGCAAACATGTCAGTTTTTCTGTCTGCATTTTTCATTTTGCCCTTCGTATTGTGTACGCAAATATTAGCCTTTTCCAGGCGTTCAGATAGTAGAGAGAGCCTGGAAGGATACGCGGCGCGGAAAATACTGTGAGTGTTGACGGAGGGGCATAGGAAAAAGAAAGAGGGTGAGTGGGGTGTTCCACCTCGTCCGAAATCAGTTACTGCAGACAGTTAAGTTACACAGGCATTCACCGCGCATATGCATGTCACCTTTCTCGTTTTCACATTGAAATAGCCTGTTCCTTTCTCGATTATTTTGTAAGGATTTTGTTCTCAAATTTTATTTTTTTTTCGAAAAGGGGGAGCGGGGGAGGGGGGGGAGTGGGGCCAACTCTCCCCTGGTTACGCCCTTATATTCAAGCGCACGTGCATTAAGCGAATTACGATCCCCACTCGACGGACTGTCCCGGCAGTTACACGGGAATCGACAGTATGCATGTATCCTATGCTTTTTTTTCCGTGGGAATGATTAATAGGGGTGAGAGGAAGTGATGCACTTTATGTATTAGAGATAAAATATGAGCGGGACAACTTGTCCTGACAAAACTCTTATTCTTCGGCCATTTCAACTTTAACAGAAATAAAATACACACTGCGGTTATAAACATGACAAAACAACGCATGTTGTAATCAAAGTTTTTACAGCATGCGTTGTTTTGTCATGTTTATAACCGCAGTGTGTATTTTATTTTTGTCCTGACAAGTTCATTGGATCACAGAGAGTCTCATGACTAAATGGCCGAGGGTACCCTGGGTACCAGAGGTATTCTCGCGGCGAGCTTCGTGACTTGCCGGCCGAAGTCCGGTCGGTGTAGGCCGAAGGCCGATCAAAACCGACACCGGAAACCGCGCAAGAAAAACCTCTGGCACCCAGGGAGGGCTACAGAATTAAAATTGAAGACTGATTTATATAGATTTTTAGCTATGTTATAAAAAAATCAGTGAAATGTAATTGCTTTGGTTTTGCATTGCTATGCTTTGTGATTGGCTAAAAAAATCTCGCGCCCCTTTCTCAACCAATCAGAAGTAAAACCAAAGCCAATCGCGATTTGCTCGTACGCGTTTTCCCGCGCTTGGTGGCGGTTATCTGTATTTGCTTCGAGTTCTGATTGGTTCATTGAATTTTCTGCCTCTCTTGTGATTGGCCAAAGTTATTACTGCTCTATGCTATTGTGGATCTTCAGTCAAGAGCCATAACGTCGATCATGGCCTGCGAATATAACCTGCGAATACCTCTCAAATGAGAATCGGCTGAGTGATGTGAGTGCAGGCGAAGGAACGTGGAAAGCGCGGTGGAAGGTCTCATCCCTTGATCGATCTTCTCGTCTTTTGCACCTGCACTCATCTCATCCAGTACTATACCTGCTAACTTTTTCCAAGTGAAAGGCATGGGAATTTTTTCTTGGGAGTGCCAGGATTTCCGAAGGCGACCCGACCAAATCCGAAGGCAACCCGATCTATTCCGAAGATGACCGAAGTTGTTCGAAGAATTCGGAAGTTTCCATGGACCTCAGACCTCCGTTTAATAACATCCAGGTGTAATCGTAATGTTCAGAACGATAAAAACCTATAAAAAAGTGCCAAATTTTCATGAACGTAACTATACTTTTAATTGGATCATGCGATCAGTTAAGGACGTTCGCGCTAATTGTTTATGCGCATCCTTACTGCGCACGCAATTCATGTCGCAACACCATGCAAAGTCATGCACGAGCGCGCGCGCAAGAGAAGAAATCTAAGCACATAAAGGACTGATAGCCGTTGCGTTAACTTTGCTTAGATTTAACTCGCTTGGATGGTCGGTGACCCCCAATTTTTTTTTCATAGATAATTTTCTTTGCCAATTCTCGACAGATTGTGAAAAAATGAACAAAAAATCAATGTAGGAAGTTTAAATTTTTTCCATTTTTCTTCCCGCGCGCCATCGAATCCTGCCAACTTGCGGCTGTCACAGTTTGCAAATGCAGTCGTTTAAAGATGAAATTTACTTCAAGGAACGTAAACAGTTGAATAAATTTGCTAAACAGACCTATTCGGGAAATTGGGAAAGAAAGTTGTATTTTAGAGATTCATTTGCAATATTTTTAGACCAACAGACATTTGGGTCACATCCCGTAAGAAAGACCTATTTTTCAAAATTAGGGTCGCCTTTCAGATAGCTTATCTCAGAAACGAAGTCGGTGACCCCCTCATTTTTTTGCATTTCTGACACGAGTAACTCATAACCTAGCTGTAGCAAAAGTTTTATAAAAAAATCAATGTTAGAAGATTTTCGCGCGGACGTCCTTAAGGCTGATAGCTCAAAATCTGTAGGTCAGGCGCGAGAAATTGCTCCATAGGCGCGAGTTGGCGTGAGATCGGAGTTTTGGACTCGCAGGCGTGAGACTCTCGCCCAAGGCATGAGACTTGGCAGGTATACAGTACCGCTAGTCTGTTCCAGGTGTTCAGATATGAAGAACGACGTGAAAGAAAAATTGAGAGCAGGGAATAAAGCGCCTATCCCTCGCTCCCCACTGTCAGCTACTGTCTGAACGTCTGGAACAGGCTAGATTACAGCCGTCTCTCATCGCTCCAAACGCCTCTGCGGCCGGGAGCGTTGAGAGGCAGCTGTAATATAAACGCAGGCAACGTCCCTCAATTTAAGGCATGATGGACCACAGGTACCCCAAGCTCAAGTGATGTTTGAACGTCGTGGCAACTGTTGCGTAATAGCGAAATTATAAGGATTTGTATGGGGAAAATTCGCTTCGAATTTGAGCATAAAATTACGAACAATATTTCAATAAAAATGGCTCACCTGAACTTCTTTGTGTGTTTACTGATGTATTGAGTGGTTTTTGGGTCGATTCAAAGCGATTCCAGCGAGAAATGAAAAAAACTCGCTGGAATCGCTTTGAATCTTCGAAGCAAATTTTCACCATATAAATCCTTATAATTTCGCTATTACGCAACAGTTATTATGAGGTTCAAATCACAACGTGTAAACATCACTTGAGCTTGGGGTACCTCTGGAGGGACGTTGCAAGGGGGCAAGTGGCAAGTGAGATCTTTTGATCAGCGGTTGATGTAAACGAAACGGGCGGTCACGTAAGCGTCACGCAAATTTCCGATCCAGACTCCCCCGACAAGAAGAACATAAAACATGGCGACTGGTTCTGATAAAATTGGCGAAACAAACAACATATTATGAGGTGAGTAATTTCCAAAGCTATACGTTGTGTGATCGGTGGGATTTTATGTGGCGAAGACCGTGGTCATTTTAAAGTTCCATAACGGTGTATTTCCTCATCTTAAATGCATTTCAACATTCCAATTTATTCTCTTCATTTTATGGGACCTATAATTTTCCAAATGAAGCTAAGCAAGCTTTATTGTCTTAATTTAATTGCTACCAAAATTCTCTAAACATAGCATTCATGTAGGCTTTTAAAAATTGAAAGACCGCTGCAATAACTTTACAATGCCTAGTGGTCTGTGTACAGCTTATTTGCTTCCTGGTGTACAAGAGAAATTTCTTGAACTCAGTAAACAGTTTCTGTTTCAGTATAGATTTTGACAAATCAACGTGTTATTCTCTATGAACAAAGCTATGTTTAAACTTTACCGTTAAAAACTGTTTTGGAACATTTTGGATGTATACCAAAATTTCTCACAGTTTACATATGATATTCATATATTTACTGTTTTGCTCCTGTCTGAAAGAGCATTGCACTGTGGTTATACGTCCAGTATTATGGTAGTCAAAAGTTGAAACCCTTCTTAAGCTTTAAGATCTCAATATTAAATAATTTTATTCACAGCTCCCATTATCACTTTTTTAATTAACTCCATATCTGAAGTTCACATATGTGTTTCATTCATATATTCATAACCTCACTTAATACTTTCAAACGACAGATCTGCTGTGTTGACATTGATAGATAATGACTGCATGAACTGTGCAATATGCATTACCGAATTGGTTCAATTTTATCTACTTTTCCAGTTTAGTTGTATAAATTGTTAATGTAATTAGACGCTATAATTGAATGTATAATTATTGTTAATTGGTGCTATTTGATTTTAGAACTAGTTTGAGTGTCCCCATTTAGTAGAGGGTCTCACCCCTCACTATTTTATTCCTGACACATTAATAATTAACAACTATTCACCGAAGTGGAGGTGGGTAGTGGTGGATATTTACCAAACTGCGAAGTGGTGAGGTAAATATCTACCTCTGGCCACTGACACTGAGGTGAACAGACTAAAACAGTGAGATAATATAGCACAAAAAATGATGATTTTGAATTCATTTATTCCTGTCAACGATTACAAGTTTCACATGCAAATTGCTTGGAGATGAATAGCACTTGCTATCCCTAGTTTCATTAGCCAATCAGAACTGTCAACAAGGCTTTCCACTGTTTTAGTATATAATAAAGTCTTTTATTTTATTTTTGTATTTTTATTGTCATAGTGTACTGATATGACCTGACAATATATTAAAGAGTGTGAAATGATATATATGACGTAAATCATATATGAACTGCGGAAATGAAATCAAATGAAGAATGATCCTCGCAGTTGTGAATGCAATTTAAGCAATTGTGAAAAGAAGCCTGAAAAAAATTCAGGACTTCAACTGGGTTCGAACCCATGACCTTGCGATACCGGTGCGATGCTCTACTAACTGAGCTATGAAGCCACTGACGTTGGGAGCAGGTCAATTGTAGGTTCATATGTTTCCGTGAAAGGAGTGAATGTGAAATGATATATATGAAGTAAATCATATATGAACTGCGGAAATGAAATCAAATGAAGAATGATCCTCGCAGTTGTGAACGCAATTTAAGCAATTGCGAAAAGAAGCCTGAAAAAAAATTCAGGACTTCAACGGGGTTCGAACCCGTGACCTTGCGATACCCAGTGCGATGCTCTACCAACTGAGCTATGAAGCCACTGACCTTGGGAGCAGGTCAATTGTATGTTCATATGTCCCGTGAAAGGAGTGAATGTGAAATGATATATATGAAGTAAATCATATAAGAGCACCGCTTTGCCTATCCACTAAAGGATATTTCATTCTTTTTTGAAAATCTCTTTTGATTTTCTCATAGCAAAGAAATTGTAACTGTAACTGTAACTGTAAATCTTTATTTAAATACGGTAAAATCATCAGGAACCTAACCTAGCTAACCTAACTAGCCTAAACAAATTACAAAGCTAACTACAATTAATCTAAATAACCTGTTTTTCATGAATGCCTTGTGTAGTTTAAATTAATTGACTGAGTATTGATTCATGTTAATTTTGCTAGTTTAAATGTTGGTCATAACTGTGTGGAAGTTCTCAAAGCTACTGAATTAGAAAAGGAATTTGAACCTTACAGGCACCTAATTTTACAGACAGATTTCTAGGTCCTGTGAAAAGATTATACTAACAGTTTCTCCAAAATAAACCTGTGTAACATGGACGCCCATTACAATCCTACCCTGCTTTACAGACAACTGCTTAATACGACAACATCATTATCACCCCAATGGAATACAAGTTCATATATTTTCTCTAAAGTTACATCTCTAATACAGAAACCTCGATAATCCAATAATCAGGACCTAGACAATATTGAGCACATTGTATTTTAATTCCAATATTGCAAGGTGATATTCAGCCTTTGGGAAGTGGCATGTTATAAATTTATTATCATTGTTATTTGGCTCATTCTAAGCATTTATAATTAATATATATTGTAGTCAACATGTTTTATAGCATTATAACTTAATTCCCGTGGGGGGGGGGGGGGGGGGTACTCAACAAAGCTTTGTACGGGGATGCTCCGCCCCAAGGTCCAAACCCTTACCCTTTCATATACCATTTTTGACAGAAAAGGTACGCCTTTCAAATACCTTTCATTGAAAATGGCACCCCTTTCATATACCTTTCATTGAAAATGGTACCCCTTTCATATAGCCTTTACGTGCATCTGTTTGATATATTTTGAAAGGCCCTTTTTATAAGACTTAAATGGCAGTTTTCCCTACCTTTTTTACTGCCTCAACAGCGTGTTTTCGGTACCCTTTCCTATTCTTCGTGAAATACCTACCCTTTCATATACTTCAACTCGTGAAATCACGACCCTTTCATGTACCTCCAGCCTCAAAAAGATACCCCTTTCTGGCGGAGCATTCCTGTATAGCCCATTATAAGGAGTACCCCCCCCCCCCCCCCCACGGGGCTTAATTCATAGCATGATAACTGATTGTTCATAAGATGACTCTATGTCACACTTCAAAGACACTGTGAATACAGACAAGTGTTACGGTGACCACCCTCCCTACCCTACATTTTTAGATTAACAAAATTTAACTTATTGTAAAAAGTCCAGTTAGCAGTATCCAAGATGGTGCTATTGTAGTTAAAATCCACACTGGGCCATGTTGTCTTCTTCAATCATTGCAGCTCTTGTTGTTTCTTTCAAACAATTCCCCACTCCAGAAACTATTAAACAGGGTTCGTACGGTCATGGAAAAACCTGGAAAGTCATGGAATTGTATAATTTAATTTCCAGGCCTGGAAAGTCATGGAATTTAAGTGTGGGTCATGGAAAGTCATGGAAAATTATGTTCATGGTACAAAATCACTAAGGCAGCATACGTTATGGGAATAATAAGGCAAAATGAAAAATTAAAAAAATGATCGTTTTGATAAAATTTTGAAAGCAACTGTTGAACTCTTGGTCATGGAAAATTTGAAAAGGTCATGGAGAAGGTCATGGAAAGTCGTGGAAAGTCATGGAATTTTAAAATCTGAAAAGAGTACGTACCCTGTTAAAAATACCATAATTAATACTCTTTAAAGTGCAGGTTTGGGTGGTGCTTGATGTAAGCCTCATTTTTCCAATTTCTTTTGTTTTCAGCACGAACTGCACGTGCTATGCTTCAAGTTCGTGGCAATTTGCATACGGTGCACATTTGTATGTGAACACACACAATGCTACGTCCTAGCGTAAAAAGCGTGAAAGGCCTTTTTTTCCCGTGAATTGTGAAATGGCTATTTTTTCCTTGTGAAACGTGATTTGGTTACATACCCGTAAACCATGAATCGACATTTTTTCATGAGCACTGCAAAATCACTGTTGTTTTTTTTTCTTGTGAAATGCTACTGTAAACGGTGATTCTTTCTTCCTCCCAAAAAATATCCAGTAAGCATTTACTAGGCCAGTGGTAAATTGCATGACAAATGCATGACCGTGACTGATGGTCATTCTGGACCCCAGGTCACTCTACAAGGTTAGGTAATTTTACACAACAGCAGCACAACAAAGAACTCCGCTTTCTTTTTATATCAGGAAGAACAAGGAGTGGACGGTCGGTGAAGACAACAAACAAAGCTGTACTTTGGATGTAATTTTATTAGCAAAAAGAAGGAATGTTTCTTTTTTGTGAAATGGCCATTTTATTCTCCGTGAAACGTGAAATGACAATTTTATTTTTCGTGAAACGTGATCCAGACCCCCCCTTTACCACCCTCTTCCTACATGTGCTCTGAATTCCATTGTGCCTTTCTAACAAAGGAGACTTGAATAATTACACCAAGGTGAGGCTGAGCCTGCACATAAAAGAGTATTATGGTATTTTTTGGAGTGGCCAATTCACATAACTGCTAAGCAAAAAACTAAAATTAATAAAAGAATTTTGCCCTTGCTCTGAATTGTGGTTGCACTGTACAAAAGTTATATACAAGCTGTATGTGTTCTATGATGGCAAGTTACACACGTAATTCAAAGAGTGTTTATAATCTCTAACCTGTTACATTGATGCTACCATTTATAAAATGTTGACTATATAACATGCACTTCTATTGGCTGTGTTAGGTCAGATTGTGTTAACGCAAATATGACATCATGTACATGTAGCAGTTTGTTGGCTTGAACTTGAACTTGGCTTTGTAATTGAAGGCTTGCTGGAAAAAAGTGTACCAGTAAGTGATTATTTAACCTTGCAATCCAGATTGCCCCAAATAATCTCTATTTTGGCACAGAGCAAGATTGGTTATCGTGTAACAAACTTCTGAGATCTGTATTTATTTTTTTAGGCAAACGCCTTTCATAAAAATACTCAGCTCATCACTTTTCCTTAAAACTCAAGAAACCAGCATAAAAGAGGAGGTACGCTTGACTGACTTCTTTTTTTTTTTCAGGTCAAGCATACAACAGAGAAAATCAGTAATGCTTCGCTTGAGTTTAGTTTTAAGCAAAATTTAATGGGCTTATTCTTAGTGTTTAAGGTTTTTGCTCTCCCCCCCCCCCCCCGAAAAAAAAAAAAATACAGTACTAAGTTTCTTACTTGACAACCAGTCTCTGTGCCAAAATAGAGCTGATTTGGAGAAATTTGGATTTCAAGGCAAAATCGTCACTTATGCCTTTTTCACCGAGTCCTTCAATTATAATAAATTATACAACAACTGAATGTAATGCGTACATCTGATTTGTATATATCTGGGCGCGGTTGTTCGAAAGCCGGTTAACGCTAACCCAGGATTAAAACTTAACCTTTTGGCGACGGAATTGGCCATTTTCGTTCGATTTGGAACGATACAGATTATGCCTTTCTGAGCCAATTAGCTTTCACTTTACTAGAAGCAATTAGTTGGAAATCAGCGAATCAAGGAAGGATAGATCTTTGCAAAGATACCTCATTTTGGAAATTTTGACCAATCCTGCCAGAGTAACACACAAAAAACCTACTAATATTTTGGAGAAAAATCCACGGCCATTTTCGCAATTCCCCTACTACTTTTCCAGGGAACATTTTCCCCTTTCCCGAAAAGTTAGCCAGCCACAATTTATTAGGAAACAAAGACGATGAAGTGGGCAACAAAAGTGCATATAAGAAAGAAAGGCAAAGGAAAGAAAGAGCATAAAAGAAGGAGCGAAATAGATTCGCAAGAAAAAAAATGAGGCTTAAGTAACAATGCGTGAAAGAACTAGGCAATCCTCTATTGTTCTGCGGCATTTCGCTTTCCCCACATACGACTGTTCAGATTTTCTTACTGAGAATGCATCGACCTATGGACAACACGTTTTTGAAATAAAATGTACTTAAACTTTATTTTAAAGTGATATTTCTTTTGTGTTACAAGATTTTATCCAATCATGAGACTCCAAAACAATGGCCAAGAAAGGCTTCTAATTTTCCATGTTTCCCACATAGAAACTTTGCTGCATTAAAACTCAGAATAGTTTTCACTAAAAGGGAATCAATAAGTAAACTAGAGAGAAATAAATGCGCTACCTGATGAAGTGATAGTAGATTTTCATGTTTTAGCCAATGAGGTGAATCGTTTCAACAATATCACAATTAACACCTTTCTGCATTCCTTGCCATTGGGTTGCCTAGTTCTTACTAGGACCATTACTTAATTTCGTCCAATCAGCACGAAAATACTGATTCACTGTTGCAAATCTCATTTTGAGATATTTCCATGCTAATTGGTTGAAAACCGGTCCAGAAAGGACGAATCGGTAAAATATGCGGTTTTCTGCGCTACTAGCCGACCGTCGCCAAAGGGTTAACCGAGGATTGAATTTCTCTTGTTAGAAATGTTTTCAAAAGCTAATTATAAGTTACATGGAAAGAGAAGTCAGAGACGAAACTATAGGGCAAAAATACTTTGAAAAAATCTCCATTGATTAATTAGTTAACTGGAATCAAAATTGATGCTAACCTTGGATTGGCATAACCGAGCTTTGAACAACCCGGCCCTGATAGGTATTGACTGTTACACCGGTAAACCACATAGAAAACAGTAGTTAGTATCATTTCTAGGGTTTATTGTTTTATTCCCCAAGCCTCGGAGCCAAGTATGAATTTTAATATATCGAAAATGGCCTATTGTTATTTTGCTTTCAGGATGCTTGAAAATGGCTGCGAACAGCGTCAAACCCGATCACACTGTGTTCTGTCCCGATAACTGTTCTATGAAACACAACGAAATGATCATAGCATTGAGCGCCATTAGTGACGACAGCCGGAATCCACCAGATTTAGGTTCTCTTAAAGTCGCGCTTTACTCTCATCTGCAAACGGGATGGAACGCGCAGAGCAATGTCCCGGATGCTCTCTCGGAATTCCGCTTTCCTTTGGTACAGTGGGCGTGCGTGTTGGGCAGAACTCAGGCCTTGAGCTGGCTTCTTACAAAGATGAAGTTTAAAGCATTTGTTGTGGCTGAACGAACCGGCGAAACAGGTTTGCACCGAGCTGTGAGATTGCTACATCAAGTCAGAAGCCGCGATCCGACCCCTCGGTCAGTGGACTTCATTTGCAGCAAGTTTAGTTTGATAGTGTATACGCTCACTGAACAAGATCCTCAAGGACTGTTTTTGAAAGACAAAGTACAGGGTAACTCGGCTTTTCATATTTGTGCGCTATGCATCAGCCAACAAAGATTTGTCAACAGTGAGCTAGAGTACTACGAAAACTGTATGAAAATTTTGCTTGTGCGTGTTGCTAGTCTGCAAACGCTGGAGAAACTGCCGAAAAATGCGCTGCATAAGGCGATCAATTCGCAAAATGACCGTGGTGAAACTATCCTTCATATACTTTCGCGCAGCAATATCTCCATCAAGACTGTGAAATATCTTCTTTCAGATTACAAAGAGATTGTTCACAAGTTCAAGTTGACAAAAAATAGCGAAAATCAAACCCCGCTTGATGTTGCTTGCGATCGCAAGGCTGATCTTGTTGAGAAAGCACTGAGAGAATCTTCGGGCCTCGGGGTTGAACAACTTGCACGGACGTATCCTGATTTGTTCCAGCTTTATACCCAAGATACGGACGAAATTTCGTGTAATGCTGCACCCATCACGCCTGCTACTGACAGCACGGCTCGGAGCATAGCTGATAAGGATGATACTTGTAAGGGATATGCCCTTCGATTGAGTAGCTTTCTCCCTAGGGAAGGCTTCTACCGTAGCTCATCCCAGGGTAGAGCATCGTCTGACGACAGTTTTTCGCAGGACGAGTCAAATCACTCGCAATCTCTTCTTGATAACACTCCTGTGTCTTGTCCGGATAGTTCTCCGACAAATGCGTTGAGCAGTGTTGTTAATAACAGCCATTCTGATCTCGAAAGTGCTTCTCAGCATAGCGTCTTGACAAATGTAACTGAGCAGAATAGTTGCGTTTCTGTAGCTGTCGAAAACAGTGTTTTGATAAACCTTCAGGATGACGAAACAGACGACGAAGACCATAGCATCAGTACTGTTGTTCCATGCGTGGTAAATTGCGCTGTTGATAGCGTGGAAGCTTCCTTACCTTACATTTCAAATTCGTTTTCGGAGAGTTCGCAGTTGTCTGAATCTGTGTTACCAATGGAGGAAAGTGGGGATATCCTTGAAGAATCTGCACGTGCTAGCACGTCGTCTCAGGAAGAGGGCACGTGCACTACACGTGCTGAGCACCCAGTATCACGTGAAAATGATACATGCAGCTCTCTTGCAAAGATTATTCGAGAGGAGAGTGACGTCGCAAGTATGTTGGTGGCGAGACTTCAAGACAAAAAGGAACAAAATCGTGTTGAACTGCGCAGGGCCCAGCGAGAATTGTCAGAGAAACAAGCGAAAGAAAGAGAGGCGAGCTGTACTCTTTTGCAACTAAGAGCAGAATTGGAAAATCTTGGTTCCCAAAAAGAGAACCTGGAGCGAAGAAGGAAAGAATTGTTAGAAGAGCTCAAAAGTACTGAGGGAAACATTTGTCAGCTTCAAGAAGAATCCCTTCGATTGCAATCTAGAGTGGACGAACAAACTCGCGTCACTGAGAGCTTAAAAAAGGATCGGGAGAAAGCAAGCGTAGAGTGCGCCTCTCTAAAGCGAAAGTTCACGGATTACAGCGAAGCTTTAAACGACATTAGCTCTTCTTGTGGCGAGTCAAAAGCTAAAAAGGAACGCTGCGACGACGAGTGAAACTTTACTGAACTGCCGTCATTGGCTCCTGTTCACCCTTTAACTCCCAAGAGTGCCAAAAATCAAAATTCAAGCAAAATCCCAAATTTCATTTTGTGAAATATTGAAAAACAAATGATACCCTGCAAAAGTACTGTTGAAGAGGTTTCATTTGAATTTTCACACCATAGGATTTCGTTGAGAGGCTCAAAAGTTAGAACTAGTACACTACATGTCTCCATAATTGACTCTGGGAGTGAAAGGGTTAAGACTGAAGTGTGGGGAAAGTTTAGTCTGACGGAAAAACTCAAAAGAAAGATTAGCCTGCAACATAGGCAGTTTTCAGTTGCGTCGAAAGGGATTAACGACTGCTTCTGTTGAGAGAGGGGTGGGGCGGTTGCCGCACCTTCTACGCTAGCCAATGGCAAATTTAGCGGAGTGGGGTCGGGTTTCACTCCGCCCCCACCCCTCCCCTCCATACGATGGAGTCTGGATCCCTCATCCGCCATTTCTAGTATTACGAATCTGCCGGTTTAGCAGGCTAAACAGTTATAGAATCTGTTAAGGTGAAAATTACTACTCGAGATAAGTGTGAATAAAGATTTCAAAGTTGCCATTAAAGACATAAGAACTGAGAGCAATCTTAAGCAGTGTTTAAATTCTTTTATAGCTGCGAGAAAGCTTACGTTTTGATTTATAGCCTGCGAGCAAGCTCTCGGGACCGGGGGTGGTTGAGGAGAGAAGGAGCGAGCCGCCGTGCCCGAGAGCCGGTTTCGAGCCGGTTGCTCACAGGCTAATATGTAATATGCGAGCGACGAAGCCGCAAAGAGTCAAGCGAACCGAGGTAATTTATAAAAACGTACGCGCAGTACAGGGTGCAGGGTGCCACAAACGGACAAACACAGACAATCAGTTTGGTGTAAGAGACAAGTTGATCATCTTGTCCTTTGGACGAGGTTTCAAATATTTACAGCTTCCGATGCGCGGTACTGTTCACACGACACGGTAATGACGGTATTTTCTGTTAAGAGTTTCGCCCGACTTTTTCAGATGTTCGCGCCCACTTGTGTTTAGCTTCCCGCTTTTTTCAATAAGATAAATTTTACTCTTATCTTGAGTGATGAGATTGCTCATGGTCTATCTGGCTCAGGCCATAAGTCGTGATTGTAAGGATCGGACCATTTGAATGCGGTGTCTTTATTGACATAGTAGTGCAGTTCTTCGTAAAGGAGATCAGGAAGCAAAATGGTTATTTCAACGATTAAACGGCCAACGCTCCAGTCCACGCCACTCCAGGCGATGATACGGTGTGATCATGAGAAGTCAAATCAGAGCAGAGGAACCCTCGTGGCAAAACGCACTCCTGTGGTATTCCAGGTGACCTGCCCGGGGGGGGGGGGGGGGGGGGGGGGGGGTGGGGGTACTCCCATATATGAGCTATATAGGTATGTGCCGCTGTGAAGGGTATGGTTCTCAGGCAGTTTAGTCTGGGATAGGGTATAGTTATCAGAGATTTTTGGTCTAGAATAGGGTATCATTTTCTGTGAAACTGATCAGTTGCGTGAAGAAATTAAGTCTAGACAAGGTTTACTGGCAAATGGCATTTAAAAATCGGTACGGCGGGCAGTATGGCATTTTTACTGACCCCTGTTAACTAATAACTGTGATAGTGAAAGAGTTTCTGGAAAATAGCGAGTCTGGAATAGGTCTAGGATAGGGTAGGGTTTTTCGGTGTTTAGTCTAGAATAGGGTAACAAAATGCAGCTAAAATGGTCTAGTATAGGTTAAGGGTCTTAAAGTCCCAGCGGCACACCCCCACCCAAAAACTTATAGAGTACCCCCCGCCCCCCGATGACCTGACGTGCTGACCAATTTTGACTGTCGCGCTCGCATAACGCATACTTCGCCTTTCCCTCGCGCGACGACTCATTCAAGAAAAACTGGTTACCGTTATTATTAATAAATGTCAATATGTCAACGGGAAATAAATCCAACATTCTTGTCCTCTTAGTCACCCAACAATAACAGAATATGTGACGCCTATTAAAGCGTAATTTTTCGAAAAAAAAAAAAAACCGTGACGAGGCAAAGGATAACTTTTCGTCAGTTTAATCTGGTAGCTTCTGCTTATAGAGTTACTAATGTATCGACAGAATAGCTCTGAATTTCTTGGAGCAATTTTGAATGTATATTTTTAGCATGTGTCTTTTTAATTTGAAAAAGATTTTGTCCTTGCTATTTGAAATTAAACCACCAGGAACCGGTTGTTACACTAAATTTTGTCTGAAGCCTGAACTTCTCAATTTTAAATTGACCCTTTTTCGATGAATGAAATTAAGCAGCGATACTCCGATTTTTTTTAAAGAAACAAAAACCTTTGAACGTTTAACCCGGATTAGCGATAATTAATCCATTTTCGAACCGGTCGCATAAAAAAATCTTAGTCTCAAGCTATAATGTATTCTGTATATTTGCCCGAAATATCATTCAAACGCGAAACAAGAATATTTACTTTAATAGCTAACCATTCAACTGATACGTACGTGGCCACAAGTTGCCATGGTAATGTCACGAGTAACTTGCAATTTGCGAGCGTCTTATTATGGTCTGAGCTTGGTCCCAAGGGACCTGGTGCATTGTTATTTCAACTTGTGAACTGAGCAGTGAATATCCGGACTGATTCGTTTCCTTCGATCTTTCTCTTCATGTGTGACTGAATTGTTTTGCAGAATGGATTGTGAATTCGAGGGGGAACGCAGATTGGTGTGTAGATTTATTTTGCAAACGTAATTTCGTTTAGGTTTCTGGTTGTATTTCTTGAGGCTGGTAAACATTGACCAATTTTCTCGTTACAACGTGCGCGTAAAGAAATTTTAGCGCGATGTGCGTTACTTTGTTGATGGCGAAAGAACGGTTTCGGCTTCTCTAAACTTCTGTTGATAAAACTTTTTCGTATTCATCACAGAGAAAACAGAACCGCAGGAATTACAACGACGATACCGATGACATTATCGAAGGAAAACGTACGTTTAGCGTGGAAGAAAAGCTAAACAGTCCGAAATTTGCGGAGGGTGATTTTGTAAAGATCTGCAGCAACGGAGACGGTGGGTCCAATGGAATTATTTTGCTGAATAAAATTTTGCAGTTGAAAACTCGCTTGCTTACATAATGTTTTATTATTGTAGAAATCAATCTTAAGTATATACAAGAGCATGGCTTTACTTCGCCCATTCTAATGAAAAACCCTGAGGGACTAGATTTGCGGTACGTATATTTTGTGTAATACAAGAACAAAACGTGTATGTTCGTAGGTTTCAACGAGAATGTTTGTTTCAACTTTTTAAATTTGTCGGTGTTCAATTGTTAAAGGTTTGAGTATATTAATTGCTCTGTCACTTTAGGGTTCCTAACAAAGATTTTACTGTCGAAGATGTAAAGAATTTTGTCGGTAAGCTTATATTTGAAATTGTCCGATCTGAATAATATTTCGCCGTGCTTCATGCCGCACGTTGATTTATTAAAACCTGCATAGGTCGGTACAGATATGTGGATTATTTTCTGAGGTTAGCATGTGTTTACATGGTTAGGAGCCCGGAGAATCGTGGATGTAATAGATGTTAACACGCAGCAAGCCATGGAAATGACTTTACAACAATGGGTGAAATATTTCACAAGCGAAGAGAGAGAGGAAATTTACAATGTTATAAGCTTGGAATTTAGCCACACTAAACTGGAGGACTTGGTTGAACCGCCTCAATTGGTAAGCAAGCTGAATTTGTTAAGTTTTTTGCGTCATAAAATTTATGTCTTGTTCTTTGTGTATGGTAGGTTATTATAAATTTCTCTTTTCCCAGCCGTGTGGTATGGACTCGTGTGTTTGACTCGTGTGTGTGTGTGTAATTTTCATTATTGGTTGCGTGTAAATCTTTAAAATTCATTTAATTCAGTAATGGTTATTTTTCATTAAAATTTCTCTCCAACAATCGCTGTTCTTTGGGATCAATAAATATCTCTTTGGTTCTGAGTGGCTGATGAAATGTTTTGTATACTCTGCTTTGTGACACAAGACGTATAAAGTGGCAGTACTAAACTGAAACTTATCGTGGAACGAACGGGGCTTTCCAAATAGAGACTCCACACTACACGTTGCTTAGCTAATTACTTTGTACTTGCAGATTTCGATCCCTGCTAACTGGAAAAAGAACGAGACGCAAAATCGAGAATTGTTCTTGCCAAGAACTGATCTTAGGCCCCCCAGTTCACAGCAAGATGCAACCAAGTTCCTAATTTCTATTTACACGCCCTTCAAAAACAAACCCCGAAACTACAGACAAGGAAACCAAAAGTCAGATTCCTACTTCACAGATTTCTTTATTTTTGCGTTTTTTATTTTGAAGGTTGCTTTGTTTCAGTGTTAAAGAGCTTGGGATGCGTTTTGGAAGCGAAAGTGTTGAAATATTTAGAATTTGGAAGCTCAACCAGATGGAATATACCTGCACCATGCATGCAAGGCAGTATGAAATTTAAGCAAAATCACTCCTAACCATCCCGATCAAAACTCTTACAGTCAAGAGTGCGTTTCTTGTCAAAGATATATATAGCAAAAAGAATCTGCTTGCAATGATTAAAACATTTTTGGCAATTTTAGTGTTGCGTTTCAGCCTCACGCGTCATCCTGTACTTCAATTGTATAGCAGTGATGAACATGGTTAAAAATGTATTCGTGTGTTTACGTTTAAATGGAACTATTTTGTCACTTTTATTCTCATCTATCTTCATATTATCGGATAATAAACTTTTTCTCAGCTTTCTAGGAGGTTTCTTGTGCCGAAAGCCGAAAATGGTTTTGAATATCGGCATAAAATGTAGCGCGCCTCGTTACGTTTATAGTAATGCAAATATGGCGGCTTACTCATTACAGCTAATGTTGGTGCAGGCCGCCAAGAATCAAATGAAACCGAAATGTTAGGCATTTTGGATGGGCTTTGAAATAAATAAAAGAATCTTAAGTCCATACCATTGTTTTCGTAACACTAAGAGTCAATTAAGTTCGCACGTCGGTAGCTTGCATGGCTGTTCTGGTACAAAGAGAATAACTTTCTGACCGGCAAAGAAACTGAAGTCTTAAAGTCAGTGGTGCTTTCCACTGCACTGGTTAAAAAACGATCAAGGCCAAAAGAAAGTCAATGCTATTTCGGTAAAATACTAATACTCATTTATTCAACGACATAAAAATCTTAATGTTTTGGAATTACCATCCTCAAGATGAGAGTTGTGAGCATTACCGCCCGCCTTGTGGTGTAAAATGGCTGAATTGATTTGGGTGGTAACCAAATGTAAAGTCTCGAACTGATTATTTTACTGTCACTGTGAAACTTTGTTTGTTGACTTCAAACCTTCAGACTCATCAGTTGTTTGTTTTGCTAAAATTCATATGACCAAACTTCATTCCGATCGTTTTAAAACCATTTTTTGTTATAATTTTCAACGTGACGTTTTTTATTCACATTTGTACCTTATTCTGTCCTTGTGAAATTCGTTTCCAATCGGCGGCGTGGATTTGAGCACGTGTTTATTAGTACCTCAGTAGGCATTATTATAAAGTTAGTCAAAGCAGTTAAACAGTAAAGCAGTGACTGTCCTGCTGTTTTGTGTTAGTAAACTCAACATTTGCATTGTAGCTAAACAGTTCATATTTGTTCCCTTTTTCAAACTGGAAAAAAGGACAACCTATGCAGTGAAAATACGCTAGAAACGAACTGCTTGCCTTATCACAAAAAGTAATTGACACTTGCTCCCGATGTTAGCTGAAAAAAATTTTCTTCACTTTGGAAGCAAATGACTTAACAAGGTCTGGATAAAAGCCAGAAACATCAGACTGGAGAGAAGTACAAAACAGCTATTCAGTAAGAAGAAGAAAACGATGCTATTATTTTTTTTTAAACGCAGTTAACGTTTATACAAACAGTTTTCAAAGCAAGGGCATCTTCTGAGTTATTTATTTTCAGTAACCCACAATAACTCAGTGATAACTCATTGCAGAAAGGCTTTTCACTGAGTCTTAATTAAATACATGTTTTTTGAAAAATAATACTCATCATTGTTTTTATCGTCCTTCATTTGTTCTCTTACTTATTAAGGTCACAGAATTGCGGTTTTTGACTTTCGAGAATTGTGGTTATTGAAATAACCAACGACAGATAAGATCCATGGTGGGGACCAATGTGTACAAGTTACTCTACTCTAATTCGATTCTGCTTTGAAATGATCACCGCTTCTGTAAACCTGTTTTACAAGATACCAAGTCATACAGCTTAAAAAATGGAGAGATTAGAGTTTTCAGAAAACTTGGTGGTATTTCCCTTTGTGGTCAAAACGTTCGATTAAATTCAACACCGAATACAACCGTTGAATTAAATACTTTTGAGCGGTTATTTCCCTGTGGTATTATTCTTTTTTTCATTTTTCTCCAATTGTTGAGCTTCAAATTGTTATGAAATTTTTATTTTGGATCTCTTATATGGGGTATTGAATGGGTCAAAACGAGCTATGCTTTATACGCAGCTTGAGGCGTATCGAAGTGGATATTCCACTCCCTTTGTAATCTCAACTAAAATCTAGAGAGAAAAACCTTTAATGAAAAAGAATATCCATGTTTTTAGGTCCGATTGATGGACTGGGTAAACGTTGTATGGCCTCAACAGCTCATCCAGCAGCAAAAGGATTCTACGAACTCTTTAGCAGACATGAAGTACCCGAAAGTGAGAAAGTGAGTTCTTGATTTATTGACTATTGAATAATTTCTGATGTATCTTACATTGTTTAGACACATGACCACATACGTACAGTGCTTTAATTCTCATTTGCACACAGCTACGTGAATAGAATTGGTTCAGTTTGCGATTTTATTGCTCATAAGATATATCTCGATGCTAAATTGTACAAGGGGCCGATATATAAGTCGCGATATGGGGTTGACCGCGACATTCTTGCTAATTTTTCATGAATATCAAAGCTGACTGTTTAAAATACATCAACAGTTGGGTTGAGATGCAACGATTGAATTAAAACGTATTCATCTCGAGTTTGGAGTTAAAGTAATGATGACAAACGAACTATGAGAAATATCTTTCGTTTGTATTTTGTAATGACCGTAATCAAAGTTTAAAACGTGATCTTCATGTAAAAGTGTAATGCTTTGAGTTGAATGTTATCCATTCCACATTTGCCGATTAATTTACATATGAGGAATATATTTCTCTGAAAACACGACTACATAAAAATGGATCATTTTTGGTTGGATTTATTATTGAAACTAGCGTTCCTAAATGGTCATTGAACTGAACGAACGGGGTAGGTATAACAAACTTGATATCTAAGTGATATTTGTGTCATCATTTAGTGTTTACCAACTTGCAGCATGTGTTTGTACAATAAAGACAACTTTAAAGACGCCCTTCGGCTGTGTATTGCTTCATTTTTAGAAGGCTGTTTGAGCAAAACGGTGGCTTAAAAACGAAATTATTACGCTATAGTCGAATCCACGTTTATATTTAAAAACAAGAAGCTAAAATCATGTGGAATTTTGTCTGGTATGATTAAAATTTAACATGTTTTGTCTCGTTCAATGGTACTTGGGTGCCACGAGGGGTTTTAATCAGTACTTATGTGCTCTGTGTTAACATTATCAGTGGTACGCAAAACTTTGGCGTTTATATCAGTTTCTTTTGTGTTTTCCTGCTGTTTGCTTTCAGGAGGAATTGATATCCTAAAAGCTTGCCATGTTGCGTGACTACTCCCTCTATAAACAAAGACCTGTTCTATCAACACCAATCAATAATTATTGCAAAACATTCATGTTCTCCCGAGATCTCATATTCGAATATTAAATGGAGAATTGATACGAATTTCTAAGAATTGGAGTTCCTAGTAATGCAGTGCTTTAAATTTAGTATGCCAGAGTTATAATTATACTCTGATCGATGTACGTGTATTTATATGGTCGACTGAATAAGTTGCTCGTCTTGTATTAAATTTAAAACCAACTGCAACTTCCCCAATTGGGGCAGAAGATCTTGCACTCGCTTGGTTATCGAGTTGACTGGATTGTTCACTTCCTACAAACTCAAACTTGAACTCACTATGAGAACGTAGAAAACGAAAAATAAACTTTTCCTTCGGCAATCTTCTCAAAGTTTGCTCTAATTATAAGTAAGTGTTAATCAGAATAACAAATTTCGTATTTTAGAGAAAAAAATATATATATATTTCTACGCCCCTGTGGCGTATCTAAAGTAAAGATTTAAGCCTATTATTGTTGTACTCGGAAAGTCACAGAGAAATGTGCTTTATTTCTTTGACTAACAGACGACCCTGAAGCTCAGATTTTATAAATTAATGTGCTTAGCTTGCCTTAGTTTGTTGATTTTAGAAACGTATTTTGCCTACTTTATATTTCGCTAGTGAAAGTTAGGTTTTACCTCCTGTTAACGCGCCAACGAAAGTCTTTTTTACAAATTTTATCAATTAATTTTATCTTGGGGAAAGTGATAAACGAATGCACCGCATAAACTGACTCCTCGATGACTTCAGGTATCTACAGACTTGACGAGAGGTTTCGAGACTTGCAGGAAACGTTCGAGGTGATAGATAAACCAAGCCTATAGCAGGAAAAGATTAGAGTTTTAACCACTATGACGCTTGTTAATGACGCATCTGTTCAAAAATCCAAGTTAAACTTAAGGCAAAACATCGGCAATATTTAATTCAAGCTCAATTTATATTGGCAAACTGGTAAAGACATCCTTATATAATAATGGCTGTTATGATTACGTGATTCACAGCGACACAACCTTAATTTTAATAAGGCGTGCTGATCCTCACTTGTACAATAAGACGGGATTTTTTAAAGTCGTCTTAGAGCAAGTATATGTTTCAGTTTGACCATGATATTCTTTATAATTGAGAGCTGATTATTAAAGTTTATGATCGAACAAAAATCCCAATTATATTTTGCAAAAGATTTACAAACCCCACCACTCAAGATAACTGCCTGACAGACAGATTCGTAAGTTAGCCGCCTTGAACAGTACAACAAATACAACATAAAGTGCAACAGGAAAGTGCCGTTCAACAGCTTTCACTTAAGGATATTATACATTATAATAAACAGTACTACAGGAAACGACTGCTCAATTACTTTCATTTGAAAGGTCACACGTTTAAGGATTTCACTCCAATCTCAAACTTGATTTTAAATCCAGTTTGAACAGCCTAATATAATCAGAAAACTCCTGACGGCTCGATATGTCATACTTAAATTAAGATTTTAACCACAGACTCAAAAGGTAGAATCACTCTGTACAGCATTGATAATAATCAGTACCACACGAAAGTACTTCTCATTTGAATGGTCACATTTTAGGATTGTATAAAGCCATGAATTTAATAGTAAGAAGAGGGTCTTAGAACAACTTTGTACAGCGTAATAAACAGCACCACATGAAAGTACTGCTCAATAGCTTTAAGTTGAATGGTCACACAGCTGTAGGATTTTATCCACAGACTCAAAAGTTAGAACCACCTTGTACAGCGTAATAAACAAGACCACAGGAAAGTACTGCTCAATAGCTTTAAGGAATGGTCACACTGTAGGATTTTATCCACAGACTCAAAAGTTAGAACCACCTTGTAGGATTTCATCCACAGACTCAAAAGTTAGAACCACCTTGTACAGCATAATAAACAGTACCACAGGAAAGTACTGCCCAATAGCTTTCATTTGAATGGTCACACTGTAGAATTTCAACCACAGACTCAAAAGTTAGAACCACCTTGAACAGCATAATAAACAAGACCACAGGAAAGTACTGCTCAGTAGCTTTAAGTTGAATGGTCACACTGTAGGATTTCATCCACAGACTTAAAAGTTAGAACCACCTTGTACAGCATAATAAACAGTGCCACAGGAAAGTACTGCTCAATAGCTTTTATTTGAATGGCCACACTGTAGGATTTTATCCACAGACTCAAAAGTTAGAACCACCTTGAATAGCATAATAAACAGTGCCACAGGAAAGTACTGCTCAATAGCTTTTATTTGAATGGCCACACTGTAGGATTTTATTCACAGACTCAAAAGTTAGAACCACCTTGTACAATACAGCGTAATAAACAAGACCATAAGAAAGTACTGCTCAATAGCTTTCATTTTTATGGCCCGGCACAGTTAAGGATTTCATCCACAGACGCGAAAGGTAGAACCACCTTGTATTGCATAATAAACAGCCCCACAAGAAAGTACTGCTGACTTCAAATGCATGGATACAGTGGTTCTAACTTGCGAGCCTGTGGATTTATTTGTTTATTTATTTATTTATTTATTTATTTATTTATTTATTAACAATATTTCAACAGAAGTGCCCAGTTCAGCAAAGCTGGTTTAAATGGGGCTCTGACTATACATGTGTCTATGCATGTGAGGTCAGCAGTACTTTCCTGTGGTGCTGTTTATTTTGCCTGTATTTTATCCACAGACTCGCAAGTTAGAACAACTGTGCTGCTGAAGAGATTTCGTTTAAATGTTCACACTTTGGGATTTCATCCACAGACTCAGAACCACCTTATACAACATAATAAACAGCACCACGGGAAAGTACTGTTGTCTAATAGCTTTCATTTAAATGGTCACACTTTAGCATTTCATCCACAGACTCAAAAGTTAGAACCACTTTGTAGAGCTTAATGAACAGCACCACAGAAAAGTAGTGTTCGATAGCTTTGAGATCCTTTGATGTTTACATTTTAGGATTTCATTCACAGACGCAAATTATAACTGCTTTGTACAGCATAATTAAGGTCAATAAACAGTCATCCACCAACTCAAAAGTTAGAACATAGCCTGTCCAGCATGGTAACATAACTACGGGCAAGTACTACACCCAATATCTTTTATTTGAATTGTCGTAATTTTAAAGGATTTAGCCCACGCGGAATCAATTGTTAGAACTTCCTTGGTGTATACTGAGCATTGCCAATTGCTTTCATTTGAATGTTGACACTTTAGGATTTCATCCACAGACTCAAAAGTTAGAATCACCTTGTACAGCATAATAAACAGTACCACAGTTGAGTACTGCTCAAAAGCTTTCATTTGAATGGTCACACTTTAGGATTTCATCCGCAGACCGTGCTCAAAAGCTAAAGCCACCTAAGGGTGTTGGTATCAATAGCTTTTATTTGAATGGTGGTCACTGCTCACGTACATCTCTTTGGATTTCGTTTAACAGATTTGGAAATTTCTAGAATTAAAATTCTGGGACTGAAGGCGCCCTGACTGCTTAGAATTCGATTATTTGATCTCTTTCAGAAATTTGATAACTTGATTAACTTATCTTGTTATTTTGACCTTTAAGTACTCGATAAGATGGAAATCAAAATCATCCTTTACCCAAACGGCATAGCACTGGGAGGAATATTTATTTGCACTCCCATTCAGTGTCACAAGCTTATTTATTCTATAGATCGTTTTCATCTACGTAAGCAGTTCGTTTTTCTGGCTTTTGAGAGCAACCCCAGAGATAAGATGTTACAGAGAATGCAAGATGAAATGACTTGGAAAACCTTTGAAGCCGCTGACGATCTTAATAGCCGAGTTGTGGGGAAAATAATATTTTATAGAAATTCTTGAAATAAAGCTGAATTTTCTTTATAATTGTTTCTGTTCAGTTTAAAGATTCGAAACTGCAGTGTTAACGTTCTCCCTAAATTTTAGCTCAGCAGGTAAGGGAGCATTCCTAACCGGTTAAACTAAAAGTGTGCGCCTGAGGCTCACTTTCCTAGGGGGTAGAGCTAGGTTCTCTGAAACCCCATTTCCTTCATTTAGAGACCTATTTTAAGCAAATTCACGTATGCACATCCTCGACCTTCAAAGGTAAAACAATTTTCAACAATTTTATAATTCATTCCTTACACAACACTAATTTTTTATTATAGAATAAACGCTTTGTTGAATTTCAAAAACCTCCAAGTGATTGCAGGCGGTAAAAAATGTTGCTTCAAGCGGTAAATTTTACCTGTTACCGCCTGATATGATAAGGAGAACACTGCCGAAAGACTTCCGATTGCATCCTCGCTTTGTGAAATTATACAAACGGAGTGAAAAATATCTGTTTTTGTTTCGTACATGAATACGCTCAGCTTAACCGCAAAAAAAAAAATTAAATGCTTTATATCCAAAGCAAAGTAACGCATTGTTATGACACATGGCTCGACGATTGCTATTGCTGATATAAAGGAATTAAAGTTAAAAGAAAAGCCATGTAGAATAATAAGCTGTTTAGATGCTAGAATATTGATGACGTCATGTGTAAACAAAGAAGTCAATTGTTTTGGTAGCCCGTGAATACAGCCACCTTTCCTTCCTCCCGGCCGCAAGGGACGTCCGATTGTTTTGGTTATATTGATACGCCCGTTTCAGAAACGCACGAGTGATCATAAGCAACGATGCAAATATATATTCATCGTACGTGAATAGCAGGGAAATAGACCAGAAACCAGATCAAAATAACTGTGTTAAGAGAAAACAAATATCGAGCATTCTTGTCCAACATCAGGAATCATTTCAAAGCCTCATATCTGTTAAAAAGTGAGGGGTAATAATTACTTTAACGTGTGACCGTTTTGTAAAGGTTTATGTAAGTGATTTTAGAAAGTTTTGCTCTACGCAAAACGCGTTCTTTGTTGTTACCGTGCATTTTTTGTTTTGTTTGAGCAATTTTCAAAACTAAATATCTTTAAGTCGCAACCACCCAAGTACCTGAATGTACTTTTCAAACGTTTTTGTATCATCAGAGATTTTCAACAGAAACGAGAAAGTAATAACTCCACTAACCCTAACTAACTCTGGTAGTGAAAAGATTAATTACTTTTGATATTAAAGAAAACTTCTTTTTACGATATATTATACAAAGTCGACGAAAGAGAGAAAATATTTATTTCAACACCCATTTCTTCTTTATGTGACAACTTCAAAACTAATTTGTGATCTCTACTCTTAGTCGCCATATTGTATTTCAGAAAGAAAATTTCAGGAATGACCAACATCTCGCCGTGAAAAAAGATTTTGATTTACTTAAAAACGGTCTTATACAGGGTACTGCGGGTGTTTCTTGGTGTTGCGGAAGCCATTGTTGGTTAGCTTTTGTGTTGTGGTGTGGGTATTGTTCAGTGTCTTTTGAATCTTTCGTTTTACGTCATTTGGTGATCATACCATCCGCAACTCCAAGAAACTACCGGGTACTGCAGACTCAAAAGTTAGCAAAACCTTGTACAACAGGTGGTAAAAAGTGACTGCGAATGAGCTCGAACGGGGAGTGTTTGATTGACTTTTGATCGATTTGTCCGACTGTTCAGGCACCAAACAATGGAAGGAGCGTTGATTTCGAATTTCAGTTTCTTCTCTAAACCTTGATGGGCGAAAACGCTTTAAGGTGGCTCCGTTGTTATTTCGGGCGCACTCGTCTATGGAAAACTTTGTCTCATGACTTTTCCGGCTCTAAAGCGATGCTTCTAAAACTTTGCGAAAACTTACAGCTATTACCTAGCAATAATATGATAGAATTTAATTTTCATGTGAAAAAATATATTTAGTGATAATCGGGCTTAAATGAACCCCACTTTTTGCACAAAATCGCACCCTGTGAAAAATTTTGCTGTTATATTTTGTGCGTATATTTCGTTCCCCCCCCCCCCCCCCCCCCTTATGAAGATGCGAATTCTTAGAATAAATTCCACACGTATCATTTCGTATTCATAAACAAAACTCTGAAAACTGCTTGTCAGCTTCGCCTGAGCTCAGATGCGGAGCAGGTTATAAAAAAACAACTCATTTCTCCAATTGCATGCCCTTCCAAGCAAAAAACGATCGATGTAAAAGTATTGCAGTACCTTGAATTTCATGTGGAAGGAGTTTGACACCAAACTGCAGGATAATTTTCGAAAAATGACGGAAAACGCAGCATTGGAGATTTGAGCAGGTTTTGGAGCATTTTATAATATTTACAGAACTGGTGAATACTTTTTAACGGTTCGCACGATTTGCAATCGGCTTATAATTCAAATTTAGCAAGCATTGGGAAGGCTTCTCCCAGAAATTTGGGTTCGTAGATTGTTTAGTCAAAGAGCATGAAGTATTTAAAATTTTAAGAGAATTTTAGGGCTAAATTTTGATGGAGTTAATTCTTCCGCATTTCTGCTCCAACGATTTTGCTGAAACTTGGTAAGGGTATGTATTAGTCGATGTAAGCTGATTCCAGAAATTCAACAAAAATATAACAGCAATTTTTCACAGGGTGCGATTTTGTTCAAAAAGTGGGGTTCATTTAAGCCTGATTATCACTAAATATATTTTTTCACATGAAAATCGAATTCTATCATATTATTGCTAAATAATAGCTGTAAGTTTTCGCAAAGTTTTAGAAGCATCGCTTTAGAGCCGGAAAAGTTATGAGACAAAGTTTGTCATAGACGAGTGCGCCCGAAATAACAACGGAGCCACCTTAAGAAGTGATTATTGATAGAAACAAGGACTTCGGTATGTTCTGGATATTTTGCTTTGCGAACGTGTCGTTTTTAAACTTCATAAACAACAACAACAACAATTTATTTGCATGACCATAAATCGTTACTGTACTGCAAATTCGTAAGATAATATAGAAAGTCAACAAGCGAAAAAAAAAACAACAATCAACAGATTACAATAAAAATAAGAATTAAATCTTACTTGATAATACAGTAGGGGTCGTTTCGGTGTTCGGCGTGAAGAGAATCGAGAGTACTTTATCACAATAGACATACTTTTTCAACCGGGTCCTTTGTCCGATAGATAACCGCAGTTCAGGTTCGAACAATTAGATAAGCGATGCACGTGCTGATAATATCAGTTACTCGTGGTCACATATAGGTCGTTTGGGTGCAAACCTACTCACTTGTTTTACCTGAATAAGAATTTGATACTTTCAAACAACAGGAAATAATTTTTGCGTATCAGGAAATATTGGGGAAAGTCTTATTGCGGATTTACGATTTTTAAAGTTTTTCTGTGGTATCTAATTTAGGGTATCTAATTTTTGTACATTAAAAAAATGATATATTTTTTCGCGAGATGTAATTCTTGAAATTTCAGTCAGGTTATGGGCATCTACATGTAAAAGCTATTTGGCATGTCTTGAACAGCAAGCAAACAAGCAGACAAGCAAGCAAACGATATTTTCAGCCCATTTGTCTATTTATAGACATAGAAAGGATAAAGATGAACTTATAAAATGTTTTACAACTAAGATGTTTTCGGATGACTTGTTAAAGCGAAAAATATTAAGCCGTTTACTACTTGGGTCTACAGGTTTAGGGATACTCAAGCAGTATTTTCCACTGGTGCTGAAGTGCTTGCTTTTTACAAACTAATTCATGAATATTGTTCTTTGTAAGGTATGTGTTGATGAGCGTAGGCGGCTGTTACACAGATTTTCATATCGACTTTGGAGGCACGTCAGTGTGGTACCATATCATGAAAGGTAAAAAGGTGAGTATATAGACTTCAAAGTTAGAACTACTTTATATAGCATGATAAACAGCACCACAGGAAAGTACTGCTCGATAGCTTTCAATTAAATAGCCACACTTAAGGATTTCATCCGCAGACTCAAAAGCTAGAACCACCTTGTACAGAGCGCTCGTCATCTAGTCCTCGGTTATTTCTTCATACATTCATGCGTGTGTGTGTGTGTGTGTGTTACAGAGTAATTTATTATCATATTAAATTATAGAGTAACTTACTGTGAAACTATCTATTTGTTAGTATATATTTATTATCGACCTACACTGTAATTCAGCCATAGGCTGCGAGAGTGATAAATAAACAAATCATCATCATCATCATCATCATCATCATCATCATCATCATCATCTTGTACAGCATAATAAACAGCACCACAGGAAAGTACTGCTCAGTAGCTTTCATTTGAATGGTCACACTGTAGGATTTCAACCACAGACTCAAAAGTTAGAACCACCTTGTACAGCATAATAAACAGTACCACAGGAAAGTACTGCTCAACAGCTTTCAATTGAATAGTCACACTTTAAGATTTCATCCATAGACTTAAAAGTTAGAGCTACCTTTCAATATACAGCATAATGAACAGCACAACATGAAAGTCCTGCTCAATAGCTTCCATTTGAGTGATCACAGTAAAAGCCTATTCAGAAGTAAAAGCCACCTTGTATGGAATGATAAAAAACAACATGGAAAAGAGGAAAAAGTACTGCTCAATAACTTTAATGGCCACGCACAGTGCTTTCAATAAGACCCGGCACCCGCCGGAGCTCCGGCGGGTGTCCTGTTGTGAATCACCCAGTAAAATTCATGCATCTCTCTATAAAGGGGAGATATTTTCAGTTTCTTATTATTGCTCTCTGACGGGTGCCGCACAAGGGCAGCCACCTACTTAAAATCTTATTGAAAGCCCTGCACGCATTAGTATTACATCAACAAACTCAAATGTTACAACAATCTTGAACAGCTGCTGCTCAACCGCTTTCTACCCTGTACAACATAATGAACAACAGCGAAGGAAAGTTCAATCATTTTACAGAACTGTGGTTTGACGTAACAGCGGTTTTCAATAGATGGTTTTCACTCACGTGACCTTCAGTCCTGTGGGACTCAAATGACAAAGGCCATGGCGGCCATGTTGGTGTACATAACAAAAGAAGTTCATTAAAATTCTTTTGTAGTTGTACACCAATATGGCCGCCGTGACGTAACGTGACGACCATTTATTGAGTATC
This sequence comes from Cladopsammia gracilis, assembly GCA_022457155.1. Lineage (NCBI taxonomy): Eukaryota > Metazoa > Cnidaria > Anthozoa > Scleractinia > Dendrophylliidae > Cladopsammia > Cladopsammia gracilis. Next base: position 1,003,016 of record JAJGOT010000291.1, read on the forward strand.
AAAAGTAATTTTGCGATTACTTTGGTTTTGCATTGCTACGCTTTGTGATTGGCTAAAAAAATCTCGCGCCACTTTCTCAACCAATCAGAAGTAAAACGAAAACCAATTGGGACTGGTCTGCGCGCGTTTTCCCGCGCTTGGCACCGGCTACATGTATTTGCTTCGAGTTCTGATTGGTTCATTGGATTGCCTGAGTCTGTTGTGATTGGCTAGAGTAATAACTTTGGTTTTGGTTTTACGACACTCAATTGAAAAGTATTAACACGAATTGTACCAGCCAGGTGGCCTTGTAGTCAATCTTTTCACATCTTTTACCAGGTGTTTTGGATGATTCCGCCGACCGAAAAGAACCTTCACCTGTACGAACAGTGGGTTTTGTCTGGAAAACAACAAAACGTTTTCTTTGGCGACCAAGTTGAGAAATGCTGCCGCACTTACCTGGAAACAGGGGATACGTTCTTGATTCCTACAGGTAAGAGGCAAATACGAGTGAAATCACCCAGCTGGTTAGTGAATAAGTCAATATTTATAGGGTTCGAATTCTGCTAGTCCACCAGGAAATGTTTGCTTGTAAGATCTTTACCACAAGCAAAATAAGTAAAAGTCACTAGAAAAGAAAAAGAAGAGCTGAATAAACTTTTGGTATTGTTTATAGCACACTTCCTAGGGGATCCGAGCATTGAACATCAGAAACAAATAATTCAAAGTTAACCCTTTCACTCCCAGAGTCAATTATGGAGACATGTAGTGTACTGATGTAGTGTAGTTCTAACTTTTGAGTCTGTCGACGAAATCTTATGGTCTGGCCATTCAAATGAAACCACTCCGTTAGTACTTTTACATGGTACCACTTGTCTTCCAATATTTTACAAAATGAAATTTGGGATTTTTCATGAATTTTGATATCAGGCACTCTTGGGTGTTTAAATGGTTAAGAATACCAACTGGCAGGGGGCAGACCAGAGGTCAATTCAATAAAACTATTACAAGTGTAATTTATCAGTGTAGCTATTGTTTCAGAGGTTGAAAACGATAGCTACACTTGTAAATTACACTAACTCTTATAAAAGTTTTATTAAATTGACCCCAGATGGTTATTTACAAGCGTGGCCGAGGAGTTGAACTCGGGTCTACCGTGAAACAACTTTGCCGCTTGAGAAATTGAATTAAAACTTAAAGGACAAGACTTAATTAGCTCAAATTTGCATTTTATATATATATGCATTATATATACGCGCTCTTTGTAAATTTCTGATCACTTTACCCTGATAAAGGCTGAAGTTTTAGCCGAAACGTTGGTATTTTTAACATATTTTATATTTTCAAATTTTTTTAACCAGAGTAACGTTTTATTTAATCATGAATCCACCTGGTTACAAGTCCATTTTTTAAAATGTCTCTCCTTGTTTTGTTCTTGTTTAACATAAAACGTTCGACTGTGCTTGTGTAACTTTTCTTGTGTTTGGCCCTGGATATTTTCCACGCATGGCGTCCTTTAATGAACCACTTTATCAGCCTGACTGTACTCACTCTAAACAGGTTTAGAATTATCATGCATCGCGCCGTTGATTCTTTTCGTAATCTTCTGCATTTGCAGGCTGGATCCATGCGGTGTTTACTCCAGATGACTCGCTTGTGTTTGGTGGCAATTTCATTCACAGTTACAACATCCCAGGGCAAATTAAAATCAGTGAGATCGAAGACACTACTAAGGTAACTCATATGACTGTCTGCGAGTTTATTCCGTGGTACGGCAGTTGTTACTGGGAGGTAGAGAAAGGCGAAGCCTGTGGACACAGACGATATTTCGGGTCCCTGCAGTTTCTATGGCCTTTTGGTATACATGTATACTAAAACAGTGGATAGCATTGTTAGCGCTCTCTGATTGGCTACCGCTAAAACTCGGATAGGCTCAGGCCCCCAGACCCCCTCCCTGGATCCGCCACTGTTCCGGCAACCAGTCTATGTTGTGAACTTCTGAACTAACTTCTCTTCTTGTACATTTTGCTTTATCACCAGGTTCCCCTCAAGTTTCGATATCCGTTTTTGCCACATATGATGTGGTATGCCGCCGACAAGTACGTTCGACTTTTGGAGAAAGATAAAAAAGAACGAGGCTTAATCTCGACACCAAAAAAAGATAAAAGAAAACAGGAAACAGCCACTCCCAAGAAGAAAGATACCGTCATTGCTAAAGGGAAATCAACGAACAAACGACCCGCCAAAACTGATGGTGAAGAAAAGAAAGAAGAAACCAGTTCTCCTGCGAAAGAACTTGTCGAAGAAGACGCGGGCGCACCAAATCGTCGAAGATCTAGTCGAGTCGCGAAGAACGAGGCGATCGCTCGACAAGCGCAAGATAACGAAGAGAAAGACAAAGCTGTTAAGAAAGACGAAGAGAGTGAAAAAGTTAACAGCAAGAAGAGATCTCCTAAGAAAACCAAGGACAGTGAAGAAATGAACGGCGAACACCATGAAGAAAACGATGAGAACGAGAATACACCTGAAGCGAATGAACAACAAGAAGAAAACACACCATGGCGTCCAGTGTACCTAACACGGTGTGAGGTGGAAGGGCTACATAAGCTGATAGGAAAACTTAGAATATGGCCTCAAGCTCAAAAGAACGTTCCGTCAAGTGTGGAAGATCCAGATGGATTGTTGGAGAGATTGGAGGTTTGCGTATTCTAAACTTTTGTTCTTTTTTCAAGAAAAATCGCAAATTTCATTTTGTAAAATATTGAAAAACAAATAGTGCCATGCAAAAGTACTGCTGAAGAGATTTCTTTTGAATGGTCACCATAGGATTTCGTCGACGGACTCAAAAGTTAGAACTGCACTACATGTTTTCATAATTGACTCTGGAAGTGAAAAAAACAACAGTTAAACTAAATTAAATTGCAATGAACTCCTAAGGTGGACACTCTTTAGATCAGCCATAGCTTTCCGCCTTAGAGATGAGTTCGCCTTGTAGAGAGTTGATGTAAGCTGACACTAGAAATCTGTGACTTCAGAAATGAAACAGATCCATTTTCAGATCCATTTTACGAGTTTGGAACAGGCTAATTTGTCAGTTGATAGCAGAGTCAAGCAGTCAAATGTTTGAAGTGTTTGTTCCGTTTACAAAGGCATTTACACTACATACATGTTTTATTGTTCCCCTAAGGGTTTTTTATGTAGCCAATAACTAGTGCCTGTTTTTGAATTATAAAAACAGTTTGGTTATTAATGTTACGCATGATCAAAGTTGTACAATTTGCATTTTTAGAGTCTGCATTGAGAGGTATTTTTAACCAGAATTTTTCTGTAAACGTGCCCGCTGTTCACCTAAAACAGGTGTCCGATTTGGAAAGAGTTTAGTTACAGACAAACAAGTGGAGTTCGGTCAGGACCAACCAGCCAGTCTAAGTGGTTGCCAACGTTTATTCTTTGTTCAAAGGTCTTGGAAACAACAATATTTCGACGTTGGCAACTGGATTTAGACCTCGTTTCAACTTTGAGAAATGGGTCCCTAGTGTTCATAGGCTATATGTTTACACAAGTATTGTGTTAATCGTTTAGGAGCTGCTTGAACTGCACTGGGATGATGATCCAACTCTAGCAGCCTCGGGTCTTCAGCATCTGTTACAGATTGACAAACCATTACAGGTAATGTTGTGTCCTTCGCAAGTGTTTGGGTTGTCACGCAATGCTTCTATCCACTACAAACAATGAGGGAGTCGCGCAATACTTCTACCCACTGCAAACGATGAGAGAGTCACGCAATACTTTTACCACTACAAACAATGAGACTACAGGTTATGCTACCGATAACCGTCATCAACATCACTCAGTATAGGTCATTGAATTTCCAGCTTTCTGATTGGTTCATATAATAGAGCAGTTTGCAATTGAGTGTCGTAAAAGCAAAACCAAAGTAATTACTCTGACCAATCACAGCAGTCATAAACAATCCAATGAACCAATCAGAGCTCGAAGCAATTACATGTCGGCGGCGCCAACTCCGCCAAGCGCGGGAAAACGCGTGCGAGCAAGTCACGATTGGTCTTGGATTTGCTTCTGATTGGTCGAGAAAGTGACGTGAGATCTTTTAGCCAATCACAAAGCGTAGCAATGAAAAACCAAAGCAATTGTGTAATTACTTTTGACACTCAATTGAAAACTGCTCTAATAATAATAGATGTCTTTATAATATTGATTCAAAAGATAAAGATAAAAAGAACATATGGTGAAATACTACAACTATATCACTCATTGACAGTTGAAAATTAATCTATTTATATTATTTTTATCAGCTTGTATTTTTATATGCGTCAGTAGGGTTTATGACTAGCAAGCATACTTCCGGGTTTTTTTCAAACTTTTTTATAGATTTCAAGTTATATGTTCTTTTTCGCAATAAAAGAAAACCGACTGAGTAACTGAACGTTGCAAATTTCGCGATGGATTTTCTTTTTAACAAAAGTGGCCACTACATATTAGGTGAATTCATCGAGAGCTGACACGAAAGGAGAAATACAACTTGCGCTAAATGTCACCTTAAGTCTTATTTAAATTTACTCAGAACCCCCATAACTTGCATTTCTAACTAAAGTGCCTTCAGTAAACTTAAAAATATTCGCGTTTCTGTTCAGCCTTCAGTCAAACGACGAAGGAAGATTTTGGTCGACTGTTTGGACTTGCCAGCCCCCAACTCTCCGTCCTTTTCAAAAATATTTAAAAATATTCATTGCGCGATCGCCTAAAATACTCCTTCACTGCACACTAGTACTTGCCAATACTTGCAATTTTGTTTGGGTCTCTAGGATTTCAAGTCATTACAGTACATTTAGCCTCGCTGTAAGGCTCAAAATGATCATTGTCATTTTTTCTCGACAGAAAAAGCCGGTAGCGAGAAAGCATGTTTCAAGAGGACCGATGATTGGTACAAAAGTCGGCCCAGGAATCAGGCGCCGGCGCACACGATGTGGGCAGTGTGAGAACTGCCTGAGAGAGGACTGTGGCGAGTGCAAAACCTGTAAAGATATGAAGAAGTTCGGAGGGCCGGGACGAATGAAACAGTCCTGTCAAATGCGAGTGTGCATTGATGTACGTTCAGCTATTATTAGGCTATGTCATACGGGTTTGAAACATCAGATAACAGAGTCCTTGAGCAATGAGAACGTTAACGCCCTGGACCAATCTCGTCCCCAGGGTCCTATCTGTTTTCAAAGTGGCGGAGGATAATTCGAAAAGAACTTGTGTAACTAGCCTGCTACTCGGGGCAATACGCAGCTCTTTCAAGGTTCTCTGATTTGCTGAGAAAACAATAGAACTAGCAGTAATCACAGATCATGGAGATGCGTTCGAAGGAATTTCCGGCGGAAATGAGCCCCTGAAAAAAACAATAGGGGGGGCCATTTGGAAGACCGTCTACCAAAAAATCTCAAATTTGTCTCCAAACACGAAATTAGGATTGCGTTCTTCGAACGCGACAAACAACACAACAATGGACCCTAGCCCTGAAAACAATAGAGCTGCATGAAATCCAAGTCCAATGAAATTAGAGGTTGTAAAGTGCTGCATGGTATCTGTGGTACTCCGGTCCAGCTGAACTTTCGATTTCTGCCAAACTCCCTCTTGTCTTTGCGTTATGTCATACTATTGTGTGCCTTAATTCTTCTAAGTGTTGGGGGTATTGGGTTAAAAGGAAATCGGCGAGCGAAGGGAACCGACAAGGTGTGGGAGAGAAAGGTGGCCAGGGGTTAGCAGGGGGTGTGGGCGACCAACGCCTTCCGCTTCCCCTTTCCAGTCCGTGCTCGGTTCGCTCCGTTCTCCGATTTCTTCTAACCCAATACCCCTGGGGAATATTAATAGCCTTGGGGTATATTAATACTCCTAGGGTATATTAATACCCTCCAAAAAGGAGCCTGTTCACAGACTAGAAACATGACAGTGTTAACATTAATCCTTGGCAATGTGTCGTAGCAAATGAATAAAGAGGTTCAGTTTCTTTAGAAACTGTGGTGCTGCGTCGGTGGGAAAGTGAAACACGAAAATTGGTCAACGTAAAGAGATTCAAAAACTGATTTTTCGAGCGATAGCCCTTCGTCACAGCGAATCACGGAGGGCTAAGCGCTCGAAACGTCAACTTTTGAATTTAATTTATACGGTGGCCAATTTACGTGATCAACTAAATTGAGAAAACCAAATTTGAATGTTTCGTAGCAGTTGGAATTCTGGGGTATATCTTGATGTTGCGGAAGCTATTGTTGGTTTACTATTGTGTCGTGATGTTGGTATTGTTCAGCGTCTTTTGAATTTTTTTGTGCTACGTCTTTCGTTCATAACTGGTCGTTTCAATTTCCTGTATTGATACAATTTACAGTGTCCCAAATCGCACGGAAATACTACAAAAGTACAGTTCATTGTTTGGTTAGTGACCATCTCGCCTCAGGACCAGTAAAGGTGCTGGCTTACGACGGATTACCGTCTTTTTCTTTATTTCACCAGTCCACATGTAGCCGCCTCTCATCGCTCCCGGCAGCTTGAGGTGGCTGTACATGTATTCACAAGCCAGTCCATACTAAGCTTGTTTAAAATGATTTGCTTCAAAGACGTTTGTGTTTATCAGCTGGCGACCTATGTGCACTGTTTTGGGACTTCGATTTGGTGTCGGTAATGGATCAAGTCCGTAATATCAGGTGTTATTTTCACTAAATCTCATTCGCCAAGACTTCAACTCCTGTCCTTAATTTGCCACTCCAGAAACTTCAGGGGGACTGAGCAACAGCTTTCAATACTAGGCTTTCTGGGATCGTGTGGCAAACAAGCGTTAGTTACGATAGATTGATGGTTTCCAAAGGCGACCATTAACCAATCATAGATCATTTTAGTTACCCAAACGCCCCCAGAAATCTCAGTCCCAAACGCTGGTGCTTTGTTTCCCGAAAGTTTTTGGAGGGGCGAATAACTGGGTGTTCGTTAAAGCGAGTGTGTCTGCAAGACAAGAGCCGACTGAATTGCTGCACAAATGAAGTTAGTTATTTGTTGTTATTACATCTAGCCCAACTTGCCGACCTGTGTACGCTGTTTGGTGTGTAAAGAAGTGAACACAGAAGAACATCCTCTGATGGAGTGCAGATTCTGTGGTGAGATCGTGCACCCGTCCTGCTTGGATGATACCATGGGAAACTGTAAAATGGTTACAGAGATCAACAACTGCTGGGAGTGCCCTAAGTGCTGTAAGGACACAACGGTAAGTACATGGTCAAAGAGTTATTCGCGGAAAATGGAGACATGTTTTTGACAAATAACTTGTTGTTATTGTTGGTATTCTTATGTCTTGGGAATCAACTTACAAGCGGACATATGAACATGGCTTGCTGTAATCACTGATAAGCTAAGAAAGTCGACCAGCTTTATTAAAAGCGGTTTTCAATTGAGTGTCGAAAGCTATTTCGTGTTTGCTTTGGTTTTGCGTTGCTACGCTTTGTGATTGGTTAAAAAAATCTCGCGCCACTTTCTCAACCAATCAGAAGTAAAACCAGTACCAATAGTTACTTGTTCGTACGCGTTTTCCCGCGCTTGGCGCCGGCTACATGTATTTGCTTCGAGTTCTGATTGGTTCATTGGATTGTCTGCGTCTGTTGTGATTGGTTCATTGGATTGTCTGCGTCTGTTGTAATTGGCCAGAGTGATTACAGTACTTTGGTTTTAGTTTTCCGACGCTCAAATGAAAACCGCTTTATAGTATTTTTTTTCTATTCCAGAAATTAAAAGTAGCCCGTTTTATATAGTGTCCTATACAACCGTTATTTGGGTCGTCACGCGACGCACGTTATGTGACGGCTGCGTAGCAGACTACCTTATTACATGAAATTTTCGCGACACGTTAATTTCGCGAATTTCGCGATTTAAAAAAAATCGCGAAATTAAGTGACGCCAACAATAAGTGTCGCGAACATAACATGACGCGCAAATTAAGTGATTCACATTATGTCAATAATCAAGAAAGAATGAGTTTATTACCACTGAAACGTTTACAAAATCATATTTTTAACTGTTTTGTTGATCCATATCAAGACATTTACACAAATGACTCGTGAGACTTGTATATATGTTTCTAAACGGCACTGTGTTACGAAACGGCATCATTCTTTCTTCGGAGTCCGTAGGAAGGAATTTTTAATGTAAATGGCTATTGTGGTCATTAATTGAATATTGAATATTGTGGTCAATAATTGGTCAAGACCAATAATTTACGTACAAGCATGAACTGCTTTGCGTTTTTGTTAATTTTGACGTTATTGCTGACCTTTGATAAAGTCGTTTTATTTAATTTAAGCACGTGTTAAACAACATTTCCAAGGAAATAAATTGTTTTACTCAAAAATGCGAAATTAAAGTGATTAAAAATACAAAATTTTCGCAAAATCGCGAAATTTAAGTGTCGCGAAATATGCGCACCTCAAAATCGCGAAATAAACGTGTCGCGAAAATTTCATGTAATAAGGTAGTTTTTATAGAGAAATACGAGAAACGAGAGAACCAGTTGTAACAAGTTATAAACCGTGGTGTATTGCCTTCTCTTTGTAGGGGTCTTCTGTGGGAGATCTCCCAATTACACCTGTAAAGAAACGAAAGGTAATGAACTGAATCAATTAACCCAAATAACACGAAAGATTTGTTTGGTCAGAGAAGAAATGTTATGAATTTGTTTTTGTCGAAAACAACGGTTTTTGTTTTTGGCTAGGAATAAACTCAAAAAAGCTTTTGTCTTATATAGTTTTTCTTTTTATTTGTAGGGAAGTCCATTAAAGAATTCTTCAAAAAAGGTAGGTCAGATCGGTTTTCTCCCGGGGGGTGGGGGGGGGGGGGGGCGGGTTACTACCTATAATCGTGTATGCAGGAATGCTCCGCCCGAAAGGGGTACCTTTTTGAGGCTGGAGGTATATGAAAGGGTAGGGATTTCACGAGTTGAAGTACATGAAAGGGTAGGGATTTCACGAAGTATAGGAAACGGTAGGGAGAACACGAGTTGAAGTATAAAAAAGGATAGGGAAAACTGACATTTAAGTATTATAAAAAGGCCAAAACGGCCTTTTAAAATATATCAAACAGTCGCACGTAAAGGCTATATGAAAGGGGTACCATTTTCAATGAAAGGTACTTGAAAGGGGTACCTTTTCTGTCAAAAACGGTATATATGAAAGGGTAAGGGTTTGGACCTTGAGGCGGAGCATCCCTGTACAAAACTTTGTTGAGTACCCCCCCCCCCCCCCGGGGGGGTTTTCTCTTGAGTTAAAAAAAAATCAGGCTCCGATCCGCCAACTCTTTTCATTTGAATCGTTTTAGTTTTCAACCTACCCTGGTAAATCACGTTTCTTCTGATTTTTAGATAAAAACTGTTTTCAAGTTTAATGAGTTCGTTATAATAGATCAAGGTTTTAGCGTCTTCAGATATAGAATTGCATACAGTGAAACCAGTCTGTTGTAAGATGTTAGTGTCAAGACTGTTACATTTATATATGTTATTTTTATAAATAGTTTGTTTATTTTCTGGCTGTTTTAGATTAAAAATGGTCATCACACCGGAAATGACGAACATTCGGTAAGTCGAGTAATAAAAACATTGTCAAATAATCACTGAGTTTTTTGCAATAAACAAAGGACATAAACATAAACATGTCTATAAACATAGACAAAAACAAAGGAAATTAACAAAAAAACATGTTTATTCATTTCTTTTGTTTGTGTCCTCTAAGCTTTATTACCTATTACTCTCATCGCTCACGGCTATGTCCGGCCGCTAGAGGCGTTCGCGCGAGATGCTTCTCGCGCGAATGCCCCTAGCGGCCGGGGGCGAAAGAGACAGCTGTATTCGCAGGCTATTGCTGTTTGCGAGTCAGTTGGCGATTTCGGCAACTTTACTTTCCACGCGACTGAAGTGCGACGTACAAACCAGGCTCCATTTGATCTTGTTTTGAACACCTTTCTTTTCTACTGACCAAGAACTTGATTAAAAAAATGCAAAATTAATATTATTCTGTAGAATATTAGCCGAATTTATACTAGAGATGAATTATCCGTCTTGACGAATTATCCTTCGGAGGAATAATTTGTCAATGTATAAATATGAAGACGATATCTTTGAAGAGTTCCAGTAATGGACTGGGGAGAGGAAATAAGAGACATCCCAAGAAACCTTGCGAACAAATTGGGGGAGAGGGGGGAGAGGGGGCAAGTCTTCACAAGCCTAATGGCTCACAACTGCCGGAGCGTAGCCCGGTTTCTGTAGCATGAAGCGACTGAGAGTATTACTACCCCCCCTGGATGGGATGCTAGTCCATCGCAAGGTTACCCCCCAAGCAATATGTCACCCATTTATACATCTAGGTGGCGAGAGACAACATGGAGCAAAGTTTCTTGTCTAAGGAAACGACACGACGGCAGAGACCAGGCTTGAACCACCGACCTTCAGGTTGAAAGTCCGACGCGCTAACCACTGGACCAAATAGAACAAACAGGAAACTAAGTAAAAAACCGTCTTCGTTTTCATCTTGTTATACCTAACCGTAGACGAGTTTTACCCCACAATTCGTCTATTCACCGAATTTACGTCTCAGACGGATAATTTGTCTTTAGTATAAATTCGGCCTTTAAAAAACAAACAGTGATTACACGAAAGTACTGCTCAAAAGCTGCGACACTTCGGGATATACACAAACGCGAAGCCTCATTATAGAGCTCACGGTTTGGCTATGGGAGTGAAATGGTCAAATCATCTGTTCTTTTTTGTTTGCGTGTATTCGGTGCCTGGTTATTGCACGTTTTCGGTGGATGTTCGGCTTCCACGAGAAGAGGGTCTTGTACGTTTATAGACGGACTGATTGCTAGAAGTTTTCCAAAAACTCACCTCCAAACTCATTTTCCTAATCGACAGGATGACTCAGACTGTGCTGCAATACTTTCGCCTCAGAAAACGATCGGGACAGCACCATTAAGTATGTGAGAGTGAGATTTGCTGTACTCTGATTGTACTGACTGCATGTGAATGTCAAAATTTGCAACTCTGGTATGGCCAGCACTGGGATTGTTTGCCAAGCGGAACCTTCATGCTGTCTACCATACAGATAGGAATAGCGTTTTACACTTCACGTAGCACTACATATGTTGCACTTGCACTGGGCATCCTTAACCCTTTCACTCCCATAACCACACCAGATCAAAACGAGAAAATAAAATGCCAAATGCCATTTTGCAAATAGACTGCTAGCAGTCCCCGATAGTCGAGCGGGCGAGCATTACGCCGGCCATCGACGGCGCGACCGAGCGAGCGAAAGTAATAGGAGCCGAGAGGGGACTGATGAAGAGGCGGGAAGACTGCATTCGTTTTTGTAACAGACGCGTCCACCGGGGTCAAACGTCCGAGGCGTTTTTCATTTTATTTAGTGGGATTTCATTTAATATTAAATGGAAATATGGGCAAGGATGTATAAAAAAATTAGTTGACGGAATTATCTTTTAATTTTTCTCAAAATAATGAGCTTCTTTCCTTTGAAAAGTGACCAAAACTCATTGCGCCTGATCAAAATTATGTTGGCAAATGGCGCCGACAATTCTGTAGTTTACAGTTTTTAAACGCTTAGAACTTTTTTAGTAAACTTTCAAAACGTTTAGTAAATTGACAGTGTATTGGCAATATATTAAACTTTAAACAGTGAAAATGACAACCTTAACTTTTAAGTACTTTGCTTAACTTTTGCAAATTTCTCTCGTTTGACCGCGGTTAAGAGAGCGCAGTCCCTTTTCCTCCCGCCTTTCCCCCAGTTTCCCCTCGGCTCGTTCGCTCGCTCCAGTCTCGCCGAGCTTATTCTCTTGATCAGCTCGCCCGCACGACTGACTGAAAAGAAACAGCGAGCAGTCTATTTTGCAAAATATCAAAAATCAAACAGTACCAAATGAAAGTACTGCTTAAATGCTTCCATTAACAGTACCATTAGAAAGTAGCTTTCATTTGAATGGTCACACGATAGGATTTCGTCCACGGAAATAGAATAAAAGGGTAACTGTGTAGTGCTATGTCCTAATATGGTAAAAACAGGAATGTCAAATATCACAAAAATAGCACCAAAAAATGAATAACAGTCGTCCGACGTTTCGAGATTACTATCTCTTCATCAGGGACTACAGCAACTGAAAAAACGGACGCGCGTGATAGAATTTTAAATTTAAAATAAAGTAACGTTCATGTCACGCGCGCGCGCTGTTGAAAGCTGTAGAGTTACCATTTTCGTCCACGGACACGAGTTACAAACACATTGTACAGCATAATGAACAGAACCACAGGAAAGTACTGCTCAATAGCTTTCACTTGAATGGTCACACTTTAGGATTTCACCCACAGACTCAAAAGTTAGAACCACTTTGTACAGCATAATAAACAGTGCCACAGTAAAGTACTGCTCAGTAGCTTTCATTTGAATGTCATTTACTCTCACTTTAAGATGTTATCCAGAGACTCGAAAGTTAGAATCATAATACATGAGCGTTGGTTTGATTTTTGGAGTGAAAGAGTTAATATGATGCCAGAGAAGCCACTGAAATGTAGGCCAAGACTGCAAGACAGCCTGTATTTTTGCGCAAATCTGCCGAAAAGCGAAGCGAAGTCGGCAGAGAATGTCTGAAGTGAGTGTGATTAGGGAGACCGGGTGCTTGAGACTCGCGCACGAGGGCCGACGCTTAGCACCTCCAACGCGCGCTTCAGAGGGAAAAGCCGACTGTTTTGCAGTTTAATATAGAACGTTTGCTTTCTCTTGCCGTTGTGAAACCGTCATAGAGAGCCTATTACGAGCCTGTTCACAGTCTACCATAATAACCTCCCTTTTACTTAGCGTGCATTTTGACACTTCTTATCTATTTTTGACAGAGGAGCAAAATGGAGAGCGAGTCCTCAGACGAAGAAAGTGACGAATCTACTCCTGCATGTGATGAAGTAGCCCCTCCACGCATGCGCCGCCCTGTTGTAGTTCCCAAACCTCCAGTTGGTCCTCCGCCGGAAGTACGCCCTAAGAGAGTAGTTCGTCCGTGCCCTGTTTCTCCTCCGCCCCAGTCTTTTGCATTAGAAAACGACCAAAATCACGTGATGGACCGTCAGCTATGGCTCCAAGTGTTTAGCTTTCTCTCGCAATCGGAGCTGTGCGTGTGCATGCGCGTATGTCACACATGGAACAGCTGGTGCATGGATCGCAGGCTCTGGTCGGTGATTGACCTTTCTGAGAAGAGAGTTGTTAGCGCTGTCGCTCTCAGGGGAATTGTACGACGCCAGCCGACTACGCTTAACTTGAGCTGGACAAACGTTACTTTTCAACAATTGCAATGGCTCCTAAACCGCTTGCCTAGAATCCGAGAGCTTTATTTGAGTGGCACAACGGAGGCCACAGTATACGCACTCTCATCTGTTATCTGCCCGCGGCTCAAAGTCCTGGGCCTAAGCTGGTCCGTGGGAATTACTGACTCGTTGTTGAAGGAACTCGTTTTACCTGTTTCCGACTCCCGCGCGGGTCCTGGGGAGACCAAAAGCTCGTTTTGCAGGTTATCTACTTTGTTTCTTTCTGGATGTGACGTGACCGGGACAACTCTTCGCCTGCTGGTTCAACATTGCCCGGACTTGCGGAAGCTGGATTTAAGTTTCTGTCCTGGAATAACTGATCAAGATATTGAAAGCGTCTGCGGCCAAGCTTTGATCAACGAGTTCCTACTCAGTGGCTGTGCTAAGCTCTCTGACAAGTGTTTGTCGTTTGTAAAGCTTTTTCCGTCCATTGCTCGCCTCGACCTGCGTTCCTGCACTGGCGTCACAACAGATGCTGTTCAAGAATTCGTGAAAAACTCCAAGGATGACCTCAAAATAGTGGAAGGCAAACTCGTCGTAATTAATTAACTTTGGCTGTAGGGCTAATGAATGTCCCTTGCAGTATAGCAGCTCGAAAATTCAATTCCACTTTACTCTCGCCTACCCAACGCTCGTTCTTGTAACATTCGTAAGTCTTTATTGTATCTCCTTCGCTTACTGTTTCGCTTGTTCCGTTTTAAAACAGTGACTCTTGAGATTCTGTCAGTGCTGATTTTTATTTTCAATGAACGCTACATTTGCCCGCTTTTCGTAAATTGGTCGGTCGGTCGATGGATGAGTTGCTGGACAGTAACACCCCTCCGGGGGAGGGGGGGTACTGTGGGTGATCGTCGTACCCTTTAGGGGTTAAAATTCTTGGTTTGGCTTCACTAAGGGTGTTTGAATAGAAAATGACCACTGTCACTGAGGTACACCTTTTAGGGTATTAAGCCTGAATAATATGCAGACAGATAACTTTTCAGAAAAAGAATTTAACCTCTCAGGGATAAAAAAAACCCGCTACCCCCTCCCTCAACCCCGAAATTGCTCTCTGCCCAACACCGACTTGAATTCTGTCGGCTGGTCCGACGAAAGACAAGTTCAGATATAAGTTGTGCTGTTTGCAATCCATCGCAATCTTGTCTAATTTAAGTCATCCGCCCTATCCCACGGCTCCCAAAGATATCTTGTTTTGGATTGAAACTATTGTTTAGAAGATTAAGACTGTTTTAAGACGGTTTTTTTGTGTCAAAATCACGTAAAACATAGTAACTTACGCCCTTTAAGCCTTCATCTCCTAATGTGCCGAAGGAAAATAAACAAAATATGCAAACTTTCGACTTGGAGAGAAAATTGACAAACAAACAATACGGCGTAATAAACAGAACAGCACTATAGGAACGTCCTGCAAAATAGCTTTCATTTGAATAGTCGCACTTAAGGATTTCATCCTCACACTGAAAAGTTAGAACTGCCGTTAAAAAACATAATTACCCGTACCGCAGGAAAGTGCTGTTTAATAGCTTTTATTAGTAGTAACACCTGAGGTTTGCACTAATAGAGTTTAGCACTATTTTGTTCCGCATAATAAACAGCGCCAAAAGAAAGTACTGCTGAATAGCTTTCATTTGAATGGTCACGACTCGAGTTTTTCATCCATAGATTCTAGAGGCTCACGAATATGACTACAACTAGATTTAACTTTTGGAGGGAAGTGTTAAGTCAGACCAAGAGACTATCACGTAATAGTCTCTTGGTCAGACTAAGTATAAGAAAACAGCAATATTCAACTCGTATATGAAATGAAATCAGAGCCGGTTGATAACGTGCCCTTGTAATTTTGTAAATTTTTAATATTTTTTAATGCCAGTGGTATGACAGCAGTTGTAGTTGATCACACATTACATTTGGGTGAGAGCTTTATAGCCTGCGAAACCATCCTGGGTTTTAACAGTTTCTTGACCCACACTCGGGCACTGCCGAAACACGGAGGACCAATTCTTTTTAAAACTTGGCCTAAATCTCAGCCATCGTTCAACTGCATTATTTCCAACAGCTTTGGACAAAGAATTTAAAGAATAACTGTTGGCTAACATTTAGCGGCCCGTTGCATGTGATTGCAGTTATGTCCAGGATTGCAGATAATTAGATGCATGGCAAATTTAATAAGCGTCACAAAGTGTCCTCCTGCTCTTCTTCTCAACTTCAACTTGTTTTCAAACTTGTTTTCAACTTGTTTTCAAAAATACAGACAAAAAATGTCCCGAAGTGTCCCCTAAATTTTGCTTTTTAAGTAACGATAAACACGTGCGTTTACCCTAACCTAAAAATAACACTAACACTAATGCTTACCTTACATTTCAAAAAAGATGGTAAACACTTAGACTTAACGGGACACTCCGTGTTGGATATCAAAATTTGCCATGCATCTAATTGTCTGCAATACTGGACATAAGTGTGTGATTGAGTCATTTTATCCTCGGATGAGTTTCATGCCGATATTTGATCGTTTTTCGCTGCTGTCTTTTACATGATAACTGGGTGGAAGGATTACATCCCAAGAAGATTTCATCCCAGTATTTATTAATACCATCCCTGTCCTCAGTGCCGAAATAAAACTTCATTTCGGGATGAAAAATCATCTAATAAAACCTTTAAAACAAAATTTTTTCCCTGGGATGAACTCAGCTCGGCTTTCTCGGACCTCGTTAACTGAATAATCAGCCCAAACCGTTTCATCGGGTGATATGGACGAACCGACTGGGTGTCGCAGGCGGCTTTTATCCAAACGCATTTGTGTATATTATTATTTATCCATTAATTTTTCCGGCTGGCTTTCTGCCATATTAGAAGCTTAATTTATTGTAAAGATTAATCAATTGACATTTTTAATGAGCTACATTGCTAAAATTAACTTTGAGCTTGTTAGATTTTTGTAAGTCAACGTTTTGTACATTGGATAGTTTGGAATGCGAACTTTTCACTTGTAAATAAAATGTGTTAATAAATAGTTACAAAAACTTTATAAGATAACGTTATGGGTTAACCTCCAGTCGAACCTCTCATTACGGACACCTCCCTAAACTATACTGATTTTTAGACCTGACCCCTAAATCGATACCCATTTTCAAGCCTGTTTGGTTCCTTTTTTCAGATCAAAACGGCCCAACAACCATACACTTAGGCCGCCTATATAGCTTGTGTAGGGGGAGTACCGCCTCCGGTCTTTTTGGTCACGTTAAGGTGTTTAAATTTGTGATTTGGTAAAAAGAAAGCAAAACCTGCAAGAAAATTTTGTGGCGTGGTAACCATCTCATTAGATCTGGTCTCCGGTTTACCATCCTTCATTTGGGTATCCTGTGCTTTAATAATGAAACAAAACTGAATGCGGCAAATGGGCAGATTTATTGGTCAATGCAGTTTCGATTAACAAAGAACTGGTCTTTTAGGGTGTCACAGGACAGGCGTCACGACACCTGTCACGCAAACACCTAGGATCCAACGTGTATTGGTCAGCGGGTGCCAACCAAAACAATATGGCCACCTCCCATCTACAATATTTTTGTAGGGCGGAATAATAGCCGTAAAATCAACGGGTTTATTGAAACGTAGGTTTGTTCTGCTCGTAAATAACACAGATAAGAACATGAAGCACGCAGATGAAGAGTCGGCGCAAAAGCTGACTGTAAGAAGACTATTTCTAACGCGAGGAAAGCTGAAAGCTTCCAGTCGCACTTCAGCTCTGATGTCAGGATTTGCAATGGTAATTTCTCATTTTAGTTTTATAAAAAAAAATAGACGCGATTTTCTACATTGCGAAACAGCTTCTGTATTTTATAAAGAAGCTGACCAGAAGAAGATTGCTTGCTTGTCTAATTTTCAGGATAGTTCTTGTTTACTTTAAAAATACCTGCATCGCATCGTATGTTTAAGTTTATTATTTCAAACACAGGCTCACTTAAGTAAAAATAAATACCCATTTGAGCCTAATCATAAGACTTCCTTGTATTGAGAAGGATAGGATAAAAATTTACACTTTACGAGATTTATGGCAGCTTGGTCTAACATACAATCGATCTGATCATGGGTTACTATCGGCTAGATTATAGAATGCCACTTATTTGCATCTCATTGATTCTTTTGTTTTCATATGCCACGTTCTGCAAACCGTTCAGGGATATGTAAATAAGTGGCCAGGCATTCTAAAATCGCTCCAGCATTCTTTTGTTATTACTAATGTGATAATTAGGCCCCATCCACACGTATCCGGATATTTTTGAATCCGTAACTTTTTTGTTGCGGCGTATTCGAATCGTATTTGCCCATCCACACGTATCCGGATTTGCTCAAGTACCCAGGGTTCCTTTTTAAATGTCATCAACAGAGCATGCGCAAAGGCCAAATGTAAAGTCAAGTTCAACTGTAAACACATTATTGGACTTGAAATAAGTCCAAGTAGAAGTGAAGCGATAACATTTCAGTCGGCCATGTTGAATATTCTTACGGTTAAAGACTGGTTCCGATACTGTTACATCAGCGTATTAAAGAATATCCGGATTCGACCATTCACACGATGCCGTACTCGTAGCATATTCAAAAATTTCCACTCTGGAGAGCGGATTCAAAAAGTTGCGGATTCGAAGCCGAATTCGCTGGATACGTGTGGACGGAAGGCCAATCCACAACAAAAAAGTTGCGGGGTCTTAGATAATAAAAGACTTTTTGCATGACTGTTTAATTCACAGGTAGCAATGGTTGAAATTCAACTGGAATCTGGTATTCCAGAAGGGCTATTGATAGCATTTAGTGTGATGACCACAATTCTCATCTCAGTGCATGTCTTTGCACTCATGATATCTGTCTGCATTCTGCCGAACATTGAGGGAGTTGCAAATATCCATCAACAGGGGACGCAAATGGTAAAAGATTCACCGCACGAGAAACTCCACATCCACATTGAGATTGCTTGGATTTTCTCCACGGGTCTAGGAACACTTCTATTCTTAGCAGAGATTGCGATACTCTGTTGGGTCAAATTCTTCCTGTACAGCAAAACAGCAGCTGTCGCCTCATCTGTAGTGCTAGTTCCAGTGTGCATTGTATTTGTTTGGTTTGCTATTCATTTTTACAGGTCCCTTGTACAACACAAGTATGAAAGATCTTTTCAGGGAATTGAAGAACTTCAACAGATTGCAAACGAGCTACACACAGATTTAGGAACATCACCCAGTACACCCACTCCTAGCCCTGTACCCAATCATAGGGTTTAACCCTTTAAACCCTAACATTGAAATACAAAATCTCCTTTCATGTCCCCTTACAGTTATTATAGCAGTAGTGGGGAGAAGTAGTTAAAACATCAAGAGAATTTACCTTGAGCGATCATACCCTTATTTCTCATAACCTTACTCATAGATTAAGCATTGATATTAGAAGGAGAAATTAGATGCTGATCACTATTAGAGACGGTTCATTATTTATGGTAATGACCGGGTCACAAAATAATATAGCTTTTCTCTATTTTTTTAAAGCCCACCATAAAATCATGTCAGAATTCCAAAACCCATTTAGATGCATCATTAATTTTTCAAAGCTAGTTCAATTGAAATAATGAACTTGACAAAAAACTATAATGCAGTTTAATATGCAGTTACATGATGTATTAAAAAATATGGTGGTGCACTATAAAAATGTATATAGGATTTATATAAATGACCTTTACTGATTGAAACGTGCAAGTAAGTATTATTTCGAAGTAAGCTAACTGGTTTGTTTATTGTATATTATAATTAAGTCACTTACAAACACTGATCATTTTGGCCAAAAAAAAAACTAAAGGGCCTGTTGTTATGAAGCAAAAAATTTCTGCGGCCTGGTCACGTTTTTACCAAGCCAGTTATCCCCATAAATAATGAATCATCCCTTTGGGCTTGAAGGGTTTAAAGGACATCTTATAAATTGAAAACCTACAAATAATATATGGGAGGATCTTTGTGTTCATTCATACCTCAATAGCTTATATAAAATTTATCACATTTAACTGTGCTTTCAGTGGGAGGATCTTTGTGTACATTTGTGCCTCAATAGCATACATAAAATTTATCAGAACACAACTAGCTACAAATAAATCAATTTCATAAATCAAAAGAGCTTCGTAAAAACACTGGAGAGGGTATGCTAAACAGTTCCGTAGCTTGTCCTTTGATTTATGCTAGTGAAGAAAAAGTTATAGCCCAAGACAACTGCTTGACTGACATAGAAGTAATATATTTTACTATACAAGTACATTTATTACGAACATCTTTAAGAAAAGAAAATATTTATATTTTATTCATTGATAACAGGTAGAAAATTGCTCTTTTACAATTAGTGGAGCACAAATTAAGTTATTATGTTATTTACAACAAGCAGCAGTTGCTGTTAATTAAAAGAAAACATCCTATACACTGAAACGTTGTTAGCTGCTTTTTGCAGCAGACATAACCAGCATTTTGTGTCCAGATTCTTTCATAATCAATGACACGATGTGCTGTTGATTCCTCTTGAGTCACTGAACTCTTGTTGGATTATCTTTGAATGTGAATTTTTCATTCAGATTTTTGGCAGTTTTAGTGTGGTTATATCGAGGAGGCATAAGAGGTAAGACTGGTTCATGTCTTTAGGATGTGATTAATAATATTCCATTTTGGTTAAAGCTTAATGGAATGTTTACTTGCTTCATTCAACGTTTTGTGGGAAACTCTTTTCAATATGGTTTTTACTGTACATAAATGTGTAAGTCTTCAAAATAAATACAAGGTTAAATGATAACCATCATCATTGCTGCTCATCCAGAAAGGCATCTTCAGCATCTTTGACTACTCCTCTTAAATCTTGAAGTTTGCACTAAGTTTGGGGAAAAAACAACAAACAGCTAAAATTAATGATATCCTAGGGAAAGAGATCATGAAATACCTGGGTTAGGATGACCACACCTGGAATTGAGTATAGAGGTTTTGCACGGCAGCCATGTTGCATGGCAGGAATAATGAAAATGTTTTGCATTAGAAAGAACATTCTTTCCCATGGGAAAAAGAATCTATTGTTCCTGCCATGCAACATGGCTGCCATGCAAAACCTCTACTGACTGTTAATTAGTGCTACTACATGTACGATCTCATCCTGGAGTACCTTTCATTTTTGGTGAATCGGTGGTTAACTTCCTAAAGTGCAAGTCATCTAAAGTTTACTTTGATATGATGAAGGAAAAGTGAGTTTTGTTTGCACTCGAATTCTGTACAATTTTCAACCGCCATCGAACCGCCATGTTCTTTCAGCCTGGTTACCAGTTGCGAGTGATTTCCAATCTGAACATCCACACAAGTGCCATGAATCACTCCAAGAAACTAGAGAACATTTTTGAATTTTTGTTTTTGGAGTGTTTTGCATTTGAGCTTTCACTTGCAAACTGAAGTGAGAAATCAGTGAGAAAATGACATCACAGCACTAAACAATAGGCTTGCTGGAACATAAATCTATAATGGCGGACTAAAAAAATACTATGAATGTTGAGCCATGTAGCACTGGCGATACAAACAAGGAATCGGAAAATTAACTCTGTGCGTAAATTATAGTGCTAAGGTCAACCCATAAATTTTCCTGTAGAGAGCATTAGTTCTAGTAAGGAAATGAGGGACCACACGAGGGAAAGAAACAAATCTTTGACCTCGGTGGGATTCGAACCCATGACCTCCAGATTAGATCTTCTGTCACTCTACTGCTTGAGCCAGTCCAGGCTGTACTGGAGTAGATTGTGGGTAATAAGGTGGTAATGAGAATGTGAAGGGTACAAATAAAGGTTGAGCCATGTAGCACTGGTGATACATGTACAAACAAGGAATCAGAGAATTAACTGTGTGTGTAAATTATAGTGCTAAGGTCAAGCCATAAATTTCCCTGTACTGAGCGTTAGCCCTAGTAAGGAAATGAGGGACCACACAAGGGGAAAGAAAAAAATATTTGACCTTGGTGGGATTCGAACCCATAACCTCGTGGCTCAAGTGGTAGAGCAACAGAAGATCAAATCCTGAAGTCGTGGGTTCGAATCCCACCGAGGCCAAAGATTTTTTCTTTCCCTTGTGTGGTCCCTCATTTCCTTACTAGGGCCAACGCTCAATACAGGGAAATTTATGGGTTGACCTTAGCACTATAAATTACACACAGAGTTAAAAAATGTTTAAAAAAATACTAAATCTGGTCTCAGGTTGAATCAGTATTCAATCTAGGTAAGCAAAGCTAACCCTAGCTACATGTATGTAACTAAGCACACAAAGCTAACCATCACACCACTGGCTACATGCATCTTTGTGCTAGGGTTGATGGTCAGCTTAATGCTATGGTTAGCATTAGCTTACCTACATGTAGATTGAAAGCTGGGTACACATTTAACCAATATTAAATACTGATTCAACCTGAGTACAGGTTTTACCTGCAACATATCCACCAGTAGCAAGCTGTAAGGAAGGCAATTTTTCCCATACAAAATGTCAAATTTTGATCATAGCGCACTTTAAATTAAAGTTTAAAAAGCTGAAAGACAACCTGTGTAGTTTGCTAACTAAGGTTTGTTTCTTTTATATTCCTCTCCTAAGAAAGCAGTAAGACTAAAGAGCTTGCTTTTCCTATTTCAGTTTCAAATAATGGTAGTCAAACCCAGAAATACTTGGGCAACTGTCACCAATGTCTAAGGCCTATCAAGGCCACTGCCTAAGAAACATTCCAAGGAACCCACAAAACCCTAAACTCAGAAGTTAGGGGCCCAAGCTGTGAACTGTTAGGTGTTCTAGCTAAACATTAGGTGCCCAGATCAGTTCCTTGGGCACCCTAAGCTACTGGGCTCCTGTTATTAAAAGCCGTGTCTGGTTTGCATTGTCCATTCACCCAGATAAGTACGGCACTTGTGGCCAGCTAGAAGTTTTGAGATTCACATGAAATTAACATAAAACCAACCTCTGGTAAGGGGTACGTGGTTGGTTTTGGGGCTTCATGGCGACCAAAGTCTTCTACAGTGCCACATTTTGGAATGTCGTCACACCAAACACCAGTGTACATTTGACCACGATCAAGATAGAAGAATTTCCCCTTTCCGTGTTTCTTGTCATCTTTCCATTGCCCCTCATAGCGATTCTCATTTGCTACAAATACAGGGTAAAAGGTGAATAATATTTGTCAGTTACTGGGCAAGTTTTAAATTTGACAGCAAACTTCAATGAGGCCCTGTTAGCCTAAGGGTAAATTTCAATGAGTGACATCAGCAACACAAAACGATGACAAACGACAGGAAGATTCTGTGAAATTATGAAGGGTTCTGACAGGGTATGCAGGTGCGGGACCGCACAATTTGGTCAAACCCGCACAATTCCTAAAAGTCCGCAAAATTCTGCACAATACTGAAAGATCCTCTTAAAATTTTAATTAAACCAGGTATTTCTATTGATTTCCAAGATTTCTAGAAACCTTTTTGGCTATTTTCAGGCTATTTTCCAACTGAAACAATCGATAAACCCCTCACTTTCCTCAAACAAGTCAGGAAGAAAGAAGAAATACCGAAGAAATGTACCGTCACACCAAAATGACTGTTACTGTGTCTGAATTATTTTTGCAAAGAACTGATCAAGTTTGTGAATTGACAAACAAACTATTAAAGACCATTAAAGCGCTGAACTTTGGATTGACAGGAGAAAATCATTAAGTTCTGATCAAAATACTGGATTTGATTTTTTCATTCAAGTGAAAGACATTTTCATTCATTTCTGCAATCATTGAAGGTTTTGTGAGAAAAACAAACCTGCTATCAAATTACAATATGTACATCTAGCGTGCAATTTGCATACATATCAGGGTTGTGTTTTTCATCAAACTTCCAAAGAAATTGTGTGAACCTTTACTGGAAATTATTTGCACCCTGACATAAAATGTACAGATTTTTCATAAAAGGACTTGCTCATAATGGAAACATTTTATTTTGAGGTGGTATTTCGGTTTCGATCAAGTTCATTGTGTTACACAATGTGATTTTGTTGAGACAAATATTACTTTGGTAAAAAAAGAGCTGCAAATTGGCAATTGCTGGGTACATTTTAATCTCCAAAGTAAAACATCTATTTATATTTTTCTTTTATGCAGAATTTACTCCCTGCCATATTTTTTGGCCAGGCTAGAACACTGGTGATTGAATATTTGGTTGGTCACAAGATTGTGCAATCCCACACAATTCCCCGCACAATCTATTGAAGTTATTTCCCACACAATTTGCCCCAAAAATCCTGCACAATTTAAATTTTTTTCCAGCACCCTGTCAGAATCCCTGTTATGGTGTGGTAGTGCACAGAACTCTGACAGCAACATGCAAACCTTGCAAAACTGTGAAATTTAGACTAGGGACAAATTATTGCACACCCTCCTAACAGGGCCTCTTCAATATCATGCTCATTCTGAAGCACAACACAATGTTCAATGGTTGGGTTTTGTGCTTCTGTGAAATTATAATATATCTAAGATGATGCAGTCTTGTAACAGGTTTGAAAGGTTCAAATGACTGACTGGAGCTAAGCATAAAACACAATGCTTGTCAGTTGAGAGTGTAAACAAAAGTAGAAAATTAACCTTAAAAGTTAAAATGCATAATATTTTAAAGGGTTGGGCAGTCAGTTAATTCTGGGTTACTATGTTGATGTAGTAGCAGGTAGCTACACTGTGAGTCACAATTTTTCAAACTATTGCATCTCTTCTTTCTTGTAGACAGCAAGTGCTCATCTTGTAACAATTACCGTATTTACCCGTGTATAAGTCGACCTTTCACGACCTAAAAATCAGTCCAAAAAATCGCCCTCGACTTATACATGGGTCAAAAATTGAGATCCAAGCACCAGGTAAATAAATTATTCACAATTAGCATAATAATTGTCTTTATTTGTTAACAAACGTCTAATAAACGACAGTACAGGTTACAATGTCCTTTCGCTTAGCGATCTATGTCTTTAAATTAGCAGTTCAAGTTGAAATACATAAAGATTTATCTGCTTAATATAAACCTGAACGTTGTAAATACTCACTGACACAATTTTGGGAAAAAGAGCTGACATTTCCTGCCAATAAAGCCGTAAATCCGCTCATAGAAAAACATCTTTCTCGCTTCGAACTTTGCTGCTTAGTAACCTGGCTTAGTAAGCACGTGTAGTTATCAGTTACCAGTACTCAACCAATTTTGTAGCTTGGTTACCAAGTTCTCCCGAGCAAGCTTGGCAATTTGTTTATCAAATCGTTTTCAAAGATTCTTGAGCTTCTTTGGTGTTTTGCCTGCCTTCTAAAGCCAGTTTCCACCACTCCACAATTAGAAAGGTTCGTTTTAAATTAGTATGTTTGATTTTATAAGCCTATGTCAAAAATTGTGGACTAAATGCCCGCATATACACGTGTTGCTAAAACCCGCTAAAACGCTCGCGATAATAAACTTTACGTTAAAACTTGCTGTGATTTTTTTTCATATATCCATAGTACCTGAGAGAAAATTTTAAGAAATAAAAGGTTAGTTTTCCAAGAAAATCTTAACCCAGAAATGAAGAAAACTTAGTTTTTGGCCTCAAAAATAGGGGGTCGACTTATATATGGGATCGACTAATACACGGGTAAATACGGTACTGTCTCATAACGTAACATTCAGTTTGACATTATTTTCATAAGAAAAAGCTTGTTTTTCTAATATATTTTTTCTAATAAGACAGTTACCTAGCCTAAGCATGCCTTCTCCATTTCTCATGTTATTGTACCACTCTCCCTCGTAAACTGATCCATCAGCATAATACATCCTTCCCCAGCCACTGCACTTGTCTGCATACCACTCCCCTTCATAGTATTCATTATATGAGTAGAAATTAGTTCCATAACCCTAGGAATGAAACATATTAAACACAAGGTTAATATAGTTAAACATACAGGATAAATGGTCAGATACACATTTAAGCGATTTTGATGCAATGTTAACGGTGATATTTCAGCAATTTTAAAATGTTTTGCAGTGGCATAGGCAAGGTCATTATAAGACAATATGTCAAAGATTTCTCGGGGGATGCTTAAGACAACTTTATGCTGACATCAATATTACATTCTGCCCCCCATTGCCAACTCACTCGGGAAATGAAATTTGAAATCACATTTCAAATCCTTGCTTAAATCATCTAAAAAATACATGTACCTGTGTAAACAGGCTTAATAGTTAAGCCATGTCAGGACTAGTGCCTGCTGTGAATGCCAACAATAATATTCTCTTGACTAACTTTGAAAGGTAAAATGTTTAACTTTTTATACACGACCACATCAGCTCTGCTGTAATTGTTTATCGTGTTTAAATAAAATGCTGTTGTTGTTGTGGACTATAGAAACTAACAGCATCATTAATCATACATGTATGTAATGAATGCGTACATGTCTTTTGTCATTTTTCCATCCTCCCGAGTAAACTTTTCTGTATCCTGCTCCCTCAGAAACACTATATGTACCAAAACCACAACGGCGGTCATCCTTCCAGTCACCGTCATAAATAGCCCCAGATTTCTTCCATATCATGGTACCTTTTCCTACAAAAAAATTAATGTATGTGAGTTGTTTTAAGATTTCCAGGAGGTCAAAACATTTTGATTTAAATAAACCCCATAAGGAGACCAATCTGGCGTGGCTCAATAATATTGATGTCAGGTAATGAGAATGTTAAATGATGGTTCTGAAGAAATTTTAAAGATTTCATGCCTGATTGATCAAGGACACCAACACAGTATGACAGCATTTTTATTTCTTGATGTGCAATTCTAAAAGGTATCTTGCATTTATGGCTAAAAATATTGGTTTTCCATCCTGAACAGTCTCCAAGTGATACCAAAATCCACAATTTACAACCCTACAAGAGACAATGAGCATCCCAGCCCCTTTTATATGGGAGATCCCCAGGGTGGCAAGCAAGGTCATTCAACAAGTTTATTTGTGAGACATGCTGCATACTGCTAGCGTCGCTAATGTTGAAGCATTTCAGTGTGACCAACTTCACATTTATACCCTCTTTCTATTTATCAAGAAAATTATGATAATTACCCACAAGGACTTAATTTCTAGCCTCCCATACACAACACTTGAACATTGTATAATAGGGGAATGCACTCACAAAAGCTTTGACCATATGTTAGCTATAGGTTTTGAACAAGAATTCTAGAAGGACTTGAAAATTACAGAAAATTACACTGTACTAACCATTCTTTTTGTTGTCATCCCAATCGCCCGTGTACTGATCGCCGTTCACTGAATAAACTGTGTGGTGGACGCCTTTCTTTTGTGCTTTGTAATCCCATTCTTTCCACAAGGGCTCGCTTTTCTTTGGATATTTAGTTATCGGCATCTTGTCGTGCAACTGCCTTTTTTGCAAATTAACTGATTATTTATCGTCTGTAACTAAGGACGGGCCAGGCTACCTAGCAATCCGGCCAGGTTACCCAGCACCTATCCCATGATGTCTTTCTGTCGCTCAGAAAGAAAAACAAAATGGCGCATCCCATTGCACTTACTTTTTTGTGACGAATTATCAACGATTTCATTGACAAGAACTGATGAACTATGGATGATTCAAACGACCAAACGTCAAGGAAGGAAAAATCAGAAATATGTTATGGAGTAATTGGTAATATTCCGAATGAATTTCATTCGGCTGACTTGCGAGCGATGTTTTCAAACTTCATCAATGACGAAACTGGCGGATTCAAATGCTTTCATTTTCGACATCGACCTGAATTTAAACGAGACGCGGCTTCGAATGGTGGTGTTAAAGAGACTCAAGCATCAACTACTACCTGCTGTGTTATAATGATACTCAAAGAGAAGTTGCAATATTTGATTAAGTGTTACCACGGCAAAAACTGGGTTGACCGAAATGGAAAATACTTCCCTTCCAAGGCAGCCATATCAAAAATTAAAATCAAAACAGGACGAGGTTTGTATTTTATTTCTCTCTTGTTTTACGTTATAGGCATCAAAAAGCAATCTCTTATACCTGCCAACTTTTTCCGAGTGATAGGCGTGAGAATTTTTTCGTGGGAGTGCCAGGATTTCTGAAGGCAACCCGACCAAATCCGAAGGGAATCTGATCTATTCCGAAGATGTCCGAAGTTTCCGAAGATGTTCCGAAGAATTCGGAAGTTTGAATGGGCCTCAGACCTCTGTAATCGTAATGGTCAGAACATTAAAAACCTACAAAAAAGTGCCATATTTTCATGAACGCAACTGCATTTTAATTTGGATCATGCGATCAGTTAAGGCTGATAGCTCAAATCTGTAAGTCAGGCGTGTGAAATTGCTCCATAGGCGTGAGTAGGCGTGAGATCGGAGTTTTGGACTCGCAGGCGTGAGACTTGGCAGGTCTAATCTCTGGTTGAAATAAACACTAGATCATGCAAGTGTTTCCATAGCTGTGTTTATAACCTCTCGCAAATTTTCACTAGGGTTAACATTTATATAAAATATCCCTCTTATTTTAGAGACCAGTCAAGACCAACTGTATAGAACAAGACTTGAAAAAAGGGAACATTCTTTTGCAAGGAAAAACTTAGAGTTTTCACAGCACGACCTCAAGGAACTGCCAGAGCTTCACCCACCCCCCTTGATGCCAAATGGAAATGTTGGAACACCATTGTCAGTATTTATGGAGTTAATAAGAACTTGCAAGCTTCCTCCTTGTGTCATTAAAAAACTAGATTTGAATGTTTCTGGGCGTAAGTCTACAAAGAAATACAGCAATGTTCCTCTTGATTACAAGTGTTTGGAGAAAGGTTCTACATGTAGTTCTGTTTCAGAAAAAGGAGAAATGGCTCCTGATTCAGGAGCCACAGCATCTTCATCTACATATAATGTGGAAATTTTAGGAGCAAAAAGCTGTGTTGAAGGTGGCAATGCCAGTGTTTCTGAAAATGAAGAGACTGTTTATACTTATGATAATAATGCTGACTGCAAGGATGTTGATCATGACAACAGTTGCATTGATGATGACGATGACAATGGCGATGATGTTACAGAGGAGTGGGACAGACATGAATCATTGCATAACGATGTCACAAGTCAAGATCGAACTAAGGAGAGGCTGTTTGAAGAGGACATTGAACTTAAGTGGGAGAAAGGGGGTAGTGGTCTTGTGTTCTACACTGATGCAGCTTTCTGGAAACAGCAGGAAGAGGCAGATTTTGATGAGGAAACTGTTGATGACTGGGATGTGGACATGGAAATATATGAAAATCCAGGTAGGTATAGGAAATAAGAACACAGTTGAATCCTGTAAACTAAAATGATCAAGGGAAACACAGGGCTGTCATTAAGGGCTGGAGGCCAGGTATCCCAACCCCCAGGTATACTACACTTCTGAGATCTGGCCACTTTCATAGACTAACAAGGAAATGCTACTAATATAACTGTTTTTCCTC
Source organism: Cladopsammia gracilis (assembly GCA_022457155.1). NCBI lineage: Eukaryota > Metazoa > Cnidaria > Anthozoa > Scleractinia > Dendrophylliidae > Cladopsammia > Cladopsammia gracilis. The sequence continues at coordinate 1,031,879 of JAJGOT010000291.1, forward strand.
CTGCTACTTCAAAAATTAGTGACAGCCCTGGAAACAACAAAACTTATTAAGTTATTGAAAGTGTGGCAGGGGAAACTGCAGCATTCAAATGCAGCTGCCTCTCATCACAACTGCCACTGTTCATTAGAGATTAAGGTGTCATGGATGTGCAAACACCCTCAGCCACCAGGAGCGATGAGAGGCGACTGTATTTACAGGCCAGGTAAACTATACATGGTTTGAGTTGGTGAGAAGTTCAGATTATTGGGTGTTCAAGTTATTGAGATGCTACTGTACACAAAGTGCAGAGTTTGTTCTATGTCAAAATTTATTGCAACCATTTTATAGAGAAAAAGAAAGCAAGCTCGCACTGTTTATTTTCAGTATGTTGCCAGTGGTGTACATTTGTACATTATATGTCAATTATGTCAGACAATTCAAAATATTATTTCTCTTTCACATACAGATGGAGGAGACAAAGATGCTCGTGATCTTCTTCAGATGAGATTAGAACAGCAGTGGAGAAAAGGCAATGATATTGCATTGAATAAAATCGGTGGATTTGAGAAACATACCAAAGGGTTTGGTGGCCAGTTGATGAGGAGACAGGGTTGGAAGGAAGGAGGAGGCCTTGGTTCATCTCAAGTGGGAATAAAAGAGCCTGTAGTTGCAGAAGGACAATTGCCAAAATGTAAAAGAGGCCTTGGCTATTATGGTGAAAAGCTACAGCGACATGTGAAACGACCAAGTGCTGAAAGAGATGTATTTATATCGACTATTTATGATGAACCAGACAGTGAAGAAGTGAATTTATTTGAGTCATGGGGACCCAGTAAACTGAAGTATGTCAGCAAGGTGGAGTTTTTACGTGGGAAAACCCACCCAGAAGAAAATAGAAAAACATGATTGCTTCACTCTGGAGAGTGTCAAGTACCAAGAGAAAGTGCCAGTAACTGTATGACACAACACCAACACACTTGCAAGTTTTTTTGCTGTCTTCAGAGTAACAATAGTGAGGCTGCAAGTCTATTTCAAATGCCTCATTTGTCTATGCCATGTGATGGCCCTTTTCATACTAAAGCAAAAACGTTGGTTACACAATACAAAATAGTTTGTCATCTGGTGCAGATGTTGTGATTCAAATTTTTCTTTGGTTTGAAAATTGTTTTTTGTTTTCCATTGTCTCAGACTATGGTAATGACCCTGAAACAAAGGAAAATAAAATTTAAACTGGTTTGAAAATTTTCAAACCAAAGAAAAATTTAAACCGCAACATAGACAAACATATTGTGAAATGGACTCATGGCGTAACTATCAGGATTCTGGAGATGACAAAAAATTGCGAGTGTTATGGTTTACTGGGAATAGTGGTAATCAGGCGTTTCAACAGAAGCCAGCTACCGGTGGTGTACCACTACCTACTTCACCTCTCACCGCCAGTTACCAGATCCCCATAGTGGGACAGGGCCTTACATCCCCTTAGCTGTCACAGCCACCTTTTATACCGTGGCCAGCTGCCTACTTCAATTCTTATTGAAACCCCTTGTGGTAATGTGGTATAATTTAAAATCATTAACCTTCAGTTTCCACTTCACCTCATGACAATGGACACAGGTTTTATTTATTAGATTTTCCACATATTGGGTGCTGTAACACACACATTTTTTTTTATTTTAAACATTTTTTATCCTTTTCTGATGTCTGTCATTCACATTTATCTGTACAAGTCAGTTGAAAACAATAATATATACATCTATACTACATACATTTACATTTTTAATTACAACTTTCAGTAACATAATTTTTCTCCTCTATAGAGTGTTTGTACATGATGTCATAAAAATTCAAAAATCTAAAGTATACATCCCATGGAGCTGTTTCTAACATGGTATGTGGATACCAGTGTTATAATCTTTCACAAAAAGTTTCAGGTTTTAACGATGCTTTGCTTCCGATTTATAAAGGTTTTAAATGTGTCACACAATTCGTCGCGCTATTTCAGATAAAGAGTGAAAATCAACAAAATTGAACCAGTAGAAAGTTATTTTTGCATTATAGATGCTTATAAGCCAATTTAATGGCACTTATAGTGAATACAATATTTTGTGATGAGATGTTTGGTGGTAATTTTGGCCACCATGTTGGTGTCCCTAAGTGGGGCACCAAGATGGCTGCTCCATACATTTCTTACTAAAAATGTCTAATACTCATTCACCTATAACTCTTGAACGAAATGCTCTTGTGCTTCAAAATTTGACTAAGATGTGTAGTTTTAAACTGTCTACAATTCAGTTAACGTTTTGGAATCGAAAACTGTTGTTTAATGCTTCTGAATTTTGATATGACATTAGTGAAAACACTCTATTGACAAGCCATGTAATACTTTGCCAGAGGACAGTTCTAAAGACCAACCTCTGTACATGTATAACTATACACTCCACTCTTAAACATCTTTACACAATGTACATGTATAATTACAAATCTTGAGAGAATATTATACAAGGTTTTGTCTATGACCTGTACATCATGGGTCAGCTTATTGACCACTGTCAAAAACTCAATCCTAAAATCATTTTCAAGTGATTTCAGTTGTTATTCAGAATAATTAAAGTGTGTACATTAGCAAGAATACTAAATATCTACAATTTAACGCAGCTGACAGCAGCTTCTTAACATCAGAAAGCAGACTTGCTTAACATGACAATTTACATTTAACGTGCCACATTACTGCAGTGGCCATAATGAAGCTAGAACAAACTGACATCATTGTACAGGTCAGAAAGTGACCATTCTACAATGCTGGCCGTATTTAAGAGGTGAGTTGAATGAAAAAAATATATATAAATAGCACTCCTATTTAACCCTATCAAAACAATTCAGTTTCTTGACTGTTGTACAGTACAAATTGCACACTACTTTGGTAATGGTTTGGGACTCCACATACTACAGGAAAAGTCTTCAGCTTGTTTTAAATCCCGGGCATATCTCTGACTCAATCGATCAAAGCCATCTGCAATTTCATTTGCTAGGTGAGCTGCCGGATCTTGGTGTCTCATTGTTTGGCCATCTTCATAAGTAGCAGGTCCATGTCTTTCTGTATCATTCCATATCATGAATGTTTCCAGGTCTGAAGCCAGTTTAAACAGTGCTTCACGGTTGGCTATAACCCTCTGAACTCTGTCTTGTTTTCTTTGCTGCAAGTGAAGCAAATTTTGTTAAATTTTAATAACAAAATGAATGAAACCAAAGGCTCCTATGACCAACTTGTGAATACGAAACGTTCCAATCCTCCATCTCCTGGACTTTTTCTTCAACGATCCCCTACGTCCAACTCCCCACCCTGCCCCCTTGGGTGAGGCAGGTGACCATTACATAGGCATTTTGCTCCCCAGATCCCCCACCCCTTGGGTCTAACTCCCCACTGTCCCCTGCCAACAATGTCATCCCCATGGGTAAGGTAGGTGACCATTACATATTGCAGGCTCAATATTATCCGATCAAGCGAAATGCTTTGCATATTCGCGAGTTAAAAAATGATATTTTTGGCACATGGGACCCAAGCAAGAATGATTGGACATTATTCAGTAACCCGCAAAAAACAAGAATATATTGTGGTACCACTATCTTCCCCTTAGGTCTTTACTTAGGTCAACAAAACTGAACTGATCTTTCCCTGAATGAAATGGCTGGATCTGTAGTCCCCAACAAGCCTTTCAAGAAAGCCAGATTTTAACAAAATTTACTCTGCGAGTTAACTTACATTTCTTCTTTCTTCGGCCTTTCGTTGTTTCTCTTCCAATTCTTGAGCTGTTAGCCTGCTTTTGTTTGTCTTGTTTGGCACTTGTAATGCTTTGGGAAATGGAGATAAAGGCTGAGTGTCCTCATCAAAGCCAACAGTAAAGGCAACGCCCCTGTTGTTGTCATTAGTAGAAGATTCTACCAAGCTGAGTTTTTTCTCATGGTTCTTGATGCAGCTTGGGGATTTCTGTGACAAGTTGTTGTTTTTGTCATCCACAGCAAAATCTTTTGTCATTTGACATGACAATGTTCTAAAATCTCTCGCAACATGCCTAGCTGTAGCAAGTAGTTCTGAAGGTGTCATTTGCGGTGTGTTATGGCTAGTACCACTGCTGGCACTCTGAATAGACCTCTGTTGGAGTAGAATTTCTACATTGTGTGCAAGCTTTCTAGCGGCTTCTTGTCGGTCATGGATTCTTTTCAGTTTCTGTTCTAAATGTTGCTGTGTAGATAAATAATAATTATATTAGTATATCATTAAAATTTATGATGTATATCAGGCGAGGATCCAGGAAAAAACTTGACCGGTTTCCTAGACTCTAAGCGCTAATATATATTTCAGTTTTTTGCTCTTTTAAATTACTATGTCCCTCAATTTTGAATCATTTCTGTAAAACGGTGAAACCGGTCTGTATCCGTGCCTGTATATTACTATAAGGAAAACAAATCATTTTAATTTAATTCACCATTCATTAAGTAAACTTGCAAAATTGGAAGTTCACAAAATATCAACCAATGACAACATTTTCTTTATGCATGTCACTGTAGTGCTCACAAGACAAGGAAGTTGAGCTTAGGGGGTCATAAGGTTGTCTGTGAGTCATAAGTTTCTCAGCCCTTCCATGGTAGTAAGCAACACTGAGAGCAACTTGCAACAACTTGCATTGGGTGGGCCAATGCAACTTGCATCAACTTGCATGCAAATTAGAACTCAATCGGAAAGGAAAAACTCTCCTTCATTCTCTCCCCTCTCAATATATTTTTTTGCTCCTTTTCTTGCCCCATGCCTTTGCGCACCTCCCATGCTCTCAGAAAGGAAACAAATGTTAAGGAAGCCAGCAATGATGCATAAGGTTCTCACATTCTTTCGTCTTTCAGCCATGTTTTGTTTCTCTGTGAGCCTCTCAATGCTGATGTTTTCTCTTCCTGACTTGGTCTGATTACAGAATCGTTTTGGAGGTGGCCTGCATACTGGTTGGCCTGCAGGAATGTGGAAGGCAACAGCATTGGTCTTGCTTGCCGTTAATGCTTGTTTACATCCTTTAGAATCGTTACTGGTTGAAACAGTATCTGGAATGGTAACGTCACCGGCATCTGATCCTTTTCGTTTGGCTTTGTCCTGCTTACAGCTAATTTCCTCACTCGTTTGCTTCACCTGAGAAGCATCCTGCCAAGGTTTCTCTTTCTTCTTTTCAATTCCATTCTAAAAAGAATAATGCAGCTACAACAACCTGCATATACACTCAAAAAAGCACCTGGGTCATTCATTAGAGGGGCATTTAGGAGTGAGGAGGGTATTTACTTAAGGATGGATCATTTATTTTGTGGTGGGGGGGGGGGGTGGGCAATTACCCAAAAAAATTCCTGCAGAAGAAATTTGAGAAAAAAATTTGTGCACAAGAAAGCACGTGAAAAAAATTTCAAGCATATTGGTAAAAAAATTCTTGCAAACAGTGATGCTGAAAAAAAATTCATACTCAGAAGAAAATGCCCCCCCCCCCCACCCCCCACAAAAATTAAATGGTCCGTCCCTTGTAAGTTCTAAATATAGCTTTTCTGTAATGTTTTCGTGTATACTTCAGCAACCCTTGATGAACTGTGGAAATTCCAATTGATGATCAAAAGATTCGAGTAAATGGTAAGATTAACTCGTAAGTAGGAATTTGTTGAGATAAAAGCTATCAAAACGTTCAACTAGCTAAAATCGCGGCACCCGCTTACCTTTAAAGTACTCTCGGCAACGACGAATGTAGAACTCACGGTTAGGATTCGAGAAAAGCCAGTGCAGATAAAAAATAGCACTAGCCATGTCAGGCTTTGTTTAGATTCTGCGAAGATATTTTAGAAACCTACCTTTTCTCCATCTTCACTAACGCCTTGCATCGCTCGCAAAACTGTATTCTCAGTTACCTACAAAGTGAGCTTATTTGAGGACGGGTCCGCATGATTTGAACTAGAAACCTTTGGATATTCCATCTTCGTGTTCAGTTGAAAGGGTTACAAACCAAAAACTTATCCAAGAAAATAACAACGGTCCAAACACGGTTCAAACACTTTTCTCCTTCTAATTAAAGCTCTGAAAACTGTGCTGAATTCTGCAAAAACTAGTGTCATAACAAACTTTTTGGACAAAGGTTTGTTTTGTTTTTGTTTTGGAGATCGCTGACGTAACGAACTCTCGCTCTCTGATTGGTTCACTGAAATGCCTACTGCTTACCTCGCTTCCATCGGCGAGTAGGGAGCTTACGAATCGACGACTTTTGCACGACGACGCCGTTCGGTCAGGTCATAGTCCCGCGTCGTCGTCCTGCAGAAATTTTAATTTACGATTCCCAATGAAGACGACGACGTTGGTGGGCGCGCACAAATCGTTGGGCGGTGTTGGATCTCTTGGACAGCTGGACAAGTGAATTGTTTAAAATGCGAAATATCTACGGCAGACTTATCCTAACAGCCGAAGCGACCAAAAATAGACAAAGCATTGCCCGACATTTACGCATTTACAAACCTATGTAACTGATGTCCCTATAAATCAATCTGCTCGCTCGCATAGCAGAAAAGCCGAGACAAATTTGTGTTTCTACAACTTCAGGCTGGCTAAAAGACGATTCAGAACAAGAATAAAAAACCTCATCGAATTACAAGCTTAACTTTTGGAAATTTAGCAGCGTGTATTGCTTCCAGTCGCGGCTTCCAGTAAAATATTTTCCTATTAATTTTTAACTATAGACCCGACTATAAAATATACACCCCTTTTAATTTCTTTGAAAATTCGTTAAACAAAAGCAAATGTCTTATCCTTCAATAAGGTGTGGTTAACATCAGTAAACGAGTTTTCATTCAGCAATCTCATCCTGACCTTTCCTTGTCACTTGGCGTTTCACTTGTTTCACTTGTCATATTTCTACCTGATATTTTGGGGCGTTACTTGAATGAAAACAGACAAAAAGTCAGAAACATTTATCTCAAGAACATCTCCCTGATGTGATTCTTGAATTATCTGGCAGAATCCACTGAATTAACGAGAGAAAACTTCGAAAACTGACCTCACGTTCTGCTGTTTTGGCGACGCCGTCAATTTGCTCAAACCAACGTCGTCGACTTTGGCTCGACGCCGGCGACTTCCCACAAAATCATGCGCAGTAGGCATGTCACGCAATCCAACGGCGTCGTCGTGCGAAAGTCGTCGATTCGTAAGCTCCCTAGTAACAGCATGAGGACGAGGCCACTACGAGACAATGGTTTGAAACAAGATGGCGGACAGACAATGGTAGAACAAGAAGGGATTTCCGATATCAAGGCATCTGTAGATGTCGATATTTTCAGAGATACAGCGTTGAGGTATCTAGGTGAGGAGTATATTTACTTTAAAAAAGCTTTTCGATGGCGTTAATTGTAATCAGTTCATTTTGCCGAGCTGACAGCAAGGCCTCGCTCAAAGTCAACAATGATTTTGTAAAAGACGTCTGTTGCTTGTTATGTTGCTTAGACTATGCTATCAGCTATCTATCGATCATGCCCCATATGGCCAAAACAATGCAACATATTGTTGGGGTAGGTTAAATTCAACAGTGATCATCCCAAGGGGCATTTGACTTTTTAAAACTTAGGGTCTTTTGTGCTAGTATTTAAGCTTATAGTTAGGAAGTAAGCTTAAATCCTTTTATTTTTTTAAATAAAATTCTAAAAAAAAAGCTGGTGGGGTAGGGGAGTGGGGATTGAAATTGTTTTTTGAGACTCAAAAAATACCCCCCCCCCCCCCCCCCCCCCCACCTTCCCCTGGGCCTGTTCTGCTTTTGCACTCACTGCACCAGTTTGTGGAATTAAATGATCTTGACAATAATGTTGTTAATAATTAACTTCCTACACAGTCTAGACTTCCTTCAGGTTTGTTACACAATCTTTCCTCCCATACTTCAGGAAGGAGTGTATATGACAAGCTCCCAGAAATGTCTGTGTTGGAGGATAGTAAATAATTTGCTTATCACAGTTTAATTTTTTCTGTTTTCTTGTAAGAAGAACGTGCACTGTACGAAAGAAGAATTGCTAGCAAACTAAACACTAAGTGTGGAGTGTGAAGTAATATAAGAAACAGACGTTTCGCGGCTATAAGTACAACTCATTTCCCTCCAATTGCAGACTTGTGAATGGTTTGAGTCCAGGATTATTGATCGAGTCATATGTCCAGTGTGTACATGTATGTTAGATGATGATACAGAAAAATCTGGTTTTCAACCCAGTTGATAAAACCAACTTTTTGTGCTTCACTTCCCCACCAATGAAGCACCACAGTTAATTCTTAAGAAACTAACCTCTTTATTCATTAGCTGATGATAGTTCTTTATAAATAAATGGAGCATTGATGGTGACTGATGTTTCACCTGTCAGTGACTCTGAATGTTACTTTTGTTGAGCTTACCCTTGACCCCCATTCACAATATGTAAACATGCAGTCTTATGCCAGTTCCAGTCAATCATTATACGCTGATATTTAATTACACTTAGCAAAAAAAAGGCCACTTAGTTATAATAATATTGAAATATGATTGTTAAGAGTGCTGAAAAAACTGTTACAAATACAGTCAGATGTGTCGGTGATAACCCCTCATTCTTAATCTTGTGAAACACTGATGAAGGTGTTATCCCGGAAATGTCTGACTGTACGTATTTGTAACAGTTTTTCAGCACCCTTAACAAATTTCAATATTATCACACTTATTATAATCAACTAGTATAAAATTATTATTCCCAGTGATTGCTGAACAAAAGACAGAGGATAACAAATAACCTTATTTAAGATCAAGATGTCTAAGTAATATTTTCTCATAGTTTTGGTTCCTTGATGTGCTTTTGTACTGTACTAGTTTCTGGTCTTAATAAGTTGGCTGTTGTCTGTGTTGTGGAGATCTGTTCATTCTGTTCATTTTGTAAAGTGTTTTAAGAATGAGTGCAGTTTCTTAAAATTTCAATGATTCCTGTTAGAGCTAAAGGACTTGGCTGAGAACAAGTCTATATTCAAAAGTGGTACCTGTTAGAAACTTCAAATATGCTACATCTCTAGTGTATGTCTTCTGGAGCAAATTTAAGTGTTTTCTCTTTAATATCACCCTTGGACCTTGGCCTGCCTTGATTTTTTTCCATTCAAAGAAAATGTAGGTTTTTCACACTTAAGTCTTATTATTGAAGAACAGTCAAGAATATTATAATTTTATGTCTTCATTTAAAACCAGTGTTCTTTGTCACCTTTTCTGACACTTGTTAAGTACAGGTTAAGATAGATTTGCTTGCAATTATGTTGACAGTGATAATTGCTGCAATCCAGAGAGCAAGGACTTGCAGTTGTTTGTTAAGTAGAGCATTTTCCAGTGTACTTTATGCTTCGACTCTTTCCTTTGTGTGGCCACTAGAGCAGTCATGGGTGACATCTCAATGTACTTAGGAGCAGTGAAGGATGTAGACTTCCGTGTAAATAAAAATACAGACAAGCTAACTGACTGCACTTGTTTTGTGGATCCCGCACATTATTAAGCATAACTCAACACTTACCTTCATATTAACACTTGCAAGCCATTTTGTCCACTGCTTTTCAACAAGCTTTAGAATTAGTCAATTTTTCCTTTGCAACAAAACTTTAGCAGCTCCTCTGGGCAGTGAATTCATGTTGTCATTCCAGTGTTACCAAGTAAGACTGGTTTACGGTGCTGTTCACTGGTTCTCAGTGTCTGCGCTCATCCACCACAGCAAGCACGAGATTTTTGTCAAAACAATTTGATAATCCGTGAGAAGTGGGTGACAAATAAAATGCAGGTTAAAATTGTTCAAATTTGTTATTCAACTGTGAAGCAGGTGTTAAGTCACATTGAACACTTTGTCTGTTTCCTATCATTGAGGTAATAGGTTTTAACTGTCAGACAATTTCTCCTGAAAGGAAAATATAAAGGGGACAGTTGCACGTGAATATTTAATAATTTTCTGTTATTAAAAATACATAATTTGTTAAACAAGTGATAACAGTTTTTTAATCACTGACTGCTGTAACTAAATGTGGTTATTGCCACTAGAATTTGTTTGTATGTTAGTGCTGGAAAAGTTGCTCTTTTGTGTGCAGTTTTAAATAGGTGTTTTTGCTCTTAAATTGTCTTGGTTTGGTTTTGTTTGTGGTAAAAAGCTCCACCTGCAAAACTAGTGAACCATAAACCTATTTGCTCTTCAACCAGTGGAGAGCTTACAACGGCGTGAAATAACAAACTTCTCATCACTTAATTTCACCTCTCCTTGACACATGTTATTGGCCTGGCTAACATGTTAACAGTTAGTTTAAAGAGCATTTATTTGATTAAATGAAAGGCTAATAGCAGAAATAGTAAAATATTGGTCAGGTGTTAATATTCTTCTCTAACTATAACTAAGAGGCCCTTGATTTGACTCTTTCAGTTGAACAGCTGTTGTAGTGGTAACTAATCTGTGGGTAATTGACCAACCAAAGCTCTTCCCTCTGATGAAGGGCTGGAGCTCGAAACATCAGCTTTTTATCTCTTTCAAGTGGTCAATTTACCTTAATAACAGTTGATAAAACCAAATTTTCGTTTCTCCTATCTAATGCTTATAAATAATTTTTATTATCGTTTGTTAGTATTTTACAAAGAAAGATTTCGTATTTGTCTTGCATTTTGATTTTGGGCACTGAAATGTAAGGATTAATCTCAAATCACAGTTTGTTGTTGAGATATGAACAATTGTGGAAAGAGTTTTAAGAAGTGTGTGTATAAAACAAAAATTTATGTAACACTTAGGAAAAGCTATTTTTGAGAGAGAAAACACAAGGATGAAGATGATGTCACAAGGTTTGCATGACAACATTATTGTACTAAGCTTTAAGATTCTGTGCTATCACTGGAAATTTCTATTTCAAAATAATGTAAAAAGTCTCATGCTAACTCCAAAACATTGGATATTTTTTCCTTTTCCCCTCATTTCCTGGTTGTTGGACAGTTTTTTTTTTTTTTCATTTCGAATATTTGTAAATGTTTTTGAACAAATCTCGGACAGTTCAACAGCAGACAACTTGAAAGAGCCTTTACCATAATCCTTTAATTACATTTATAGTGTCAGATCAAAATCTACAGCTATTAACTTGTAATATTAAAATACAGGTCATGAGAATCAAGGAAATGATCAACAAAAATAATTTTTCATTTTTGAACAACTTCTCCCAACTGGAACAATTAGACTTGAGAAGTTTACAGTTATTTCATTTATATACATCATCAAGGATGCCATTTACATTTTTATTTGCTGAAGAAGGCAGCAGTACACTACTAAATCCTCCATATTTTTAAAAACTTCAGCCAGTGTCAACTTTTTACTTATAACTTTTAGTATATTCGATATGAATTCAAGAAGTATTTGTTTCCCATAAATAAATGTCTAGTAGTCAGTCAGTTGTCTTTTGATATTGTTTTCCATTATAAGTTCACAGTCAGAAGATTATAATGATGTCTCATTGATGCGCTTATTTTGGTGTGCATTCATACTCTAGAAATGATGCCATGTTGTATATTGAAGGCTATTACAAATTCCACTTTGAACATTGTGCTTATGTAGATAAATATATTCTGACAGGATATGCCAATGAATTTGGTGAGGCATTCCGCACACACATTCCTCGGTTGATGTACATAGGAAGCTATGGAGTTGCCTCGACATACTGCTTGGCAGACTCCATTGACAAGGGAAGACGCTGCTACCAACAAAATTACCACTTAACCAGTTATCTTCAGAAAAGGAAAGCTGTCGAAACTGCAGTGGAAGCTGCCATCTGGCAGGGCCTTGCATCGGTGATCATCCCAGGCTTTACAATTAACAGGATTTGTGCTGCATCAAGGTTTACGCTAAAAACAGTGGCAAGAACCATGCCCCCAGGTGCCCAGATGTGGGTCACAACACTTGTGGGACTAAGTGCAATACCTGTGATTATCAAACCTATTGACAGGTAAGTCTGATACTAAGGGGTTACGTGTAATTTTAGGCAACAGGGCGATATGTGTTTATTCACATGCACAGCCCAAGTGAAAAATCACATTCATGAGGTGTCTAAATTAACCCCCCCCCCGCCCCCGCCCCTACCCTAGATGACTGCCGCTGCAGACTACTATTACATCAAAGTGTTTTTGAAACATGCTTGAAACCTCATATTAACGTTTAACTGAGTTGAGACTGCGATGTCAATTAAGCTGGTTTTATATGCAAAAACAGCAATGATTTTAAGGTCTGCCCAAACCTCCATAAAACGCTGGTATGATGTTCCAGCATTCTATGAAAGCCCCATACCTGTTTTCAGAGGCGAGTTTTATAGTGTTGTTTCATTGAATTAATGTCCAAATTTCGTTTTATTTTCCGTTCGAAATCTACGTTAGTTTTTCCCCATACAACGTCTTATAAAGCGCTCAAATTTCCAACGGCCGCCGTGTAATACCGCTTTCATTGATGGGTCACGTCCCGTCCCACCCACCGCTAATAATTTAAAATCCTTTGCTTTCTCGTGACGTGGGCAATATTCCAGCGACAACAAGTGCACCGTGAAGACAGAATCGGAGCAAGTTTCGTAGCCTGTGATGAATTTCGCTTCATGCCATGACTTAGAAATTGAATCCTCGAAATAAACACGTTTTTGGGATTTCAACCACTCTTTCATTGCTCTTTTCGGCGAACCAAATATCCGTTTCCGTCCCGAGTTTCTTCGTTTTCCACCGTAACCGCAGCCACTGGTCGACGCCATTTTGAAATTGACGGTTCAACTTGAAAAATTTAGGCTAAACTTTTCAAGTTTCGGTTCGAAAAACTGGCGCATGCGCCCTCGTGAAAGTGTCCCTTTAAAGGTCACCGCACCTGTTTTGAGGGCCACTGTACCTGTTTTGAGCATCACTATACCTGTGTTAAGGGTCAGTGCACCTGTTTTGAGGATCATCATACCTGTTTTGAGGGTCACTACACCTGTTTCAAGGGTCACCATACCTATTTAACTCGTGGATTCCTTTTCTCACACAAACAAATCACTACTGTACAGAGTAACCAGTATTTGCTCTTTAATTTTACAGATTGGTTGATAATATAATGGATGGTTTAATTCATGTTTCAAGACAACTTGGCATCTCCCATCAGTTGGACCACAGCCATAAATAGAAAATGGAAAATGCCTTCTATTTCTGACACGTAGAAGAGATTCAACTGCATCTTTTTTCTTCAACATAGAATATCCAAGCCCAACACTGCTAGAGTTTTAATTGTACAGTATTTCACATTTTAACCCTACTTCTTGGTCTTTCGTATAGCTCTTTCTCTCCTCGTTTCTCAGCGTACATATTTTAATATAAAACTAGCACACAACATGTGATTGTAAAATATTTTATTATTTCTGTACAGATAAATCTATAATAAAATTATTATTGTAAATTAAGTCAACATGTACTTTCAAGGTGGGGTGGCGAATGGTAAAATCCGAGTCCCGCCGACACGCCGAGACCATTGTCTCAAAATCCGAGACCGAGACCGTAGCTACGTTATAAAATCCGAGCCCGAGACCCAATGCGAACTGCTTTTGATCATCTATCAAACAACAGACAAGGATAGCTATTTATTACCCAGATTAACTAGTTATTAATTAACGTTTCACCTTTACGGCTTATTACGACCGCGCTCTGTCATTGGAACGTTTTTCGATGTCTTTTTTTTTTTTCTCAGAACGCGAGCGGGCGGAATTATGCGAATCCTGCAATATGATTGGTTCCGGAGCGGGCGGGAATTTCTCTATCCTCACCGGAGGCAAACGGTAAGAAAGGTTAAATCAAAGGGAAGAATAACAGCCATTTATTCAACCGAGAGATAAACTGATAGAAATGATTTCACTTTGTAAAGTAACTTTTTTTTGTTTATGAACGAAAAAGTTGCGAAGATTACCGAGTTAATTTAGGCTTTTGCACGTGTTGTTGTGTCAGTTTTGCTTTACGCGGCGATAGCGAATACCCCCCCCCCCCCCCCCCCCCCGGGAGGGGTGCCGTCCTTCGTGCTTTCTTCTGCTTTTGCTGTTTTTTTTTTTTTCAGTTTTTTTCAAGTAAGAATGATTTAATTCCAAAGTCCCTAGATCCTTAGACATAATGTTCACCGATCCCGAAAACGCGTTCACTCTAGTCATACACATGGCCTATAATTTGATATATTTAATTTCCTACTTGTCAAACTAAATCACTTGATAAGTTAACAAACATGTCGAACGCACTCCTTTTAATCTGTGATTTACGCTGCCAGTTAATATATATAACTGACACGCCATGAAATGAAATAGGCATATTTTCTACTGTACTCAACAGCTTTCATATGATCACATTTATATATCACACTTATTTATACGCACAAATTGAAAAATCGAAATGTACCTGATCATTTGGCTCAAATTTTTAATAGTACAAACTATGTATTCTTACAATTTAAGAAACTCAACATATTATTTATTTGTACCAAGACCGTATACTGAGGCTGGAAAAAATAGCTTCCACTATAGAGAGGCAGTTCTCTGGAATAGTCTATCAAATACTATTAAAGGGCAGACAAGCCTGAAATCGTTTTTATCATATTTGTAATTTAGTATTTTTATTTTTTATTGCATGATTTTTGCACGGCTCTCTGGAAGGGCATTTTTATGAATGAGATTCCGTGAATAAATAAAGATGATGATGATGATGATGATGATGATGATGATGATGATGACACCTATAATTAGATGTTAGCATCTAGCTTGTTTTGTTGGTAGTCGTTTCCATGCAATGGTATCATTCGAAAACAATCATGCAGTATTCCTTCTTTCTAGTCTGTTTCTTGTGATTGATCCATGTTTAGCTACCACTGCATTAGGTAATCCGTGGACTGAAAGTACAAAGCAAATCACACATCATTTTAAGCAACCTGCATTATTAAATGATTGATGATGGATAGACCAACTGACTAACCATTAAAGGATTCATTGATTGACTGAATGATCTCGATGACGCAATGACTACAGTAATGAATAAGAAAGAAATGCATGCACAACAATCGGTTATCTACACCGTAGACCTTGGGCCCGAGAGCTTGCTCGCACAGGCTAATTCTGACTGCAGGACCGTAGCACGGTAAAAATTACTGGGGGGTGGGGCTTCATCACGAGCGTCGAAGGCGCGAGTTTCTAGGGGGTTCCGGGATCATGCTTCCCCGCGATTGTTGGAAATACTGGGTCCCTAAAATAGCATTTTCAACCTTTTGAGAGTAGTTTCCAGCAAGATTAAACGGCTTTGAACTGACAAAAAATATTGTGGCCTAAAGGCAGGGCATTTGAGGGGCTGTAGACTTTCCAGGCTTTCTACCAAATTTATAACGTCGTTTTGTAACTGGTTAACCGTTTGTGTTAGTGATGCGTTAGTTACTTGTACATAAAAAACTTTTATCGGACCAGGTTATACTTATGTAGTGAAAGACAAGTTTCCGTATATGCGTAAAGCACTGTTTCTTTCAGTTGAGCTAGCACTTCGTTGTTTTCAGGGGTGGATGCAGGATTTTTTATGGGGGGTGGCTACGGGTGAATACCTAAGTCTATAAAATTTTTCATTGTTGCAATTAAAAAGGAAACTGTTTAAACCGACGGTCAAAATGGGGGTGGCCAACCACCCAATCCACCCCCCTCCCTGTATCCGCCCCTGGTTTTACCAAGAATTATAGATAGTTAACATAACAATTTGGAACAACAAAATTACATTTAATCGGGCTTCCTTGTAATACACGTTATCGATTAACAAGTTTAATTTGAACGCGTCCTCAAATCATTCATGCTTAAATAATTTCATAAAATGAAATTAAAGAAGCTGGAAATATTCCGCGAAAATGAAAAGTTACTTTTTAAACAAGATCTAGTTTTCAACTTTGCACTTAAGGCAAAACCATGGATCACATATGTTACTTAAACATAATTGTACTCATTCACTGAACAAGTTTGTACAAATTATGCAACTTGTCGGTGTTGTATAACCTAATGGATAAATGAACCTGCTACTTAGAGCCGTGGGGTCTAAGTAGCAGGTTCAGTTGACTTCAGTTGACTTCGACAGAGAAGACAACTTTCAAAATTATTTGGGGGTCCAGCCCCTTTGTTTCCTTTATCATTGATAGGATTTCACGACAGTGTCGAATTTTCCAGATATATTTGCATGTAGCTGAGCAAATGCGAACAGGAATAAGTAACACAGCTGTCACGCTGTTTTTCCTTATCATTGTATAAGCAAAATGTTTGCGAGTGATGATTGCATTTTCAAGTTTCTAACTAAAATATGTAGTTTATGCAAAGTTACGATTGCTTAACTTGATCGCTTGTTCTTGTGGTTCTACACGTGACGTCATCACGTGTCAGTATGCAAGGAAGCTGGAATGCACGCGAAAAACGCCGCTTTTGTCTCGTCACGCAATTATTCATTCGTTCTGTAACTTTTACATTGTTATCAGGCAGAGAGGCCATGGGCATTGCATCCTCGGAGACCCAGGGGCAGTTGGTCGGGGCGAGGGAGAGTAGAAAAGGGCGAAACAAAATCGACAGGAGAAAAGTTAAAAATTCACTCTCTTTTAGTTTTCTCCCGTCGTTTTTTTTTTTTTTTTTTTTTTTTACGCCCTTCTCTACTCTCCCTCGCTCCGACTATTCTGCCCCTGAGTCTCCGAGGATGCAATGTCCCTAGCTTCTCTGCCTGATAACAATATAAAAGTTAGAAAACAAACGAATAATTGCGTAACGAGACAAAAGCCGCGTTTTTCGCTCCTACGCAGCCCTTATTTGTGTCGTCACGCTCTTTCCCACGTTAATGAGGAGAAGCGTTGCATGACGACACAAATAACGGCTGCGTATGTGCGAGACTACCTGAGCTAGGCGGGGCGGATGGATGGGGACATTGTTAAGCTCTTTCATCTATCGTTTTCTCAACCAATAGTATTGCCGCTTCAGCGAAGTTTAGTTATTGTCAACGTCACGGAATATACAATATTATCGATACACTCTTTCGCTTCATACCCGCGGAAATATATTGAATTTGACATATATAGTGCATAGTGCTCAGTACAGTACGTTTCGAGCTTCATTCACCATGAGTGATGAAAGTATTGAACAAGAGGAATTATCACACAATCAAGTCCTCGCTGATGTCGAGAAACAAATCAAAGCAGTCTGTAAACTCCTACAGCGACAAGCAACCAGACTTCACGATGAGCAGGAAGAACTAGACTCCGTGTCGAAGAAAATGGAAAGCATGCAGTTTTCTTCGAAGGTGAAACTCGATGTCGGTGGCCATCACTTCACTACAACCGTCCAAACGCTAACCAAGGACCCAAACTCGATGTTGGCTGCAATGTTTTCAGGAAGATTTTCGATGAAACCTTCTCAAGATGGCGCATTCTTCATCGACCGAGATGGAACTTACTTCCGGTATATTCTTAACTATCTTCGTGATGGAAAGTTGTC
The DNA here is from genome assembly GCA_022457155.1 of Cladopsammia gracilis. NCBI lineage: Eukaryota > Metazoa > Cnidaria > Anthozoa > Scleractinia > Dendrophylliidae > Cladopsammia > Cladopsammia gracilis. The sequence continues at coordinate 1,049,403 of JAJGOT010000291.1, forward strand.
TTTGCCAGAAGGGGCCACGTTTGTCGAACAAATCGAGGCAGAAGCTGAGTTTTACCAGATTCAAGGAATTCTTGAAGAGTTGGGGCATCCCAAGCCTGCAGCAAGACCCAAACAGGTAGCTAAAGAGGAAAAGCCATTAGAAGAGTCTGAGATTTTGACCCAAGAACATCGAAAGATCTTGTTAGATATGCTACCTTACAAACGCGGTAAATGGCGTCTTCTGTTCAGAGCTTCTCGAGATGGTTTCGAGGCTGACGCTTTTCATTCAAAATGTAATGGCAAGGGACCGACCGTGACCATTGTGAAAAGCGGCAGCTTTATATTTGGAGGCTTCACTGAGGCGCCATGGAAAAGTCCAAAAGGAGGTAAGCTGGAGTAGTACAGCAGATATACCTTAACAAGTTTTTTTTTTACTTTTGATATTAGATTACAGTGTAACGCGCCTTTCCGAGAACACCCGACAAACGTTTTTACAAGTTTCCACGATATCACCAGCTATAAATTCTTATAATCATTATCGTAACTGCGGATATATGTGAAACGATAAAGTGAATAAAATCTTCGTATTTTGTAGCTATTCTTCGCTATATTAAACACGAGGCGACGGGTGCTTACCAGTTGCGGCCGGAAAAAAATTCAGTTGGGTTGACCGTAGGCTGAGGTTGTTTACCATTTACAAGGGAAAACCGGTTGGTCCACGGTTTGTGTAATTATAAATGGTAAGCAGAACTCCAGAAAGAGAAATTCCGTTTGAGATTGGCATGTACCATTTACCATTGACACCAGAACGAGCTGAGTAACCACGCTTATGCATCAAAACTGGCGCAGGGTCTGGAACTGGTAGATAAAAGCAAATGTATAAAACGTTTAAATGCAGAGGACCACTCAACACTACGATAAATAGTGGTAACTTTCTTTCCGAGTACTAGACGTCACCCAAGGTGTAGATAAACGTTTGAAATGCAAAGCTAGTACAACGCAAATTAATGGCAGGTTTAATGGCCAATATTTCGACTAGTAGAACTAGTCTTCTACAAGGCCAGCGTCTCCTACGCTGGACTTGTAGACTGAGCCTAGGTTGGCCATTGATGGTAAGAGTTTCTGTAAAATCAGCATTCCAACCGAAACAGCCGAAAGGGATGTCGCTTGCTATTTACAATTTCTTTTCCGGTGTTTTGATTTTCCGTTGTTATAAGACTGGATTTTGCTATAACGATTAGCGGTAAAAAATCACGACGTTTCGACCTCTCCGAGGTCATTTTCAAGTGGATGTAAAATACAGAATTAGCATAAATATATTACAGTATAAAAACATAAGAATGTAAAGAACGCTAAAATGTGGTAAAATATGTATATATAGGTGATAAAAAACTGGTGATAAAAAATTACATAAAAACAAACTAATAAATAAATAAAACAAGCGTTAAAAGGACTTCAGTTCTAAACAAATAACTTAGCGCGGATTGAGTCGCACTGTTTGTTCAGTGTTGGCTTGACGGTTCATTTCAAAAATAAGACAATCAAATTTTTTCTGGCACTTCTTTAAAATCTTAAAACTTCGTGCAATGTCATTCAAGTCCATATCATGTTGCTGTCTGATGAGGTGGTTTCCGACTGCCGACCCCTTGTGTTCTTCAATGCGTTGATGTAAGTGTCGGCATGTGTAACCGACATAACGTGCATCACACAGATCACACTGGAAATGGTATACAACGCATTGTTGATTCACAAGGGGCGGCTTGTCTTCCTTCACTTTGATTTCGTCCTTAATCTTTCGACTGGTGAACACAGGACTAATTTCTGCATTTATCTTGCGGCTGAGGTCTCCAAGTTGTCTTCTAACTGAGTCAGCAGATTTCTGGTCTTTGAATGGGAGCACGATTCTGATTGGATCTTGATCCTTCTCTCGACCTTCTCAGACGCTTGCTGTTTTTCATGTTGATCATCAGATATCTTTCCATCAACGAATTGCCGGATGGTGGACTGCACGAGTCAAAGTGAAGGAAGACAAGCCGCCCCTTGTGAATCAACAATGCGTTGTATACCATTTCCAGTGTGATCTGTGTGATGCAGGTTATGTCGGCTACACATGCCGACACTCAAGTTACATCAACGCATTGAATACGACTGTTTTGCAGTCTATTCCGAACGGTAAAAGAGGAATACCTCAGAAACTGTTCCACAAATTTCGGATGGAATTCTCGAAAAATGACCTTACCATTCTCTTTCCAACCAGAATTTTTGGAAATTATGGCTAAATGGTAAGCACCCAAGATTTCATTTTTGCGAGGAGGCGTGCAATTAGAAGTAGCTAGAAGTATATTAGAAGTATATGAGTATGTATTTAGCCTTATTTGTGTATTAGCCTGATGTTTACCCTTGTATAAATAAAAGTGATGATGATGATGATGATGATGATGATGATGCACGTCAAACTGAAGTTGTGAGTTGTTACCCAGGGATACCCATGCCCCATTTCTTGTTTTGTTTTAGTGCTTCCTGAAGTTTGCCTTACCCTCCGTCAATTTTTTGGTACGTCACCGAGTTTGATAGAGCTAAGAGTCCTTCATTTTTCTCAAAGCGGATAGTCGAGCGAGAAGACGAGAGACATCTGGCGAGAGCACGCGAACTTAGTCCGCTATAGCCTGCGTAGCTGACGGGATTATTATACCGGGGTACTGTTTTTTTTGGCAGACCCACCATCTTCAAGAATTGGCGGCGGAGCCTCGAGAAGAATGGGGACGAGTATTCGCCGGGCCAAAGGCCCGGCTGCGCAGCCCCATACTCATAGAACCCATGCCCGTCATTTTTAATGGTCATGGCTAGCGGAATGTTTCGCGGGCGCGTTGTGTGCCCGCCGCCGTACGCTGACGCCGTACGCCCGCCGTACGCGCTTTGGGCTAGCTCGCGGGCGCGTATTACTTCGCAAAACATGCGCGTACGACGTCATCAACATCCGGGATCTTTGAGGCTTTGTTTTTCGCGCGGCTACACAGCCGTCAGCTCGGTAAACCTGTTTTAAAAAGTTTGGATCTTTCGCTGGTCAGTGTTTAGCGGAGAAGTAAAGTCGTTATTTCCCTGCATTTTTTCGCGGTTTGCTACTCAAGACAGGGAAACTAATTAAGGGATACTCAGAAGCCGCTTTAGTAGAAAAAGAAGAGCTTTCTGAGATAAAATCTTGCTTCGAGGAACTTCATATGTTTTTCAATGCGGGGAGATATGTTTGTTTTTATTACGGATTTCAGAACCAAAGGAGCGGAGATTTAGAGAATTAACAAGCAAGCGAGGGACTCAAAGTAAACTGAACAGATTACATTTTTCAATGGGAATTTATGTTGATGTTGTAGTTAATTTTTTATCTCAGGTAATTTTTATTTTTCCATTGTTTTTGGGTATGGTAATATATGCTAATGAATTTGAAACAAAGGAAAAACAAAAATTACCTGAAATAAAAAATTAACTACAACATTGACATCAATCTGTGATTGACTTTTTCTTTGTGTTCTTGTGTAGTTTTGGAGAATTATTTTAAGTAAAACGAGCTTAACTTCAGTTGTATCGATTTCTTGAATTTCATCGAAGGCAGCTTGATGCGCTATATTAAAATGGTACGCGTTTTGCTTTTAAACATAAACTAATGGAGATTTGAATCAAATTTGTCGAAAGAAGATTGTGTTGTCGTCCATTGTTTTGTGTTTGTTCATTCATTACATAGATTGAAAAGCGATTTTATGGAAACAAAACAAGACTTAGACTTCACTCGCGTCGCCTTATGCAAATATTTTTGTGTATTTTTGCAATTTTGATTTCCAAATCAGTTTCTCGAGCAATTTTTGGCAAACAACAACTGTATTTTATTCGGAAAGTAGTCGTGCTAGTTATTCTAGACAGAGAAAAGTTGTTTTTGTGAACTTTTGTACGGTCTAAATGTACTGTGCAGACTGTCGTGTAATAGAGTGATTTTACTTCATCTGTGAAACTCTATCTAACAATTAGTGTGTGATAGTCCAAATTAAACAAAAGAAAACAATGGAATTATAGTCTAATAGTGCGTACTGTTCTACTAACTATTTCACAGATGAAGTAATATCACTCTAAGCCTTAAGCTTAAGTTACTGTTTTTGAGAATTGCTAAAACTGAAAAATAGCCCGGTCGTCAATTTTAATTCTTGTGCTTCCGACCTTTCACCTTAGTTAAGTTTCACCTTAGTTAAGCTTGTTCAAAGTGCTACGCTGTTAGGCTCAGCCTATCTATATATTCAAAGGGGACAGACCTCAAATAAATGTGGCTACCAAATATATCTGAATTTCGTAACTGTTCATCAGTAGGATGCCCAAAATGCGTGCAATTCCACAATTGGTTTCGGCTCCATTAAATCCTATACTAATTGCAGAACATTTTAGGAGGAGCCACCCACAGTGTGAGCACAGTTACTGACAAGACATAAGCACAATATGCGAGTAGAGAAACTGGGTACTAGAATTGAGCTTTGTTTAGCTTTGTTTTGCTTTGCAACATTTGCGAAAATTTCTGCACGAAATTTATAACTTTTCTCTTAAAAAGTACAAATGAAGTTTGAAATAAAGTGTTAACATGTAACCTGTTCATTGGGTGCCTCCATGGCTTGTATTTGAGTATTTTCTTCCATGCGCTACATCATGTATAAATATAAGACAAGGTTGGAAAGTATTTTGGTCGAGTCGACGAGGCCGCGCAAGAAAACGCGGTCGATGAAATGCAAGAAAAACACACATTGTTGCAAACTTCGCCATTTCAAGGGGTTTTCACTGCTGCGAAAAGTTTACTTACCCGGTGGAGGCGCGTGCTGAAATGGTCGGCGGTGCGTACCGGTAGTGGGGGAGAAAATCTTCTCGCGGGATCGAGGTTGTAGCCACTTTTGGTCCTCACGGCTAATGGCCGCCATCGTCGAGCGAGATGGTGAAGTTCGGCTTTGGGCTGCGTCTCGGAAATGTGAGTTCTTGGCAATAAAACTACGGAAAAAGTTGGCACAACTATCGATCTTGTTTAATACGGGGATAGAAGGACAATGTGTGTTTTTCTTGCATTTCATCGACCGCGTTTTCTTGCGCGACCTCGTCGACTCGACCAAAATACTTTCCAACCTTGTCTTATATCCTTCACAGGTGAACCAAGCACAATATGCGAGTAGGGAAACTGGGTACTAGAATTGAGCTTTGTTTAGCTTTGTTTTGCTTTGCAACATTTGCGAAAATTTCTGCACGAAATTTATAACTTTTCTCTTAAAAAGTGCAAATAAAGTTTGAAATAAAGTGTTAACATGTAACCTGGTGTCTTTGTTTGTTCATTGGGTCCCTCCATGGCCTGTATTTGAGTATTTGCTTCCATGCGCTACATCATGTATAAACATGTATAAATATATTTATACATGATGTAGCGCATGGAAGCAAATACTCAAATCATGTCAAATACAGGCCATGGAGGGACCCAATGAACAAACAAAGACACCAGGTTACATGTTAACACTTTATTTCAAACTTTATTTGCACTTTTTAAGAGAAAAGTTATAAATTTCGTGCAGAAATTTTCGCAAATGTTGCAAAGCAAAACAAAGCTAAACAAAGCTCAATTCTAGTACCCAGTTTCCCTACTCGCATATTGTGCTTGGTTCACCTGTGATATCCTTATATTTATACATGATGTAGCGCATGGAAGAAAATACTCAAATACGGGCCATGGAGGGACCCAATGAACAAACAAATACACCAGGTTACATGTTAACACTTTATTTCAAACTTCATTTGTACTTTTTAAGAGAAAAGTTATAAGAAACTTAAATTTCGTGCAGAAATTTTCGCAAATGTTGCAAAGCAAAACAAAGCTAAACAAAGCTCAATTCTAGTACCCAGTTTCCCTACTCGCATATTGTGCTTGGTTCACCTGTGGACATATTAGTAAGGAAAACAACGCAAAATAAATGTAGTACGTTAAATAACGAACTAAGCACACACGTCAACTAAATAAGCTAAGCACGCGCACAACTTAAGGAAAATTGCGCGCGCGCGTACCTGCATATATTAATCCCGCCAGCTAGCTACGCAGGCTAAGTCCGCTGCTGCGTATCAATCACTTTTTTCGCGCCGTGTTACTTTTTGTTTTGCTTTTTGCTTGACTCGGTTCTTGATCCCCCCTCCCCCCGCGATTCTTGAGAGAAATTTTCGAATGTAATTACTGCACTGATGAAGGAACCTTAGCTTTTGCTCAATTTATACAGATGCATAAAGATGTTTTTAAATAAAGCCCCCTAATGGGGCTTCAATAAAATAGAATAAAAAAGAATCAGTTCAGTGGAATCCACGAGGTGGTTATTTCTTTTACTGTTTTCGGATCTCCCCTGATATAGTATTCCTTATTCGTCACGGAAATATAGCCAAGCTAAGTTTAAAAGTTATTCAAAACCCTTTAGGAGAGTTTAATCTGTGATTAACCGTCGCCGTCCGGGGTAAGGCGAAGGGTTAATTCAGGCAACGGGTTTATAGGGAGAGCTTTCACTGAATAAAATGAGCTTTTAATTTTTGTCTCAAGCAAATCAAGGTGATGGAGCTGTTGAGTCCAAAGAAGCGTTCTTATTCAGCTTGGTTAATCCATATGAAATGGAGCCAGTTAAACTGCCAGTTTTGGAAAGCCAACGTGGAAGGGCCGTCATCGGGCGTGGTATCTCTGGTCCAATCTTTGGCGGAGGTCGGCGGTACTATGACCTACTAATTGTGAACAATGCAAATGTGTACCGCGCAAATCACAGCCATCTAGGTCAATGCTATCCATGCCCTGAAGGAAAAGAAGGGGATACTTTTCTGACAGGTGCTAAACAATTTGTCGTGGCAGACTACGAAGTGTTCGAGTTTTACTAGTGACAAGGCGTGCAGTCAGAAAGCAAAGAGCGATTCTTTGAGGTAATCCATCAGTCTGAATATGCATGATCCAGTTTTGTTAAATCAACTATGCTACTTAATAAGTGGCTTTTGCTACAGATGGCATTTGGATGGAAATGGATGTAGACTGCGAGCAGTCTTTTCTTTTCTTTTCTTTTCTTTTAGTCAGTCGAGCGAGCGCACGCGCGCGTGTGCGGACGAGCGACGAAGCCGCGAGGTACCAGGGCAGAAGAAAAATAAGCCAGAGGCTGCTCGCAGACTAAAATGGATGAGACCAAAGTTTACGTTTCTGTTCTTGTTGTACATGCATGTCTTGGACGAATCAACAAGCGCAAAAAACAAACGATGATTTGTTCAACTTTCAAGAATTCATGCATTGAAATTCAACTGATTTTCCCCTTGATAGGAGAAATTTGTGCCTAAAAACTGTTGGCTAACTGAAGCGGCAAATTTTTCGTGACATATCAGACATATTCCCGTTTCCCAATGGGCAAGAACAGGGATTGTTCACGACTCTAACCGCCACTAGTATTAGCTAGTACTAGCTCTAATCTTTCAGTTAAGGCTCTGGTTTACAAGATGAGCCCGGAATATGAAACAGATTCAAACAGCCCAACATGACTCCCCTCAGCGAGTCCCGAATCAAGCGTTCAATCAGTTTTTTTCGTTGTGTTTTGTGCAAGTCGTTTTCACTCGTCCTAAACTGCGAAGATATGTGACTTATTCTAGATGCTTTGACCTCCATAGCAGAGGTTCAAATTGTGTTTTGGGAGTATGTACTTCATGTGAGTAAGTACAGTGGCAGAAAAACAGTGCGTGTCGTTCACTCCTTTACTCACCTCGTTCAGCGGATTTCCATAGCCATATAGTGCTCCGTCGAGCCTTTGCGAAGAATAGCTGGCATTTATGAAGATCCATCTCCAAACTATATTTAATTTCTCGTTCAGACCAGTCTCCGATAACAGGCATCTTGTCCCACTCTACCATCTAATGTTTTTTTTTTTTTATATTTTTTGTTTACAGCTAAAGTGCCCCAAGTGATGAACTGACTGATTACAGGGTTATTTTGTATTAGTTGAGCTTTAGAATTTAAAGCCGGAATAGAGAGGCCCTTCAATGTTTGTGCTAATTCGTATTTTTAAAAGTTTTTTCAAAAGTAATTTTGCTATAGTTTTCCAGAAGAAGTTACATGTTATCTTCCAGCATGTTGACCAAACTCAGATAGCAGGGGCGGATGCAGGGGAGGGGTTGAAGGGGTTGCAATCCTCCCTTTGAGTAGTTTTTTTTTAGTATTAATTTGTTTGACTCTTCATGTCTCTCCCTCGTGGTTCATAAAAATAATAGAATTAATTGTTTTATACGTAGTTGTTTCACTTCTACCAATTGAATTGTTGTTCGGTTAAAGAGGTTAAACGACAAATAAATTTATGTAACTACGGTTGTTACTGCTGTCCCATTTAAACTTCAGATTTTATATCTTGACTTCACAAACGCTTTTCGAGTCTAAGCAATGCTGGAAATGGCGTTTTAGGGGGTAAAATCGGAACATTTTTACGGGGGACAAACCCCCGAACTTCACTAGAAGCTCACGCCTTCGTTGCTCGCCGTCCACGCCAATGGCGTGGAAAGTTACTAAGGTGTACCCCCCTTTCAGAAATTCCTGGATCCGCCCCTAGATAGAAATAAAGTTTTAAGTAGTCAACAGTTTACACCAACGCCTCATAAGAACCGGGTATGTTTTATTGTGTATGATATGAATAGGTATGTTTTTAATCAGCAAATGCCTCACCCATACAGAAAAGAAAATACGGAGGCAAAGGCTTATGACTGATTTCTGTTCTGTATCGCGCTAAAAACAACCACAAAACGTAGAAGATTTAGACCCATACAACCTGCCATTCTTTTGGCGAGTTGTATATTGTTGAACATTTTCGACGATTGATAAGGCAGTAAGCAATAAAATCTTTACAATGCACTGAAATAGCCTCACTAAAACAAAATACGTTTTACTGAACTTTGATTGTAGAAATTGCAACATTCACTAACCCTAAAAATATTGACGCTTTTGCTGTAGAAAGATATTAGTTTGTGAATTAAAGACATGTATTAGAGCTTTGTTCGTTGCCCGTCTCCTTCCAAAGTGGAACCAACGGGAACTTTGTTAGCAACTGTTACAAATTCAAAAAAATATATAATGATAATTAGCTAATATCAATGATAATTAGTTACTTCAGCAGCTGTAAGGGATACATAGCACTCGAGTATCTCTAGGTATAAAATAGACCACAGCTATCATAACTTAAGGATTTTCATCCAAAGGAGCAAACAGCGGTACACAACTTTGTTTATTCATTTATTCAAGCTGTTGCTAGGTTCTTGATTGTACAAAGACATCTAAGTAGGAGAAGCTAAAGTTTGATCATTTTCAAGAAATAAGAGAGTCGAGTCAGGGTTCAAACGGGAGATACAAAAAAAGGATTTTTGTTTAATTAACTAATGAGGCCCCCCCTCGCATCAATTTTTTTTTTTGCCGTTGTTTCAATAGACTTCTCAGCTGCTATATATATAACAAAACTTTTCCATGATCCGCAACAAAAATAATAATTCTCGCAAAACTTCTTTTCCCAAAAGGATTCCCCTTTTGGAAACTAGCAATTAAGAATAATGATAGTTTTGTTGAATAATTAATAAAAAGGTGAATTTCTTATAAATAATATATTTAGATTTCAATAAGTAAGCAAGCTTTTAGATACGATTTCCTGGAATTACAAAAAATTGAAAATGCTTAATATTCAATCATGATTTGCTCTGCCAAAGTGCTAATGCTAGAGACCTCAGCTTTTGAATATCAATTTACTTAATAATCAACTCAGTTGAAATTTTAGTATTTCACTTCCTCGCTGATTATACATTTTAAAGACCCCCAAAACTGCCAAGTAGAAATTTCAGTACACAACAATATTATTGTTTGCTTCCACTAAAAAAAATAGATAAAAAACAATCTGATGTCATTGCCAGCTAGTCGAGGAAAACTGCAACATTTTTATGCAAGTGAAGAATTAAAAGCAGATCCCCCCCCCCCCTGTCCCCCCCTCCCCTCCCCTCCCCCAGATGATCTTCACATGCTATCATCACAGGCAGCCCAAGCTCACGTCACGAGAAAGCGAAGGATTACTTATTAGCGGTGTGTGAGACGGGATGTGACCCTTCGATGAAAGCGGTATTGGGTTACAAGGCGGACGTTTTAAAATTTAAGACTTTGTATGGGGAAAAAATAATGTAAATTTCTAACACTTAATAAAGCGAAATTTAGGCATTAATTCAATAAACTGATTCTATTGAACTCACATCTGGTGCATTCTTTTGTCATTTGGGGTATTTCAAGCCGATTTGGGTTTCCAAGGGTCACGTCCCGTCTCACACACAGCTAATAATTAATCCTTCGCTTTCTCGTGACGTGAGCTTGGGCTGCCTGTGCTATCATCTAGCCACAAGGCATCTGTGGAACTTGAACCCAAGTCTTTGTGACCTTTTGTCGCAAGACATACAAGATCGTTGTCATGTTTCCAGCAAACAGCGTGAAAAACACCACACTCAGGGCAAGTACCTGCAAATAACAAATCATGAAGACATTTGAATAAAAGTTGTGCTAACAACAATTCACCGAATTTGTTAGTTAAATCAAGAGTTCAGTGGACACAAAGCTCCTTTTGTGATGCAATCATCTAAATACATCCACCAAAGTTTACTGATTTTAATTTGTTTTGTTGTTACATTTGCTAAAAAGATGACTTGGTAGTTGTACATTGGTGCTCAGCTGTAGGAATTGGAATCATGGACTTTGCTCCGTGTTAGTGAAGCAACCTTTTTAGTATAAATAAAGGTTTTTATCATTTTCTTATATCTTATCTTAACACCCCATTCACAGCAATGCTTAAACATGTTTAAATGTTGTTTAGTTTAACACAGGTTTAGAAAAATACCTCCTAAAAATATTTGGAGTGATATCCCCATTCCAGGTAGTTTGAGTCATATACATTTAAAAACGTTCAAGATAGAGGCTAAAAACGTAGTTGAACTAAACAACATTTAAACATGTTTAACCGTTGTTTTGAACGGGGCTTTAGTTGTGGTATGGTAGTAACGTAGAAACCTCTTCGGCAGTACTTTTGTATGGCCGACCATTTGTTTTTCAATATTTTACAAAATGAATTTTGGAATTTTTTCTTTAATTTTGATGTTTGGCCACCTTGGGAGTGAAAGGGTTTTAATTATGTAACCATTTGTAAACTGCTCCACCTGCTCCATCATATTTTTTTATACAAATATTTGTTAGTCTCTCCAAATTGAATGTCTACAACCTATGAAATGAACAGAAACCTAACTAAACTTAACTTACCTGCCACTCAACACATTCTGGGTGAAAGGACAGTCGGTATAAGGTGTATGCATTGTACAACTGGAAAAGCTAAGGAAAGAAAACAATTTCAGTTTATAATAATAATCACAGCAACTAAAGAGGCTACTTCAGAATCTTATACTGTTTATGGGCTTGAAACTAACTTCATGATAGAGCGGTTTTCAATTGAGTCTTGTAAAACCAAAACCAAAGTAATTACTTTGACCAATCGCAGCAGTCGTAAACAATCCAATGAACCAATCAGAGCTTGAAGCAATTACATGGCGGCGCCAAGCGCGGGAAAACGCGTGCGACAAGTCACGATTGGTTTTACTTCTGATTGGTCGAGAAAGTGGCGCGAGATTTTTTAGCCAATCACAAAGCGTAGCCGTGCAAACCCAAAGCAATTGTGTAATTACTTTCGACACTCAATTGAAAACTGCTCTATGGCCCCTTTAAGCATGACCATCCAAACCCATTTTAAGTGTAACATCAACATAACCACAACACACTCACAGACTAATTTTGCAATAATTGGACCACTGTGTACTCATTGTAAGCGATACTTACATAACCAACAATAAGGAAGGGAATGACAAACCCTAGTCCCCTCCACATCCAGGATTGAAAACCCTCTGAAAACATACACAAATGTTAAATCGTATTAATAATAATTATTGAAATGTTTCAATTTCCCTCAAAGAATGTGCATTTTTCTACACATTTTGTTTGTATGCAATACTTTATTTCTTTGTTCTATACATTAAAGAGTCTGACCCACCCAGTTTGCATTGCGCACTTCTCTTATTGTTATGATACAGCTCTATTCCATATTTGGGCAAGCATATCGCCTCTTGCACGAGTGAATTTCTCATCTACAATAAAGTATGGACTTTCGGGGGCCCTGAAAATGGCGGATGAACCAACGTATGCACGCAATGCAAACTGGGTGGATCAGATTCTTTAAACTAATGCTACTAGCTAAGTCATTTGATAACATGATAGGACGACAGATAGCAATAATGGAGGGATAATTTTGGGTGTCACAATTTTTACAATATTTTTTCCTGAAGGGGAACCCCTGTATTAAAAAACAAGCATGTCTATGCTACTAATCCACTGTGACTGACCAGTCTTCGTGTAAGAATAGCATTTCCTCACCTAAAGTGATGTCCATTTTGGTGCTGATTCCGAGTGCTCTCAAACGATACAGAACACCAGTTTGATATCTAAACTGTAGCAACTGAACAAAGCCTTAAAACAAAAACAAAAAGATCAATACTAAAGATCAACACTTCTCAACTGTCATATCTTCAACTACAATCAAATACAAACGGTTACAGATCTTCCTTTTCTCCACCCACAACCCTGAATGGAACTCATTACCACTAACTTTGCGCTGTGCAACCTCAACCCAGTCATTTAAAGATGGTCTATCTAATTTAAACATTTCAAGGATTATTAACACCAGCCATGATTATGACTAAGACCGCTGATCATACTCCTGTATCATATTTATCCCGCATGGGAGATTGATACGGTTATCAATTTAGATTAGATTTAGATTTAGATCTTGGAGTGAAAAAAAAAAAAAAAAAAATCAGGGAAAAGCCATAAAAAATAATTATTGCTAAATAAATGTAACATCAAATTTTTGCCTTCCCAACCACCAAATAATAACTACATGTAAATTGGATAAAAAGATGCCACAGACCAAAACAGAACAATAGTTTGGGAAAAAAGTGCAGGATTATAAGGATGGAAGTGAATCACAGTTCATCAAATTTGATTTCATGCTATTTATTTTGTGAAATGTCACCATTTTTAGTCGTTCTTTTGTCTCTTTATGGCTGTGTTTTCACGAGGCCATTTTTCTCGCTTAACATTCCTTGAAGTGATTTGTTTATCGACAGCGTTAAGCTGCTTAAATAGTTTATGCGTTTTCACGGACAAAGGACCTGGTCGCACTACATTCAAAAACAAAAATTAGCCCGTGCAAAATGACATAAAAACAAAAACATTCCACAAAAAGCGTGTCCCACCGGAGCGGTTTCTTTTGTTTTCCTCGGTTTTTGCACGGGCTAATTTTTGTTTATGAATGTAGTGCGACCAGGCCCAAAGCTTTATTCATTTTTCTTGATATTTGTCCCTTGTTATTCGCGGAATAACAAGAAAGATGGCGGGAAACAGAGACGCTTGCAAATAAATTATTCGGCTTATGTTTATAGATGTGCTATCGCGCTTGTTCTAGGATCGAAGGAGGAGACGGTTTCAGCAAAGGCTCAAGTTGCTTGCTATTCGAATAGGAGAAGAAGAATCGAAGCCTGTTTCTTTCAGTAGAGAAGGTGGAAAATTGAAATTGTAAACATGAGGAAATGGTAGCGTGCCATTGCATTTTTGGCCAATTCAAATATTCGCGGCAAATGCAAGTTATATCACATCTGAATTTCCCGGCTGTTTGCAAATGATGCCCGATATCTTCTCTGAACTCCATTGTCAGTACATTGTACACCTCCATTGCATTAGGTAAAATTATGTATCCTAAAATGTTCTATGGCATTGTTTTCTATTGTATTGTCGTTCTTTTGTGTTCTAATATTGTATTGTTTTAACAAAGGAAAATATATCGGGCACGGTATAGCTGTTTGAACACTGGCCAAATGTGATTGGCGGAAATTAATTGCCGACAAGTGTAAGCGACCTGGTTTGGTGGCTTAAATTTAATGAGAATTCTATTGTAGTTCGCCGACTCGCTTAACTTTAAGCGAGTTGGACAAGCAACTGTTTTCACGAAATTTCCGACTGTCACTCGCTCAGCGACTTGAAAAATCGCTCGTGAAAACACGGCCAATGAGAATTCTATTGTAGTTCGCCAACTCGCTTAACTTTAAGCGAGTTGGACAAACAACTGTTTACACGAGATTTCCGACTGTCACTCGCTCAGCGACGTAAAAAATCGCCCGTGAAAACACGGCCAATGTTTCTTTGCTTTGTATCTTTGCCAATCTTTTCTTCCTATTCCGATATAATGAAGTTAAAGCATGCTCCTGGCCATATTCATGAAAACACAATATACCATTATCCCACATGTTTAACCTGTGAATACACGCATGCGTAATGAACGGATTATTGGTAATTGTGGCTAATTCACTCACTCACTCACTCGCTCCTTCCATCAGCTGTAAAATTAGTGACGTAATGCTTTGTTACAAATGTGTTTCGTGACAAGAATAACGTGAACATCCAGTGATAACAATAACTAATTTGTTGTAAACGAATATAAACAACAGTAAGCTTAAAGATGTTTCGCATTTGGAGTCTTTTAATAATGCAACATTAAAATCAATCTAAAAGGATTTTCCAATCGAGACAGGCGTTTTGATGTGAATCTACCTTAAAATAATAAAATTTAGTCTTAATTGAGTATGTGTTCCTCAATGGTCTGTCTGGTGGTCTAGCAACACAGTCGAAAGGCCCCAGGTTCAATTCACACTCAAGACACCTTTGTTTTCTCTTTCTTTCTTTTTTCTTCGGACTGGACATTAGGAAAGTGATTTACCTTTTTTTTGGCATTTGTCAAAAATCCTTACATTTAACTTTAAAGAAATATTGAACCGTGTCAGTGTGAAAACATATCTTACCGCAATATTGCGTTATGTGTTAGCATTTCTTATTCACGGGTTGGCTCGTAGGAGCCTTTGTTTTGTATTTTGATCAGCTAGCTGAAACAGAAGCCACCAGGAACTTGTCAAAACGATGTCAAAAGCTTGTATAAAACAAATTGTCAACTGGCCATGTATTAATGTAAGTACTTACTAAGATACAGTGAAAAATAAAAGAACTGTCCTCTGAATATCTGATACACTCTTCCTTCTGGCCTGAAATTAAGTTAACGAAGGAAACTAATTACCAATAGTCAAAGTGAGACACTGTATTGATCACCCCCACCCCACACACACCCCCGAACCTCACTGGATAAAAAAAGGAATACTGTAATATGAAAGGGTCCCCTTTTCTGTAAGAAACATTATATAAAACCTGGGTAAGGGTTTGGACCTCAGGGCGGAGCATTCCTGTACAAAACTTTGTTGAGTACCCCCCCCTCCCCCCTGGGGTCAGCAATAATTTAATGATTAATTATAATTTAATAATTTATATGGTGCAAAATACATGTGTATATGATCAGATGCACATAATAACAATAAATTTTATTATAACGCTGCTATGTTGTTTCTTCAGGCAAGAAACTTTGTTCCACACCATCTCTCTCCACTCAGGTGAAAAAAGGGGCACTTTGAAATATAATACTTGAGGGATTAAACCTTCTAATGAACTGGCATCCCAACCAGGGGGCTTTCCCCCTTAAAATGAGCAAAAAAAAAAAGGTTAAAACTTTTTTTTTGACGTCTCAAAAAATTAATGTCTTTTTTTTATTTTGGGACTTATAAAAAATATGGGTGTAATGTATAAGCTACCCAAACAGAGGGATTTCTTTTTTTTTTTTTGGCCAGTTAGACTTCTCTGGTTGATTTCCTACCTTTTTTTACTGTAAGTTGATTTTAAATAAAATATTTACAGAAAAAAAAAACGGTTTTCAACATCTAGAAGAACATACAATGCATCAATTCTGGTAGTTTTTGTGCATGGGGATGTTGCAGTTCAAAATGAATCTTAGGTCAAAATGATTTCAAACTAGTTTAGTTTTGATTTTCGTTTGTTCCAGATTAATTGACATAATCCTAAGACAAAGAAAAAGCACAAATCAAACTAGTTTAAAATCATTTTAACCTGAGATCATTTTAAACTACAACAGGGATACAAATCTGATCTGAATTTCGAAATTCACAAAATCAAGTGGGAGAATTTGTTGATCCATGTAGATCCTAGTAACCATTTTACTCCCAGTTGCTTTATGCTACAAAACTGCAGCAAGTTCAAGCGACTGTGGGCCACCTGGATCATTACCTTTAATTATAAAACAAGTGAAAAAACTTACCATATAAGAAGTAATCCAGACAAAATGATGGAGACGTAGTGATGAGCCACCCACCATCCCTTTATTCTGAACAGGAGTAAAATAATTTTTAGGCCAAAAGGTTTAACTTTCTCTTAAGTAACAATATTTTTACTAACAAACTGTCAGAAACTTAATAATATTTCATTGTTAACTGCTGCCAGAAGATGATGTACAGTTCAATCCTCATGTTGTTTAAAATTACTGAGCCAGAGCAGGGGCGGATCCAGGATTTTTTTGAGCGGGGTGGTTACAGGTATATGCCTAAGTCTATAAATTTTTTTATTGTTGCAATTAAAAAGAAAACTGTTCAAACCGACGGTCTAAAGGATCCACCATGCCTGCATCCGGCCCTGTAGAGTGCTTATAAAAGTAACTCATTATTACACCACTGAGACAGTCAGAGGGCCAAAACAACTAAAATCAACCAAACAGATTGCTTTATTGCCGGTCCAATATTCCGAAGTATTGGACCAGGCATTGTGCCGAATGATCTCACATGATCCTTCCGCCAGCAGGAGTTATGTTATAAATCTCTTATTTACCAAGCTTGATCGGGACCATACTAGGAGAATATTGGCCCTCGGTCTTTTTTGTATGGACCTTGCTGTGGTCCGTCCAATATTCTCCCAATACAACCCTTGCGCTTGGTCAATGAGATAATGCACTTACAGTAGTTGTGTGTACTATCCTGGCCCCCCAAAAAGGGAATTACTGGTATATAATAGTTTGTACCTTGACCCATTGGCAATCAGAATATGCTCTTGAAGGGTGAGTGTACTGTAGTACCATAAGAGCATAGCATGAAACAGGGCATCTGTTATCCTGTAAGGCAAACAATAAAATATTATTCATCACGTTCGAAGAACGCAATCCTAATTTCGTGTTGGTTGCCCTGTGCCTTAAATGCAGTAAAATTTGAGATTGTTTGGTGTCCAGTCTTCCAAATGGCCGCCCCTTTTGCTTTTTTCAGGGGCTCATTTCCGCCGGGAAATTCTTTCAAACACGTCTCCATAATCTCCGATTACTGCTAGTTTTACCTGGTCCATCTGGACTACACTGTACTTGATATTTTTCTTGTCTGGTAAAATGTCAGCCCTATTAAAATGCCCTGGCAGCCAGTAATTTAGCCTAAAGTCTGGACTTAACACTCAGCCCTGTCAGAATGTTTTGTAGTGTGTATCTAGGCAGAGTAACAGATTGAAGTAGTAGGTGGTAAGGGCTAGAGATGCATTTGTTGTTAGTCATGATTTGCAAACTCCAGTGTGAAGTTGGCAGCAAGTAATTGACTGGTGGAATGTACATGTAGGTGGCAAAATTGCCAGCTGCCAGCGCACATTTAAACAGGGCTGAACACTACTAATCTCTTGCAGACAAGAGAACCCAGCCCTTGCTGCCTCTACTAACTACTGCTAGCTACCTACTACCAATAATTTTACATTTTAAGATAAGGCAAGATAAAATTTATCTATAATGATGATACAAATCTAAATGTACAGTTAGAAGATAATTGAGTTTGTAATACATGTAAATGCTCCTGTAAATTTTTTTTGTGTGTGTCATAATGTCCCTTTCCACAATAACTTACTGAAATTATCCAATAAATTTTTTATTAAAGGAAAAGCTCAAAGAAGACAACAACACAACATAACAACAACACTTTATTTATACACGGTATAGTGAACCAGCTAAAGTTCAAGCGTTCGAAGAACAGCTAATTTACAATGATTAAAAATAACTAAAACATACTTTAAAAACAGAATCAAAATGCTAGGTATTGATCACATTATTAAGATTCTACTTCTAATTTGTTTAATTAATTCATGATTAATCAAATACATACCTGTAGTTAAAGATGTACAAATTTAAGATTGTGAACACCATACTGATCACGGTCATCTTAAATTTAAACTGCTCATATGAATTTTTGTATTCCAGCCTGCAAAAAAAAAAATAAGATGGTCATATTAATTATTTTTGATATATTTTCCAGCTAATGAATAAACTGCTAATTCACATTTCAAGGGAGTAAAATCACACCCACATGCCTTTGGTGGTGTTGGGTTGCATAAGTCACAAAACATTTTGAATGTTACTAAAATTATATTAACATTCCATGCAATTTTTGTATTTCATGCACATGTAATGGTCATGCACCTCTTTCATGATGGCGGCCAATTTATAATTTATTCTTTTATATGTATGCTAATTAGCCTCACTGACCTCATTTTGGAGTAAAAATTCTTTTGAATTTTGCACACGCTAACGAGGCCGATAAGGCTGATTAACATACATATAAAAGAATAAATAAATCAGCCGCCATTATGAAAGAGGTCTATGGGGTTCATGAATTTCAAAATTAGATTACGCTGACTCAGTCCTTGAAAGGTAATAAGATTTCTTCTTCGTGTATCTGGGCTGTCAATAACAGCCAGGGGCTGGGATTTTCTCCAGCTATTACGTGTCTAACCCTTTCACTCCCAAGAGTGCAAAAAATCAAAATTAAAAAAATCCCACATTTTATTTTGCAAAATATTGAAAAACAAATGGTACCATGTAAAAGTACTGCTGAAGAGGTTTCATTTGAATGGTCACACCATAGGATTTCATCCACAGACTCAAAAGTTAGAACAAATGGTACCATGGAAAAGTACTGCTGAAGAGGTTTCATTTGAATGGTCACACCATAGGATTTCGTCCACAGACTCAAAAGTTAGAACAAATGGTACCATGAAAAAGTACTGCTGAAGAGGTTTCATTTGAATGATCACACCATAGGGTCTCATCCACAGACTCAAAAGTTAGAACAAATGGTACCATGCAAAAGTACTGCTGAAGAGGTTTCATTTGAATGGTCACACCATAGGATTTCACCCATAAACTAAAAAGTTAGGACTACACTACATGTCTCCAGAAAAAAATAGCGAAACTCCTGATGTATGTTATAGAGAGATAAGTGAAGGTAATAAAAACATTTCACCACATTTTATGAGTTTGCATGACTTACTTTGAATTATACAGTGAAACATTAATATTTCCCAAGCACAACTTGAGGAATAACCTGCAAACAAGAATGATGGAAAGGTGTTTAACTTATTAACAAGAGGCTGCAAGCAGCCTATACTCATGCGCATGCGTACAAAAGTTTTATGATATATTTTAAACATAATAAGAAGATGTCCGATATGAAGAAGAGTTACTCCTTTCATTCAGTCATCGTTCCTGCAAAGCACGTTCTTTACTATTGAATGTTTTGTAAATGAAGGCTGTACCACAATGAAGTCAGTGATTGTTCTACGTCTTATATATACCTAACGTGAACATTAGTAATGTAGTAGTAGGGTTGCAGGAGATGCCGTCGTGACACTTCAGTAACGCTGTTTTACTGGAAGTGGGAGTAGCCGGAAGTCACTAAACAGGAAGTCTATGAACCGGAAGTGCCAATTTAAAATATGCATGCATAAATTTGCATGCAAAATCATGACACCAAGAAAAAAGAAAAAAAAAAGAAAAAAAAAAAGAAAAACAGAGCCCATTTTATAACTCATGTCGCTACACGCATGAGTAATTACCAATCAGAACTCAAGCAAATACATTGTACAGTGGAACCCCAATACAACCCACCCCTATATAACCACGTCCATGGTATAACGAACAATATTCATCAGCCCGGACAAAGTTATGGTAAAATGGATGAAACAGAACCCCGAGACAACGAATCCCAGTATAACAACACAGTCCAGCCAAATTCTCAGGAGTCAATGGGTTATATATATATTTACTGAATAAATGTTTGAAAGAAAATTTGCCCTGAGTGGG
This sequence comes from Cladopsammia gracilis, assembly GCA_022457155.1. Classification (NCBI taxonomy): domain Eukaryota; kingdom Metazoa; phylum Cnidaria; class Anthozoa; order Scleractinia; family Dendrophylliidae; genus Cladopsammia; species Cladopsammia gracilis. Next base: position 1,069,547 of record JAJGOT010000291.1, read on the forward strand.
ATTTGAACCCACGTCCTCCTGCATACTAGTTAGGCGTGATAACCACTACACTATCAGGACAACCATGCTGGCAACATGGCAATCTAAGATGTGATTTATGTGATTCCGGACGTGGGCCTCCCGGAATTTTTTCTTTCAAGGTGACAGGGTAGGGGAAGCCTATAACTCCATTTGAAACCCAACTAAGGATCAAATTCATGATACATGACCGAAGTCAACTTAGCGAGTGACAAGGGAGGATCCACAAGGGATACAAGCTATTTTTATATATATGAACAGTATATGAGAGAGAACGCCTCACCCTGCACACCCCAAATAATCATATTTTTACTGAATAATGTTTGTAAGAAAATTTGCCCTGAGTGGGATTTTATATATATATATATATATATATATATATATATATATATATATATATATATATATATATATATATATATATATATATATATATATATATATATTCCAAAACATCCCACAAAAATTAATAATTACTCCAACAAAAATTAAATTTCATTACCCTGCTTGTGAAGGAAGTCTCATTTCAAAATCTTTTATCTTTCTTTCCAGTTCAGAGATCTTCAATTGAAGCCTATGACTGTGAGCTTTCTGTTCTTCAGTTAATGTTCCATTCATAAACCTACATAATAAAAGGGAAAAAACAATTAACCATTGAAAAATAAAATGAAGAGGAGGAGGGGGGGAGGTACATTGTACTCTCATATATAAGTTATATGGGTATGTGCTGCTGTGAATGGTATGGTTCAGGCGTGTAGCTAAGAAAAAAACTGAGAAGGCTTATTAACAAGCCCAGCCAGTTTTTCTGGCTTGTGTACCTTCAAAATCCCCCCCAAGTCTTTGTTTTCTAGTTAAATTTCAGCCGGTGATAAGTTAGCTTTCAGTTGGTGAAATTAGCCAGTAGGCGGCTCTTAGCTACATCCCTGATGCAGGTTTTCAAGCAGTTTAGTCTGGCATAGGGTATAGAAATCAGAGAGTGTTGGTCTAGAATAGGGTATCATTTGCAGGGAACTGATAAGGTATAAAGAATTAAGTCTAGAATGGAATTGAAACTCGGATGAGATAGAGCCTTCCCTTAAGGGAAATAAAATCATTGCAGCAACATTGTTGACAGATGGTTTTCCATTAAAAACATTAATAGTGATTCAGTTCTCAAAGTAGCAAGTCTGGGATAGGGTAGGGAATTTTTTCAGTGTCTAGTCTAGTGTAGGGTTGCATGGTCTGGTATAGGGTAAGGGTTTCAGGGTCCCAGGGGCACACCTCACCCAAACATATACAGAGCACTCCCCTCGGGATTTAGAGGCAGTCCACAGGTCAATGGATGTTTATGAGCCCCGAAGGCATGAAGCTCTAGAGGATATGGGGATATGGTTCCCCAGACATTTTTAGAAATTCAAGCATAAAAGGCGCATTTTTGTGGACTTTGACCACAAAATTGTGTGACGAGCGACTGGGAACAAGGATGTCTCAACTTCAGATTTCAGGGCCATTGTGACCATGCAACCTAATCTCTCCAGTTAAACCAGAAATTCCATCTCTCCCTCCCCAGATGCTAAAATTTTGCAGTGCATCCTCTCCCGAGCTTCGTCAGGTTCTGCACACCACATATTTCTAGTTAAGACTTCAATGGAACACTTTTTCAATACTACCCACCCCCAATAACATTCAAGGGAAACATTTAAGAATAAGAAAATCATTTTCTGTAGGCTGTACACATCCAAAAGCACATACACACCGTTGAAGTGATGCCCGGAAATCTCTGAGTTTTCTTTTCTGCTGGTTCACAGCAGAAACACAGGATTTTTGATTGGAATGAAACTCATCCATTTTCTGCTGATAGTCTTGAAACTTTGTTTGCTAGAATTTCAAAGAAAGGAAGGAAAGAATTTATTGATAATAAATACAACTACAATAAATAAACTTTAAGATATTTAACATAGATTATGAGCTCAAGATTTCTATGATGTGATAGTTGATGAGGGCGAACTATCATGCAATAGAAATCAAGAGCGAATAATCTAATTGTTTTAGGTATAAAGCTACTAGACATTTAAAACTTAACAACAAATACTCTTCACAGACACTTCGAAAATGTGAAGAAGCACCCACCATTAGGCTACTCACTCTACTCACTTTCACTCTTGTTTATCCAAAGTTCAAATAATATCATTTTCATATATTCACTTTCATATATATTCACTATCATCAGGTATATTACGAACTCACACTTGGCCATCTATCCATGTGGCTTGATAGCTCAGTGGATAGAGCATGGCACTGGTATCGCAAGGTCATGGGTTCGAATCCCGTTCAAGACTGAATTTTTTTTCTGGTTCCTTTTTCAACTTCTTAAGTTGAGAGCACACTGCGAGGATCAGTGAAGTTCGCTTTAGTCATGACTTACACTCATTTAGGCATGGTGTTGCGGGGTATCTAGGTCGGCTAGGTGATCTTTAGTCTGTTGATGGAATTGCCAGGTCTAGATGATTTGTCAAACTGCGCCTGACTGTTTTGCATTTTAATTGTATATAGGACATAATATCTAATGATGTTAATATAATATTTTTATGTAAATAGTATTTATGGTGTTGCGCCTTGTCCCTGGCTCTTTTGTGCAACTCCAATGGCCTTTCGTTTTTGTTGTTTTTATTATTATTATTAATATTATTATTATTTTATTATTTATTATTCTTTTAATTTAATTGTTAGTTGCCATGAATAACGGTAATAAATAAATAAACACTCATTAAACCTGCTGCTCATTTCACAGCACTATTTCAGATGAATTTCTGGTCAAGCCTAATATCAGAAAACAAGTCTTTTCTTTGTGCTTAGTTAATAAGACAACGATTTCGTGTAACATTTATCTGGAAGGATTAAGGAGAAGAAAAAGTGACCATTCAGTGGGATAAAAGTTTTTAGCTTATAAACTATTCCTTTGTTTCATGGCGCATGCTTCAAAACAAAGCATCGAACAGCCTACTTTCTGAAAAATCGATACATATCGCATTAAAAAGTCTCCATTTTATCGTTCATAATGAGATTATTCGAATTAGCCATTATTTGCCCAGGCAAAACAATGATGTTCCAAGAGGGCCGTGACTAAATAATTTACGACACCATTTACCGTGCTAACCGCAGAACCATGATCACTTTATGCTTTAACCATAATTGCCTAAATTAAACAATAACACAAAAACCTTGAACTTCTGCGTGTCCTCCTCTAGGACTTTCCACTCGTCCTCCCATTCTTGGAGACTTGAAATTTCGGCAATCGCCGCCATGTTGGAGTTAGGGACGTGAACGAGCGCGACTCGTTCCCAGTCTTCCCGCGTGGCTGCACTGCAGCGTCCAGATACCACGCAGCTCTTAACAACCTCTAATTTCATTGGACCTGGGTATCACGCAGCTCTATTGTTTTCAGGGCTAGGGTCCATTGTTGTGTTGTTTGTTCTATTGTTTTCTCAGCAAATCGGGGAAGACCTTGTGAGAGCTGCGTACTGCCCGCAGCGTCGCGTATTTTGTACATTTTTGCAACAGGAGCTTATCCTGGGGAAGGGGGACTCGATATATCCTTGGGTGGGGAGGTGCGGCCCGGGCCCTCTCATTCCCTGACCCTGTTTAAGACAAAAATCGCTGATTTCCCTACCCTGTTTAAGACAGAATTCCGATTTTTGATACCCTGTTTAAGACATTTAACCCGAAAAAAGTTTGCTGTAGTTTAGTTACGCGCAGGCTGCTGCGTTATCGTCCAAGAAAAGATACCCTGTTTAAGACAAAAATTGATAAAAATCGATACCCTGTTTAAGACAAAAATCCCGAAAAACATACCCTGGCTGGCCGCACGTCCCCATTAAGCCCTTATAAGGGAGTACCCCCCCCCCCCCAGCTTATTTATTAGGGTTGTTTGTAAAAACAGAAACCCATAAGTGGGTTGAAACGTGCAACTGTCCCTTATACGCTTCAAAACAAGCTTCCGATTATTAGAAGTTGTTACAGCCATACCGGTATTTGGAAAATCAAGATAAAAATATTAACCAATCAATTCGCTAGAACAACCTTGCTTCCAATCTCGAGGGACAGAGGGGTTTCCAAATATGGTACTATTAAAGCGCGTTACACATTTCAACCCACTTGGAGATACACTATATTACTGGTACATGAAGGATAAACTAATGTTTCTTTTTGTGATACCGCTGATTGTTGAGCCTGCCTACCGAATGAAGGAAGCCATCAAATCGTGACCTGTTGTGCATTGTTTACAAAAAAACGACGGCTCGTGATATGTCGTTCTTCTTGTTTCATCCCAAGGTAGTATCCTTGCCTGCCTTGGCTAGCATTAGATCAAGACTACAACCAAACAACGGACTATTTCGAGCCGTAGTTACAAAAGCGTTGGCGAAACAAAATTCCAGACCGTCCTCGTCAACTATGATCCGAGTGAGAAAGTTCTCATCAAAAACCTCAGGAAAACCTTCACCAGTTGCCATAACATGGCGGATATTGAGATTCGTGTTCATCGGTACAGGTCTTGTGTTTTGGTGTACTATTGGACTTGCTTTACTCACGGGACATGTGGAGTTTCGCAGTGAGCGGCCTGTCAACCCCGCGATGCAGGCTGCCATATTCCAATTAGACGACCAGGAGATTACCCCAAGCGATGACTCGGAAATATCCGAGGAAGTGAAAGACAAATTAAATGCTTTGACGGTGATATGGTCGAAACTGAAAAGCGAGGAGGCCTTTCTGAAAAAGTTTGGCAAGAATGTGAATATTACTGGCTATAAAGTGCAGTATGATTTACCCACTGACAAAAACAACAAATCTGAGGCAGGAACTAATGAAGACCCTGAGCTTTTAACAGAAGACAAACACGGCAGCAATGTGCATAAAAACAACAGAGACAAGTGGAATGTAACCGTGTACATTGAAGGCTCAGAGTCTTCTGGTTTAGTTACCATGGAGTTCCATAGAGTAAAAAATAATGACACCTTTTGGGTTCCAGTTTTCCTACTCATTGAAACTATGCCAAGCTCAGGTGTCAAGATCTGTGAGATCTCTGCACCCCTCCCCAATGGTCTCACAAGGTTCTCACGCTTGTTCAATGATCAGTAGTGACACTAGGCTGCTTGCAAGTACAGGGAGGGTGGAGAAGAATCAGGTGCAATTTAAGGCAAGAATGAGAATTGCTTTCATCTCAGGTACTGAAATGCACTGTTTTGACTTCTCCTATCTGTGTAACACCTGCCAAACAGGCTTAAGGTACACAGAAGGAGCATGGATTCACATCAGTATCAAAAGAAGTAACTCCTCCCCTGAAGACACCTTCTTCTTCTTCCATTAAACTTGCCTCCTTCACTTCTGAAGATTTTTGCAATCATTAAAAATGTACATTCACAATAATAACAGTAAAACTTAATTAATAACAAATAAATAAAGAAAGGAGTGGTCATGTCTAGTAATCAAGACTGGCAAGCCTCTGTTTAAAGGAGGCCAAGGTCGATGCTTGCACTACATCGTCTGGAAGACTGTTCCAATCTCTGATCGTTCTTGGGAAATAGGAGTAGAGATGGAAGTTCGTTTTTGATCTTGGGACTTTGTAACTCAAAGAATTACAGTGCCTGCTCTTCCTTTGCACCTTGCTATAACATAAACAGACATGCTGTTTTTTCATGGACAGGAGTCGAAGTCCAGGTGAATAAGTCCAAAATAACTTTCACTGTTACAGAACTATTTATATCAATACAACAATTCTCAACTGTGATTGGTTATCCGCATGCCTTTTTCTTACATAATTGGTGCGAGGTCACGTGGGTGTCCAATTACAGCCATCCAATTATGACTTTTTTAAGCTGTAATTGGACACCTACATTGTGTGCACATTAATCTGGTGCAAATTGATAGGTAATATCCCTGACAACGTTTTAGCAGAATAAAGTTCACATAGAATTTTTAATCTTGAATTTTGTCATTGATGTGATTAATTTGTAATTGGACTTTGTGTCGCACAATTCAGGAATAATCATTTTCATAATTTCAAATCGTCCTCGTACTATGTGCTTGGCAGATTCGAAATTACTTGCTGAATTGTACTCCGCTCAGTCTGATTACTATTGCAAATTGTCTTATTAGTGGAAGTTGACACGAAGGTGAAGGAGCTCACTCACTGCTGAACACACTGCAAACTAATAAAAAAAATACATTGAACGCATTCAGCTGTTGGATTTGTTAAGAGGAATAACTATTAAGTAGTCAGGAGCTTCTTATGGAACACTTTGATACTGTAAATCCTCTATTAAGCCACCCCCCTTCTCGAATAAGTCCCCCTCTCCAATAACCCCCCCCCCCCCCCCCCCGTACCCTCCCAAACCAAGACAATAAAATGACAGACTGCATTATCATTACATTTTTATCTAACCAATCCTGGCAATTATTCACATACAGTACTGGCAAGCTTTGAGGGAAATATAACCAGTACTTGTACTAAAAAAATAATCGTAATTACGGGTATTAAACATTTTATGCATTGTTGGGTAAGAAATAAAACCCATGGTCCAAGTTGGTTTGTTCACGACATAACGTTAAATTTTCTTTTGTAAAATTGGCTTTTAGAGCAATAGTCAAATCCATTGAGCCACGGTTATTGCAAGCAAAGGGTTCTTTTGTTCCAGTGGTTGGCACATTTGAATAACAAAAAGAATGTTTGTAAACAGATATCATCCCTATAGGTGGTTTTCATGTTACGTCACGGCGGCCATGTTGGTGCACACCCACAAAATAATTTTAATGAGCTTCTTTTGTTATGTGTACCAACATGGCCGCCATGGCCTTTGTCATTTGAGTCCCACAGGACTGAAGGTCACGTGAGTAAAAACCATCTATTGGCGCAAAATTCGGAAACTGCCTTGTGTGTAACGTTGGGTGGGGGGGAGGGGGGGTGGGGAAGAGAATTGTTGCAAGAGTCTGTCATAGCAGTGCTGGGAGACTGCACAGTTCCACACTATGATTCCTAAATGGTATTCATGTATTGGCGGCCATTTTTCAAACTTCTTTTGCGTTACCCTTGCCCCGGCGGTATGCAGTGTAACTGTAACGAGCTTTTGTTCTATGGTACCTTAATCGTATTGCTGTATTACAGTCGAACCTGTATAAACGGCCCTTTAAGCGGCCACCCTCTATTAAGCGGCCAGTTTTAATAGTCCCGAATTTTCGCCCATACAAGCTTTGTATTAGCAGCCTGTATTAAATGGCCATCTCTATTAAGCGATCGCGACCACAGTTTAGCAGTCCCATGTTTATGTTTGTCTGTCTTTGCTATTTTTATTTTATTTCCCTTAAAAAGGATCCATCATCACTCGTTCGTAATTTCATTACGGTGGGAGAGGCAGTCTTGCAATATCCAACTCTTGATAAAACTGTAAAGTTCCATAACTTAGGCTTGTGGCGAACATTTGCCACCACAGATACAAGGAAGAGATCGCGTGATTGTGTTTGAACCACGCCCACCAAGTACTTTTAATGAACCTGTATTGAGCGGCCAACCTGTACTGAGCGGCCAATTTCCAAAGTCCCTAGGGTAGCCGGGGTGTACTTCCTCGAAGTCCCTACGGTACCCGGAGGGTACTCCTTCAAAGTCCCTAGGGTAGCCGCTTAATACAGGTCCATCTATATCTACATCTACATGATTTACTTGCAAAATCCTAATGGACATACAGCAAGTTTCAGTGCAAAGTGCCAAATGTAAATAATAGTGCAAATAATAATGATGACTGTACTAATTCCAAAGAACTATCCGCATAACGTTTCCAACACAAGTCCTCTGCCAAATCGGATTGGCTCTGACGATGGGCTAGCGCTCAAAAAGTCAGGTTTTGAATCCCTTTATGGTGGCCAATTAAAAGGACACTGTTCCGGCTGACATATCGTGTTGTCACTCATGACCAGGCCGCTTGCTTTATTAATAGAGTGATTTCACAAACCTTGATTCTTATATGCTAATGAGAATCGTTATATGCTAATGTGAAGAACAATACAGAATGCACGCACCAAAGTACACCATTGTTTCAAGTTCTAAACTGTGCACGCGTTACAGTAAAAACCCGCGTATAAGAACCTACTTTTTTAGAGTTTGGCAAAGCAGGTTCTTATATTTTGGGGTATTAAAGTAGCATAATATATGGTATGTTCATCATTATAAACTGTTATTTTATAGAATAAATGCTTATAATCAAGAACAAATCAGTTTCAAAAAATAAAACCAGTTTTTAAAAAAATAAACCAGTATTAAAGTAGCAAATTTCTGCCAGGAGGTTCTTAATTTCTAGGTTCTTATACGCGGGTTTTTACTGTATTACACACCAGCGCGTGCACAGTTTAGAACTTGAAACAATGGTGTACTTTGGTGCGTGCGTTCTCTATTGTTCTTTACATTAGCATATAACGATTCTCATTAGCATATAAGAATCGAGGTTTGTGAAATCACTCTATTATCTTGCAAGAGGAAGAGAAAATCGCTAAAGGTGATCAAAGCAAAGAAATACGAACTAAAGAAACAAAATAACGACTAAAAATCTCAAAAGTCCACCAGAATGGAAACTTTAGTTTCTTGACCACCTGCAGTGGCGGATCCAGGGGGAGGGTCGGGGGGTTCCGGACCCCCCTATCAGACTCGGTCTCCCATGTGGTTCATAAAAATAATAGAATAAAATTGTTTTATACGTAGTTGTTTCACTTCCACCAATTGATTGATTCTCGAGTTTTTGATTTAACAAACGATTTTCGACTCTCAGGAATGCCGGAAATGGCGTAGAGGGTAAAATCGGAAAAAATTTCCGTGGGACATGCACCCGGACCCCCCCCCCCCCTTTCAGAAATTCCTGGATCCGCCCCTGACCTGTCACTAAGTCAAAATTGATGAACTTTTAAAATGCAATATCCCTTTTCGCAGTTAATAAACCTTCATCTAAGAAAAATAGAAATGCCCGGCGGTACTATTGCTGAAGGCCAACTAAATACAAAACTATCAAAAGGCATTCTATTGTAAATACTACTACTACTGCTACTACTATACTACTACTATCACTACCACTACCATTACCATTACCACTACCACTTCCACTACCACTATCACTACTACTGACTTCTGACTACTGACTACTGACTAATGACTACCGACTACCGACTACCGACTACCGACTACCGACTACCGACTACCGACTACCGACTACCGACTACCGACTACCGACTACAGACTACCGACTACCGACTACCGACTACTGACTACTGACTACTGCTATGTACTGCTGACTACTGACTACTGACTACTGACTACTGACTACTGCTATGTACTACTGACTACCGACTACCGACTACTGACTACTGACTTCTGACTACTGACTACTGACTACTGACTAATGGCTACTGACTACTGACTACTGACTACCGACTACCGACTACCGACTACCGACTTCTGACTACTGACTACTGACTACTGACTACTGACTACTGACTACTGACTACCGACTACCGACTACCGACTACCGACTACCGACTACCGACTACCGACTACCGACTTCTGACTACTGACTACTGACTACTGACTACTGACTACTGACTACTGACTACTGACTACTGACTACTGACTACTGACTACTGACTACTGCTATGTACTGCTGACTACTGACTACTACTGCGGCGGCGGTTAGGGCTACGGCTACGGCCGTAGCAGTCGCTGTAGCCGTAGTCGTTGCTGTTGCTGCTACGACTGCTGCCACTACTGCTCATTCCGAAGAATCGATAAACGATAAACAATTTTCCTTTCGTTACAAATTTCATGGCCAAGAATAAGGGAAGAATAAACAGTGCGTTGCTAAGGTAACCTTTGTGTTTACTTTCTAAAAACGTCACGTTTCCAGCGAGATTTTACTGTCACGGAGTTCTTTTTCCACGTACACTTGGAAAGCTTGATCAAGCGATCATTTTGTTCTTTTTGCCAAAAAAAGACATTTTTTTCGTTATTTTAAAGCTTTACTATTTAGAAAAAAACGTGAGAAGGTAAGCTTAAATTTCAAAAAAAAAAAAACGTGAAATCTGCAAAGGACCGAAAACGATAATGCTGCTAACGGTATACGTAGGATCTGCGGAAGACCTAACCAGCCAAAAAATGAACAAACATACAATAAACTACAGGGCTGATCTGACTACGTAAAAAAAGACTTTGCGAGATACCATCACGACAGAAACCGATAAAGGATCGCAACCTTGGAAACGGCTGTCCACTGTTGCGATCCTTTATCGGTTTTTGTCGTGATGGTGTCTCGCAAAGTCTTTTTTTACGTAGTCAGATCAGCCCTGCAGTTTATTGTATGTTTAAATTTCAGGCTTACCTTCTGCGACAGGCCGACGCCTATCATTCTGTTGAAAAATAATTACTGGTAAAGGAGATCGCTTTATGGTAAGAAAAAACCTCATCTTCAATCAAAGTGTCTTGTTTTAAAAGTACATGTGGCACTGCATGTGTGCATGCGCAATATCTTCATTCTCAGTCGCCGGCTTCAAGAATTTCTCGCGTAAAAATGAAAGCATGCCATTGCTACCATTGCAAAAGGACGCTGTCACTGAAAACAATTCAGAGTAACATAGAAATACGTAAAAAAAAATACAGAAACGTCCGTAAAACATCATGTTTTTTAATCTCCCCTTTGAGAGCTCGAGGATCAACGCTCACAACTTTTTCCTGAGTCTGTGAGTCAGTTATAAGTCAACTCGTAATAATTAAAGATGTTTGAAACCTTTGTAAAGCGAAGTACTGTTAAGACTGATCGGCGCCGTGTTTTTGCACATTTCGTTTTTTACTGTTCGAATACGTGAACGTGACGGTTGGAAAATCTGAAAAGGTATGCGAAACTGAGGCAAGGGAAAATACGTAAGGGATCCCGGTTAACATTTAACAAATTGACGTCAGTTTTTTATGCGTCTGTCCTCTTATTGATAATAAAATTCGTCATAACATTGTCAAAGTGCTGTCGATCCATGAGCCGCGCGCAGGTGAGTGGATCCACAGCAAACTGACAAGGGCTGGATGACTTTTGTCCTTCATCGTGGGGTCACCGTAAAAAAACTTGCTATTGGTGGTCATTGACTATGATACCAATAAGACTGTTTCCGGTGTTGACCACGTCGGCAGCAGTCAGTTCCTTTTACCATCCCCTATTTGTGTGGTGTACTGTGCGCATCGGTTTATAGAGTGTTTTAACATAAAGTCATAAAAATTAAAAAACCTAAAGTATATACATCCTACAAAGCTGTTTCTAACATGGTATGTGGATACCAGTGTTATAATCTTTCACAAAAAGTTTCAGGTTTTATAAAGGTTGCAAATGTGTCACGCAATTCGTCACGCTATTTCAGATAAGCCGTGAAAATAAACAAAATTGAACTAGTTAAAAATTATTGATGAATTATAGATGCTTATAAGCCGATTTCATGCTTCTTATAGTGAATACAATATTTTGTGATGAGATTTTTGGTGTTATTAAGACTTTAAAGTCTTTAAATTTTTGGCCGCCATGTTGGTGTTCCTAAGGGGCCGTTCACACTTACCTGTTAGATCGATCTCGGATCGATCCGAGTATTTTATGACGCGAGTATGAACTCTTCGAATAGGGCCGAGATCGATTTAAATTAGATCGCCTCAGGAGGTGGTCTCGGATCGATCCGAGACTTTTGAGCCCAAATGTGAACATAAAACTGGGCCAAACGGCAGACTAAACATCACTAAACAGCTTTGCTTCCGCGCCTTTTAACCCTTTAACTGTCAAATTTCTTTGGGTTCCCAAAGCAGTTTTGTGGGGCTAGGCAATCTCCTGGTGACTGCATATAAATAGCTCACATAAAAATATACGCTGTTTCAAATCAACGTGGGCTCGAATTTTCATTGTGACGTCAGTATTCAGCCGTTGCTCGATCACGCGGACTCGAATCTGATAAGAATTTGGTTTATAAGTGCTTTTTCGAGTCATTTTTCACTGCAGAAACCCCCAGACTGGCATCATTAAGCTGGAATGGTGGGCAGAGGCAAACGTCTGAAAGAAACCAGAGGTGAGAGATGATTTGACTGTGACTGGAACGCCAAAAGTATTTGTAGCAAAACATGGCGGTCCATGAATGAAGTTGTCTCTCTGGCCCTTCTGTGGTTGGATTTCGAGACCTACCAAGGCAATTTGGACGACTTTTGACTTCTAAAGAATGCAATCGATGCAATATTTTGCCAGTTGTTCTGGTTGGCTCGACACTTATAAAAAATATATCAAACAGAGGTAGATAGACTTGCATGCCGCCGGTATGGTTGCATTACCCAGAATTCCTTTCGGTCGCGCATAAGGATATAAGTTTGCAAGAATAGCTCTGATTGAATGGAAATTGCTCGGTCTGTTGAAATATTGATGGGAATTTTTCTAAGTGGATGCAGAGGAATAGGTTCGAAGTTAGATGCAAATGTACACTTTTGGATTTAGAGTTACTTTCTCATTAAAATAAATTGATGCAAAGATGTGCGTTTTTTGTTGTTTTCTTGGGAAGTTGAAAACGGGCATTTCTGGGTTTGCTGCCGAATGAACAACCATATGCAGCGGAAATCCATAGTTGTAGTCAAGTAGTTGGTTGTTAATGCAATGAAACTTATTGCTTTGCCCTAACAAGGGATCATTACTACCATTTCTGTAGATATATGAAAGCTGCAGAATTTTAAATCACTACTAGTGATTTTCGTACAAAGATGTACGATTGGCAGTTAAAGGGTTAAGAGCAATACTCTGTAAAATTCGAACTTTTTTGAAAAGTCGCGGCCACGGTACATCACCGATTTGGCTGAAATTCACCATGTAGACTTGGTTTAGGGTCCTGAATACGAAATGGTTAGTTTAAGGTTTCATTTCTTTTTATTTTGGAAAATATTAACAAGGCCGTTTTGGGGTCGCCTCGGTGGGCCGCCATATTGGTAGATCGAAGAGGGTGGCAAAGGGGGGTACCGATCACGCATCACGCCGAATTTTTAAGTGAAATCACGCATCACGGATAAAATTTTTAACCAATTACGCGTCACGTAAATAAGGACTAATCCGGCATTAAAATGGTATAAACAAAACTACGAAGAGTCGGCGAAGGCTATATTGAATGCATTGATATTGTATTCAATTTTCTTTTGGAAGGATTACATGTTAATTCGCCCATGAATCTTAAAATGAAATAAAGGGTGTTGACGGGCCTAGCACAAATCCTACTAGCGCGTGGTGTGGTTGTTATGTCCTTTGTTCACTCGGTTTTTTTGCTGGTTTGACTTTTACAGTTTAGCCCTGACTAGTATATCTTATAAAAGATCTACACCTCTTGTATGAAATAAAGGGAGGCTCTTAATTGATTTGTCTCAGTAAAGGTTGCGATTCTATTAAATGCCATTTGTCCATGAGGATCTGTTTTAAGTTAAGTACACATGGGTTGTATTGGGTAATATTTCTTTGCGAGCTTTTGTTTTCTCTTTGAGAGCTGACTTTCTGTCAGAGAATATTACTCCTGAGAGCACCTTCTCGATGAGATTGTTAGGGAAGACCCTTAGCTGTAAGTTTTATTTGAATTTATTGATGTTTTCCTCGAAAGTTTCCTTTGAAAAGTTCGTTCAATTCTGAGGAGTCTATGGGCCTCTCCGCTTTGAAGAAACCTTTCTTGACTCCTGGTGGATGACAAGATTTAAAGTGCGCGTATTTCTTCTTAGCATTAACGGCTTTATTTCGTTTGCTTGTCTTTTGCGGTCCATTTGTTTCTTATTCAGATATTTTAATGTATCTGAGACCTTCCGTTTAATTTCTTATCAAGACTCAGGGAGCACACGAGGATGAGATTCAACATGTTTATTATTGGCATTTTCAAGTTCTGACATGTTTTTCACCACTGAGCGCGAATTGTTTCTGTATGAGCTGGACTCTCTCTTGTACATTTACGAGTGGCTTAGTGCCTTGTTCTTAGGCTAATTCACATATTAGTTTCGTTTGGCTTAGCAGCCTACTCGCTCTTCTTCTTTGATTTGAATCAATGCCACGATAGTGGAATTTGATTAGCGCTCCTAGTAATTTCTGTTCTGCCTGAAACGTGGCCTGCTTTCCTTCGTCGGGTCTGATAAGTGCGTAGCGTAACGTCTTGCGCCTCGAGTTTTCTGATTGCGGTTTCTGATTTCTCGATTCTGTCCTCGCCCAGCCAGGAACGGATTCTCTGGACCCACCACGAAGATCAAAGGTCAAGAAAAGACCGGACAGACCTTCAGTTAGACAATTACGTTGAATCCTTTGAATGTAAGCTTTCTAGTTTTTCAAAGAATGTCAAAAGCATTCACGTCTCACGGAAAAATAAAAGGAAAATCACGCGTCACCTGCTCCTAAAATAGCAAATCACGCATCACGCTGCGCTATCTGATCACGCATCACGCCGTTAATTTGGGCACAATCACGCATCACACGGTTAATTTTGGGGCAATCACGCATCAAGTAAAACCCCTTTGCCACCCTCTATTCTTTCCAACTCACTTAAAATTGCCTGGCAAATCCCCTTTTTCACAGAGATATTAACCCATGAATATTTAAACAATAGAAATCGGTTAATGAGCTTAAAAGTGACCTTTTCGATTTTTGAAAAATGGTCTTATTTTTGCTCATTGACAAATTTCTATTGTTTCAATATTCATGGGCGATTTTCTACGTTTCTATAAGAGCTCCAGCTTTGACACTTGACATGTTCGAAGTTGTTCTGCTTCACATGAAACACGATGGAATGTTTGACTGATTCAGGCTGCGATATACATAACAACAAGAGCCTCCAAGCATCCTATACTCATGCGCATGCGTAGAACGTTTTATGATACATTTTAAACATGATAAGAAAATGTCCGAGAAAATGTTACTCCTTTCATTCAGTCATTATTCATTGCGTATTCCATTTATTCATCTGCGTATTTCATTTAGTCATTAGTCATTATTATCGAATGTTTTGTAAATGAAGGCTGTACCACAATGGCGCCAGTGTTTTTTCTAAGTGTTATATATACCAAACGTGAACATATACTTGAGATGTAGGGGTAGGTAGGGGGGCAGGATAGATAGGATAGGGGGGGAGGCAGGATAGATAGGATAGGGGGGGCAGGATAGATAGGATAGCTAGCCTAGCTAGGACTAGCCTGCGAGCAAGCTGTGCTGGGTTAAAGGGGATTAGGGAGGGAATGAGAGGGGCCTCCCTAATCCCCTTTAACCCAGCACAGCTTGCTCGCAGGCTAGTCCTGTAGGGGGTTTTGCTTTTTTTTTCTATTGATGTTAATTTTAGATTTCACATTTTTAAACGAAATTCTGTTATTTAATTGTTTATTAGTTTTGTTGTTATTTGTAACATTTGTATTACTTTTTTGGTCATAACTGTTATGAATTATTAACGAATTTTACAATGTTATTTATCGTTATTAATTATTTTGTTAATAAGAAAAGACAGCAATATGCAATAAAAACTATAATAATAACCACAAACCAATGAAGAGTGCATGATCTATCATCTTATCTTTGGTCTTTAATAACAACTATAATAATTGGTTTTGATTAAAGCTGTAAAGGACTTAACACATACGATTTTTACGCGACAAATCGCACGCATGCGTATCTTTCCAACTCACTTAAAATT